>CM064503.1:45095367-45307450 GCA_032716605.1 Paralithodes platypus
TGGCCTGTCAGTCTCTAAAGGTCTCCGGCTAATGTCCTCCAACCACCTCACCTCACCTCACTTCACCTGGCATTTACTCATCATTAACTCACCTCACCTTAGCATTAACTCACCTCAATTCACTTTACTTCATCTCTATTAATCTACTTTGACATCCCTTGACTTGCTTTAATACCACCTCACCTCACCTCACCTTACCTGGCTTTCAATGTACTTTATCTCTACTCACCTATTATAACTTCCCTTGACTTGCTTTAACATCACCTGGCTTGCTTTAATATCACCTGACTTTAACTCATCATTAACCTACCCCACCTCACCTCACTTCGCATCACTTGACTTTATCTCTCCTCACGTACCTTCTACTTTGCTGTCCTATTCTTCTATTATAAACTGTCCCTGTCTAGTAGTATTAAAGCTGGACCACCTAGTAGGGACTGCAAGGTCTGTGTGGTTTGAGTATCTGTGTAAATCTGTGTAACTATCTCTCTCTCTCTCACTCACTCATTCACTCACACTCTCTCTCTCACACACACACACGCACACTCATTAATCAGACTCACACATCTCTATCTCTATCTCACACACACACTCATTAATCAGACTCACACACATCTCTCTCTCTCTCACGCACACATACCTACCGCCAGATCAGTTGAGACTTGAGATCTACCGCCAGACACTGCAGACGCTCTGTCAACGCTCTCACGATATCGATCATAATTTGAGTATTAACTACTCATCCTCTTCATTCTTGTGCATGAAAGGTGTTTAACACCTTATTAGCGGCCTAGGCGGTTTATTTATATGTACCGCCCAGCGGGGTGTTTTTAGCCAAAATAGGGCTGTTTACGTGATCATTTTCATGCCTAAATAAGACCCAGAACGTAAAACAAGTATCTATCCCTGAAAGGGCATAAACAGAGCTTTCGAATGACACCATAACGATCCTTTTATGATGGCTAGTTTTCTTGCAACAACCGTGCAACGCGAGTGCAAAAAACATGTAATTAGGCACTTTCCCCATACAATTCCGTATATAGCGAGTGAGAGAGGGAGGGAGGAGGTGGGATTCGTGTCAGTAGGTTCGCCGCGGTGGTCTGGAGCAGTCATACGCTCGCTACTCTCCTGCCACCTCTTGTCTCTCTCTCTCAGCAACATTACGTGCTGAAATTGCCACACGACCTATGTCGAGCGCCGCCACATAGTCCAGCTTTATTTAACTCGACTTATGTTGCGCGCCGACAGTTAAGGGTTAAGAGCGCGTTTAACCATCCTGTAGCTTAGTAAGTAACACTGCACGATATTTCGCTGTGTATTGACTGATAAACTTTGTGTTTATCACAAGACTCCTGCTCGGACAGGGCGCCACTAGCGCCATCTTTTGTTTTGTTTTGTTTTGTAAACAAACGCTCTCTTACTATTTTATATAAAATCGTAGCCCCTAATTTTACCCATTACCTACTGCAGTAAGTATCTATTTAACTGCCTTGTATGTAAGTAAAGCTTTGCATATTAATTTGCTAATAAACAATATTGTTTACTAACTAACCTGCCTACAGGGACTAACGCCGACGCCATTTTGTAGACAAACTTTTTGGGGGATTATACATATTAAATTACAGCCAATTTTATACCAAATTTAAGTGCATTCATTTATCTTTTCCCCCTAGATATATTCTTGACTTATTCTCCTCAGACTGATTTTACTTTAAGCTAAGGGTGGTATTAATTTTGTACAAACTAACCTAGCCTAACCCAACCTGCCAAGCTTTTAACCTAACCCAAACCTAGCCTAGCCAATCTGTTTTTATTATTAACTCTTGTAGATATTGTATTTAGTATCCTCCTGTAGCTATATATATCTGTAATTTTAGTTGTTGCTTGCACGATCTTGTAGTAACCTTTGACTGATACACCTTTTTATCTAAAACGAGTAGGCTACTGCTTTACTAGGCTACAGCGACACCAGGGCCATCTGTTTATACAGTATATTAACCCCTTGTGTGCAGTCACACTTTATTTTTATAAAATCTCTATTTGGTGAATTGTATATATAATTACATATTCTGTTATATATATATATTTGTTTAAGGTTAAGTTATCACACCTGGTAGCCTATTTCTGCATATTTCAATATTATTATTTTCGGTTAGGCTATTCAACGCTGGTAGCCTATTGTTGCGTATTTCAATTTAAAAAAAAAAATTGGGTTAGGCTATCGCCCCTGGAAGCCTTATTATGCGTATCGCAAATTTTTTGTTTTCGGTTAGGCTATCACCCCTGATAACCTATATCTGCGTATTTCAACATATTTGTTTTCGGTTGAAGTGATTGAAGTGTTTTTAAAGTGAGTGAAATGTTTTAAAGTGAGTGAAGTGTTTTAAAGTGAGTTAAGTGTTTTAAAGTGAGTGAAGTGTTTTTTTAAGTGAGTGAAGTGATCTGAAGAAAGTTACTATCACCATGCCTCGCGCTTGTACGAACTGCGCCGGTAGGTTTGGTGAGTCCATGTTTGCTACTGCCGATCTTCAAGTCTGCCGGCTCTGCCAGCAACGAGAGAATTTTACAGTGAAATTAGATGAAGCCTACAACAAGATCAACGTCCTCACCATGAAGCTGGAATCACTCCAAGAGTTTGTAACGCTCAACGTTGGAGTACCACAAACTTCAATTGTCACCGCAACTCCAGCAGCCACCAACGCCCCAACGTCAACTGCCAACAATTCAACGCCTGCAGTAGCCACTTCAGCTGATGGTTCCGATACTCAAGAAACAAATAGTGACTCTCTTCCCCCTCAAGACAACTTCCGTGTCGTGAGGAACAACGTTTGCCCCAAGATCAGCAAACCCATACCGATTACCGAGTGTCAAAACCGTTTCCAGATATTCACAGACTCAGATGACGAAGAGGAAATAGAAGAAGTCCTGCTCGTAGGAGACTCGATGATACGTGGTCAGCTCACAGAGTTTTGCGCCAGGGCACCAGGAAGCGTTTTTGTATCCCTGGTGGTGTTCTGGACGACGTAGTTGCTGCAGTTGATGAAGTATCAAAGCTGGCCCCTGCTAATACAATGTACGTCATCCACGTCGGATCCAACGATGTACAGCAAACCCGGTAGGAAGATTTGCTTTTAAAGTACCAGCAGCTGATCAAGTCGTTTAAGGAGAAGTCATCAAGGATCATCATCTCAGGAATCATCCCCCGGCTCGGTGTAGAGAGCCGATTTTACAACATAGCCACCAGCACAAATCGTTGTCTAGCAAACCTCTGCAGGAAGGAGAACATGGGATTCGTCGACACCTGGGACAATTTCTACTACGATGACTATTTGTTTTCGGACGATGGAGTTCATCTGAACCAGGTGGGAGCAGCGCGTTTTGGGCGTCTTCTCAACGATGCGGTGAAGGATTTTCGGAGAAGAAATCGACTCAGCACAGGACAACCAGGAAGGAGGACCGAAGACAGCGAGGACGGCAATCTACAAAGGAATTAAATACTAATCCGTCAAGAACCGCGAATTTGGATAAAGCTCCACCAACACGACCCAAATTCAAAACCGTCAGGGATAACGACCGAGGACCGAGGACAGCCATGAATGTAAATGTAGATCCGACCAGAACCAATAATTTGAATAAAGACCGTTCCTTGAATCCCAAATCCAAAACTTTGAATGTTTTCTATGCAAACGCTCGTAGCATACGCAATAAATTTTCAGATTTAGAGGAACTAGTGTTTACAGAAAATTATGATGTGATTGGCATAACAGAATCTTGGCTCAATACACAAGATAGAGACTTTTTAGCAGAGTATTCACTTCCCGGTTATGTAATGTTTGAGAACAGCCGAATAAATAAAAATGGAGGTGGCGTTTTATTTTATATCAAAGAAAGTCTTAACCCGACCCTCGTGTCAAAACCTCAAATTGTGAACGTCGACACATCTTTTGTGCTAATAAAGAATAATAAAGGTACAAAAATAATACTTGCGTTAATATACAGACCTCCAGCTCAATCAGTGCAAACTGACCGAGAAATTTACGAACAAATTGCAGATGTAAGTAACTCACAAGATACCGTAATTTTTGGCGACTTTAATTTACCTGTGACCAAGTGGGGCGATACTCTTACTTCACACTCCGGACATGACTTGTATACGAACTTGCAAGAGAGTTCGCTTTATCAATTTGTTCGAATGCCGACCCGTGGTAATAACGTTCTTGACATTGTACTTGCAACAAAAGAAGAATTGATAGAGAATTTGAATGTTGGTGATGAATTCAGTAACAGCGACCATCGTACGATAACTTTCACTTTAAAGTTTACTAGTAACGAACCAAATAGTAGCATCGAAAAAGTCCCTAATTTCAAGAAAGCAAACTTCCATAACTTAGAGCTATGTTTAAAGAAACTGACTGGAGCTTTTTAATTAACAATAACGACATAAATACATCTTGGAAGTTATTCGAAACCACTTACCTAAAAGCAGTGCAAGACTGCATACCATCGAAAATACGGCGTCCAGGCCATAATAATAAGCCCAAATGGTGGAATAAAGATATTTCAAACTGCCTGCTTGCTAAAAAATTTGCTAATGATAGATTAAAATCCTCACAAAATGACGAAGAACGGGTGAAATTTGTAGAGCTACGACGCAAAGCCAAAAAGTTAATTAAGCAAAGTAAAAAGACCTTAGAGTTACATATGCGAATCAAAGTAAAACCAACCCGAAAGAATTCTATAGTTATATCAGAAAGAAAAAAGTAGTTACTTCAACTGTTGGACCGTTAGTCGATGAAAAAGGAGAATACACCAAAGACGAAGTACAAATGAGTAATGCCCTCAATACCTTCTTTGCATCAGTTTTTACAACAGAAGACCTCAGTGATATCCCTACACCATCGCCGATTCAGACGATAATTCAGATGTTCTAAGCAATATCACCGTTACAGAGAGAGAAGTATTGAATTGTTTAGATAAACTCAAGGTAAATAAAACGCCAAGACCTGATACAATCTCGCCTAGAGTTCTAAAGGAAGCTAAGAATGAGCTCTCCAAACCACTGACATTACTATTCAATAAATCCTTGCAGTCTGGAACTATGCCTGATCAGTGGAAGCTAGCCAACGTAACACCGATATTCAAAAAAGGCAGCAAATCCCTACCCAGTAACTATCGTCCAATTAGCTTAACCTCAGTTGTATGTAAAATGCTAGAAACGGTCATACGAGACAGACTCGTAAATCACTTAGAGGCAAATCACATACTTAAAGATACTCAACACGGCTTTCGTAAAAAACGTTCCTGTTTAACAAACCTCTTAGACTTCTTCCACGATATCCTCAACCTCTACGATGAGAGTAAAGCTGTAGATATTATATACCTTGATTTTCAAAAGGCCTTTGACAAAGTTCCCCACAAACGTTTACTGCTAAAACTAAAAGCGCATGGAATACAAGACGGTGTGTTGAAATGGATAGAAAATTGGCTCAGCAACAGAAAGCAAAGGGTAGTCATAAACGGTAAGGCATCTAAATGGACCAATGTAAGTAGCGGGGTACCCCAGGGATCGGTACTAGGACCAATTCTCTTTCTAATTTACATCAACGACATAGATGAGGGTCTCACCTGCACAATCTCAAAATTTGCTGACGATACAAAAATTGCAAATAGCGTACTCTCAAAAGAACAAGTTGACGATATGCAACACAATCTAGATAAATTGTCATGTTGGGCCCAAATTTGGCAAATGAGTTTCAATGCGGATAAATGTAAAGTACTACATGTCGGATACCTAAATGAGAAAGCAAACTATTCGATGAATGGCACTCAGCTTAAGAATGTAAACAGAGAAACTGATCTGGGAGTAACAATATCGAGTAACCTAAAACCGAGTCAACAATGTTCAGAAGTTGTTAAGAAGGCAAACAAAATAATTGGCTTTATAGGCAGGTCATTTGAGCATAAATCCAAAGAAGTTATCCTAACCCTTTACAATTCCTTAGTCCGCCCTCTTCTGGAATACTGCGTTCAATCCTGGTGCCCTTATTACCAAAAAGATATAAACAAGCTAGAACGAGTTCAAACGTAGAGTTACCAAAATGATACCTAGCCTAAAGAACAAACCATACGAAGAGCGTCTTAGAGAATTAAATCTATTTCCTTTAACCCAGCGCAGATTAAGAGGCGACTTAATTCAAGTGTTCAAAATCATCAAAGGCATCGACAATATGAACTGTAGTAAGTACTTCACTATCGACCAATCTAATTACACGCGGGGAAACGGTTGCAAAATTATTGGTAAATCTTTTAACTCGCACGAATCTAAGAATTTCTTCTTCAATCGAGTTGTCAACTTGTGGAATGGGCTTCCCCGAGACGTTATAGACTGCAGCACCGTTGATTCATTTAAATTCCGCCTAGACAAATATCTCGCATCAAACCCGCGACTGACTGCGTTTGTAAATGAATAACTTTATCCTCCCCTCAGTTACTAACCCATATGTCCCCTACTAACTTCCTAGTCCTGCCACGTTAGTGGCAGGGCAGTAGTTCCCTTTCCAATGTTCCCTTACCCACTCTAAACCACTGTTTGGTCACTTGATCCTCAGTGTTTTGGAGGACAAGCAACCTAGAAGGGTCACTAGATCTGTTGTTGCTTGATTTCCTTTGTACTCCTTTGTACTCCTTTGTACTCTCTCTCTTCTCTTGTATACTTCACCTGTTATCCCTTCTACTCTCTCTCTCTCTCTTCTCTTGTATACTCTCTCTCATTTACACCTTCATTTGCCAGCTGTTTAACCCCTTAAATGGTTCGTTTGTCTGGCTCGCTTCTCCCTTGTGTATAGCTCCATTAGTTTTCAGATTTTCAGACACTCTGCCCATTAGTTCGGCGATTTTAAAATCTCACCCCATTTTTTGCAATTTAGGTGTCGATTTTTTACTGGCGAGCGTTAGCGAGCCTGTAATTTAAGAGGAGGCCGGAACATTTTTCTATCAAAATATGTACAAATTTATCTTGAAGGTGAGTCTTGGGAGTGTCTTTTAAAGCTTGATGGAGGTCTAAGGAGGACATTATAAAGATAATAACACGATTATTATATATGCAAATAAATACGCCCATCCCCCTTAAGATTATATCCAATAACTCATTCAGTTTAATTGTATCTTAAGGGGAGGCAGTTGATAATTAATTGTATCTTAAGGGGAGGCAGTTGATAATTAATTGTATCTTAAGGGGAGGCAGTTGATAATTGTATCTTAAGGGAGGCAGTTGATAATTAATTGTATCTTAAGGGGAGGCAGTTGATAATTAATTGTATCTTAAGGGGAGGCAGTTGATATTTAATTGTATCTTAAGGGGAGGCAGTTGATATTTAATTGTATCTTAAGGGGAGGCAGTTGATATTTCGAGTCCTCCTCGTCCCCCATGTTTAGCATAATTAGTTTTGAGAGTTTAACCTGATGAGTACCGTAGGATACAGTTATAAAATTCCCCAGCAGTCCCAAGTACTGTGGCGAAAATGGCAGGAGAGAACACCTTTTCACCTCAAGAGATGAGGCAAGACTGGATCTGTCACTTTTTTTTTTTTTTTTTTTTACAAGGCTTAAAAAAAAAAATAAGCCTTGTACAGGGAGTTACAAGACAAATATTATTGACAAAATACTCGGGTCTGGGACTGTAAGGGTTAAGATATTCGTTCCGTTAGTTTGGCGATTTTCAGACCTTTTGCCCCATTTCTTTGCCAATAATAAGACCTTTCGTGCCATTTAGGTATCAATTTTTTTTCCTGGCGAGCGATAGCGAACCTGTATTTTAATAGGAATCGGGCTTCGGCCGGGAAATTTTTCTACCGAAAAATGTACAAATTTATATCGATGGGGGGTCTTGTGGGTGTTTTTTTAAGTTTGATAGAGGTTTAGAGAGCAAACTAAGCCCCTTCCTTAAACCATTGAGACGAACCAGTAAATTATGCTGCACAATACCGTCTGAGCTCCATTAAAATAAATTCCATTGAATCTCGCTAATACTAGACAGTTTTATTAGCCAAAGGGTTAGCGAGAGTAGAGAGAGAGAAAGAGAGGTAATTTGTTAATACATCTCTCTCTCTCTCTCTCACTCTCACTCTCAAACTCTCACACACTCTCGTTTTATTAGTCAAAGGGTAAGCGAGAGTAGAGAGAGAGAAAGAGAGGTCATTTGTTAATACCTCTCTCTCTCTCTCTCTCTCTCTCACAGACAAATGCCATACCACCGGCCCCCTTTGTCTACTAATATGATGGGCACTCCTAATGTCTTGTCTGATTGTCTCCTAAGATGTCTGTCTGTCCGTCTCGTTGTCTTAATGGAATGTATTTTTGTCTGTGTCTGTCTGTCATTTATATATCTGTATCTATCTATTTATCTATCTATCTATCTATGTATCTGGAATACAATGGGTAATTATAATGAAGGAAATTTTATTACTAATTTGGTAGTCAGTGGTTCCTTTATACACATGTGATATAAAAGTAAAATATTAATTAATTAAATTCGTACTGTCAACGCTCGCTCTCTCTGTGTCTCTGTCCCTCTCTCTCTCTCTCTCTCTCTCTCTCTCTCTCTCTCTCTCTCTCTCTCTCTCTCTCTCTCTCTCTCTCTCTCGCTCTCTCTCTCTCTCTCTCTCTCTCTCTCTCTCTCTCTCTCTCTCTCTCTAATCAATAGCTCTCAGAGGTCATAATTAACACTAGATTAGCGGGCTAGCGATTTATTTATATGTACCGCCCAGCGGGGTGTTTTTAGCCAAAATAGGGCTGTTTACGTGATCATTTTCATGCCTAAATAAGACCCAGAACGTAAAACAAGTATCTATCCCTGAAATGGCATAAACAGAGCTTTCCAATGACACCATAACGATCCTTTTATGATGGCTAGTTTTCTTGCAACAACCGCGCAACGCGAGTGCAAAAAGCATGTAATTCGGCACTTTCCCCATACAATTCCGTGTATGTAGCGAGTGAGAGAGGGAGGGAGGAGGTGGGATTCGTGTCAGTACGTTCACCGCGGTGGTCTGGAGCAGTCATACGCTCGCTACTCTCCTGCCACCACTTGTCTCTCTCTCTCAGCAACATTACGTGCTGAAATTGCCACACGACCTATGTCGAGCGCCGCCAGATAGTTCAGATTTATTATACTCGACTTATGTTGCGCGCCGCTAGTTATGGGTTAAAGACGAGTAGCAAAAATAATCAGACACAGCTCAAGGTATTTGTTTTAACCCTTTCGCTGCGGGTGACGTTCCGGAACGTCCTGGCAAGTTACAGCAATTTCCAGGCTTTAAAAGCCTGTAAAAACCGTAAAAATCGAGTGTCAGTGGGCGGGAGCATAAGGGGCCCACCTCCGACCCTCAGAGCACCGAGCGGCTCACTGATGTTGAGTGTGTCTCGCGCGGGCCTCTCTCTGTCTCTCTCAACAGTGTAGCCATGCGAGCGAATGTTACATAATAGCGGGTTTCCTGCGCTTCACTGGCACCACTGCGGGTGAACCAGACCACGTACAGGGCCCGTTCTGGTGACATTTTGAAGCTATTCTCGCCTAGTTTTCGGCAGAATACACTTCATTTAATTCAGATGCTTGATTTATCATTCAGGAGTGCCTGAATATGCCCTAAATAGCCCAAAATAGGCCGCAGCCAAAGGGTTAATGGTCAGAACAATGAACGAGAGAGAGAGAAAGAGAGAGCGTTGACAGTAGAGTTCAATTCATTATCATTATTTAGAGAGAGAGAGGTGTGTGTGGGGTTGACAGTTACACATGCATATTACAGCAGTGAAGACAATGTTAGGTTCAGGAGACATCACAGGGGGTAGCTTATGTCTCTCTCTCTAGCTCTCACCACCAGTACTAATATCATCACCACCAACACCATCACCACAATTGCCACCACCACTGTCATCACTACCACCGCTATTGTCATCACCATTACAATCACTACAATTGCTACCATCACCACCACCACAATTACCACTATCATCATTACAATCACTACCATCATCTCTATCGTTTAGGTCATCACCATACATACATGTATGTATGTATGTATCACTATCTGCCGACTTCTGCTATTTATACAGTACCACCATAATCACCACCACCATCTCAACATCACTAATCATCACCACCCCCAACACATTCATCACCATCATAAAATTAACTTCATCACAAAGTCATAACCATAATTTTTATCACCACCACATTAATCACTCACATCACCACCGCCACCATCACCACCACCACCACCACCGTCACGTTATAGACTGCAGCACCGTTGATTCATTTAAACTTCGCCTAGACAAATATCTCGCATCAAACCCGCGACTGACTGCGTTTGTAAATGAATAACTTTATTTTATCCCCCCTTCAGTTACTAACCCATCTGTCCCCTACTAACTTCCTAATCCTGCCACGGACATTAGTTCCAGGGCAGGAGTTCCCTTTCCAATGTTCCCTTACCCACTCTAAACCACTGTTTGGACATTTGATCCTCAGTGTTTTGGAGGACAAGCAGCCTAGAAGGGTCACTAGACCTGTTGTTGCTTGATTTCCTTTGTACTCCTTTGTACCACCACATCACCACATTGTCATAATATCAACCGTCCTTTAGTTCACAAAAGTATTCAAGTGTTTTTATTATGCAAAGTAATTTACCCCCCTCTCTTCTCTCTCTCTCTCTCTCTCTCTCTCTCTCTCTCTCTCTCTCTCTCTCTCTCTCTCTCTCTCTCTTTCCTTCAACTTTCCCTTTCTATCGGATATGCCATCTCTACTAGAATTAAGTCCTGACCACCTCGTTTGGATCGTAAGCTAGGTCTGTGTGGCCAGTGTATCTACAGTATGTAAATATATGTAAATCTCTCTCTCTCTCTCTCTCTCTCTCTCTCTCTCTCTCTCTCTCTCTCTCTCTCCTATCTATATTGATTTGTCTTTATAATGTATGTCTATCTATTATCCAACTCTGTCCAATCCCTTAACTACTAGTGGGATTCGAACCGAGTACTTTTAGATGATAGACTAAGATGTTACCATGGATTTACAAAAAGCTCTTTACAGATAAATAAGATCGATAGTTTACAGACACTCTCGGAGATATGTGTGAACTATATTATTAGAGAGAGATATTCGTTCTACTGAATATAAACACCATATGAGGAGGAGCACTTTATTGACAACACCATATGAGGAGGAGCACTTTATTGACAACACCATATGAGGAGGAGCACTTTATTGACAACACCATATGAGGAGCACTTTATTGACAACACCATATGAGGAGCACTTTATGACAACACCATATGAGGAGGAGCACTTTATTGACAACACCATATGAGGAGGAGTACTTTATGACAACACAGAGGAGGAGCACTTTATTGACAACACCATATGAGGAGGAGCACTTTATTGACAACATTTGGCAAATAGCTTTTTCAGGTCAGAAGCTATCTGCTAAGCGTTGTCAATAAAGTGCTCCTCCTCATATAGCGGTTATATTAATTATGTCAACTTTTCCAAGTTATTTCAACATTAATTGCACTATTCTACAACGAGGAACATATACAGTAGTACTATAACAGTATCCTGCAGCTATTAGGAACACATGCTGACTGTCAAGGGAAAGTCTTAGTAACCATATGTTATTGATTTGACTGAACCTTGCAACTACTGACTCACTTGAACACAGTCGTTGTGATCTGTATCGAACCCAAACGAGATATTACAATATTAGTTAAGGGTTTGGCTTTAATAATTCAAAGATTGAAAGGGTGTGTGGTTATTATTATAAGTGTATTTTATGTATCTTTTTAGTCTTCCGTTCATCATCATCATCTCCACACCTCTCTGTTCATCATCATCATCTCCACACCTCTCTGTTCATCATCATCATCTCCACACCTCTCTGTTCATCCTCAGATAGATCAGATGAAGTATTTAGGGATAAGCCTTTACAACGGCTACATATTTCCTCCTCCTTCTTCTTCCTCTTCCTCCTCGCCCCCTCTCACTGACATCTTGTACACGAAGTCCCACACCGCCCCACTCACTCCCACTCTCTCAGCCTCATCTATATCACACACTATTCATTTTCTCCCACTCATTCCCAATCTCCGCCGCACCACCCCACTCAGTCCCACTCTCTGCCTCATCTATATCACCCCCCACTCACTCACACTCTCTGCCTCACCGCCCCACTCACTCCCACTCTCTGCCTCACCACCCCACTCACTCCCACTCTGCCTCACAGCCCCACTCACTCCCACTCTCTGCTTCATCTATATCACACACCACTCACTATTCACCACTATCACATACTATCCCACTCACTCCCACTCATCTATATCCCACACCACTCACTTTCTCCCACTCACCCCTGTATGTTTGTTCCAGGCCCTTACTACCCCACTCACTCCCACTCTCATCCCACTCCTATATACTTTGTTTTATATCCTATATGTGCAGCTTCTGACGGGTGTTCGTGGGATCTGCCGGTTTTCTTTGTGCGGGTTGGTCCTATTGGGTTAGTGTTCTGATCGGGTCGGCTATTTATTGATGAGTGCATATTATGTACAGGCATTTGTTAGTGTGTGGCTGGTTGGTCTGGGCATTGATCTGGGTGGGTGTGTTTGCGTAGGGGGAGGGTCGCGGGGTCTCGCTGGCATTCGTCGGTGGCTGTGTAATGTCTTGACGCCACAACCAACTGGCAATAACTAATGATTGTGTGTATATGAAACTAGGCATATTTAGCCTATATTGTGGTAGGTAATATATGTGAATAAAAACTGTGTTTGGGTGTTTCATGTATACAGTATGCTGTTTAAATGTGTATTTCTAAATTTATGAACACTACACTATATGTGTAAACTTATGTTGCATGTGTTTGTGTGCGGTGTGTGTGATAATTATTATTTGATTAAATATATTTGTAAAACTAAAAATAATACTTGGAAATATTATGAATAAATCTGAGGCTTTACCACCATATTAAAATAAGGTGCCTTTTAAGAGAGTTAACTCTCAAAAGGCTCAGCTAGAATATTTATAACACTTTGTAAATACTGTAAAAATTATGTAATACATGAAAGCTAAATAAATATTTTTGAATTTCAATTTTCAATTTCAATATGTGCCATTCGCTTGCCTCACCTATAAATGCATATATATATATATATATTGTTTTTTTTCTCTCTCTCTCTCTCTCTCTCTCTCTCTCTCTCTCTCTCTCTCTCTACTTCACACACACACACAAGTATAATATTGCACTTCTATAACAAAATAACTTGGATAATAATAACATTAATGCGATTTCCGTGGCTTTAAGTATTATTAAAAAGATATACATAGGCAAAACAGTGACAAAGGTTTATGTGACAGAGAGAGAGAGAGAGTGAGTGAGTGTGTGTTTTTTTTTTTTTTTTTTTTTTTTTTTTTCTATATTCCAACTTACTTCCTCTCGGGCATAGGCTGAGAGCCTTAACATTCACCGCTTTACAATGAACAGTGAAGCCCGTGAGGTCTTGTTCCAGTATAGGGAGTGAGACATGTGAAGCACATAGAGTACAACGAGCATCTGCCATCTTGCCTTCATATGAGGCACGGTGCTCACTCATGGCCTGAAACGACCCCATCTCTGAAGCCACCTCGTTCCCGTGCTTCACTGTCTCACCCCTACACTCGGACTCTCACACTTACACACACACAACGCCACCTGTTGAGCAGATAACTCACCAGGCATTGCACCCCTATAGCATATTTTGAATATGGGAATATTCATACAGTGCTATTTAATCAGGGAACAATGAGGGTATTTTATTGACGTTTCGGTGGGCTTGTGGTAATGCACTGATACCAGGTACAGCACAAATTCCATCCCAATAATATCTTCCCATTGATACATCGGGATTTGAACCCGGGACCTTTGGATTACCAGGCCAGTGGCAAGACCACTCCACCACACCTGTGTGTGTGTGTGTGTGTGTGTGTGTGTGAGAGAGAGAAAGCGAATATAGTATGCAGACAAAAAAATAGTGAGGAAAGTTTGTTGTTAATGAGAGTGGCTTAGAGAGTGAGAGAGTTAGAAGGGTGCAAGAGAGGGAGCCAAACTATGATAGCTAGAGTGAATGAGTGAGATAAAAAGTTAGTGAGAGATTGGGAATGTGTGTGTTATTATGGGCTATTAATTATGTGTTGTGTATTTGTGTGGGTACATGAATATATATATATATATATATATATATATATATATATATATATATATATATATATATATATATATATATATATGTACTGTACCTCCGTTTTGAACAATGAAGCCAGGAGGTCTTACTCCAGATTGCGAGTGAATCAACAAGACAGGTGTGTTACAACCAGCTCGTTCCTAGTCTTATCTTTATAGACATACAGCACCTTGTTCTTTCTCGTTAATACAAATATAGATAGGTCCGTCGCAGCTTCAACCCCTTCTGTACCGGTGATGTATTTTTTATTTTATTTTATTCCAGCGACTATTATACGATTATGTACAGCTTAGGTACCCCGTCTACTCATTAAATGGCTACAAACTACTCAATTAATCTTTTTAGCTACCATATATCTTTCCTAAGCTTCATAAAATCACCTAAATATAGTTATAATTAAATAACAATGATGTTCCGGTACAGGGTTAACATCTCGAAGTCACAATGCCAGTGTCTCGCTGTTTTATCTCGCAACCTCAGACAACTTTCTCTTTCAAACGCTGTTTTTTTTTTTGTTTTTTTTTATCATTCTCTCCTTTTCTCTTTTTCCCTGGCTTGTATCCATTCGACCCCATTCAGCCAACTGTTTTAATACGTTTATCCCCATCCAAGTGTCGATTTCATCCTGGCGAGTGATAGCGAGCCAGTAATGTATGGAGAAGTATAACAGAATGAGTGAAAGAGCCAGTGATCGAGGCGCCTCCCCCGTTGTTTATAAGTTACTGTGGTTAGGGAGTGACCCGTTAACAGGCTTCACCCTCACTATCTGTTAAAGCTGACCTCAAGTACTGTTACCCAGGGAGAGGGAGAGTGAGTGGGTGTGTGAGAGTGTGAGAGAGAGAGAGAGAGAGAGAGAGCGAGCATGAGTGGGAGAGAAAGAGAGTGAGAGAGAGAGAGAGAGAGAGAGAGAGCATGAGTGGGAGAGAAAGAGAGTGTGAGAGAGAGAGAGTGTGAGCAGTAGATTGGGAGCGAGGGTGACAATATGATAAGTATGAAGGTAATTATCTCTCTCTCTCTCTCTCTCTCTCTCTCTCTCTCTCTATCTATCTATCTATCTGGAGAAAGAACGAAGGAGGACTGGAAGATCTGAAGGGGAGTACGGAAGATAGTAATTAATAGAGAATACAAATAGAGTACACAGGAATACAAATGGAGTACACAGGAATACAAATGGAGTACACAGGAATACAAATGGAGTACACAGGAATACAAATGGAGTACACAGGAATACAAATGGAGTACACAGGAATACAAATGGAGTACACAGGAATACAAATGGAGTACACAGGAATACAAATGGAGTACACAGGAATACAAATGGAGTACACAGGAATACAAATGGAGTACACAGGAATACAAATGAATATAAAGGAATACACAGGAATACAGAATAATACAAAGGAATACAAATGGAGTACAATAGATCATAGCATAACATAATTGAAGAAGTCTGCCTGGACGGATGGAAAGTGAAGACAAGAAGAAGAAGAAGAAGAAACAAGACAGTAAAGAGTGAAGACTGAGGATAGAATTGATTATGAAGGGGAGGGGGAGGGGGAAAGAGGGGGAAGGAGAAGGAGGGGGTGGTGGAAGGAGGGGTGGAGGAAGGAGGGGTGGAAAGCCTGAAGGGAAATACAGTATATGTGAAGTGACAGATATGACAGTTGATATAAACGAGAGACGAACATTAGTAGATATATTGGATAGATTTATAGTATGGTTTTTTTAAAGGTGAGATTTATTTTATTTTATTATTTGTTAATGTATTTATTATAATATTTAATCTTCTCCCTAGACCGCTATCAAGATTTAAAAAATACGCATAAGACCCCCCCCCCCCCTCGGGATTCGGGATAAATGTGTCCATTTATCAGTTGAAAAATGCCCCGGTTTTTCCTAAATTGCAATCTGACCGTCGCTCGCCAGGAAGACAATCAACACCTAAATGGCTCAAAAGGTCTTAATATACCAAACACAATAGAGCAAAAGGTCTTACAATCGCTAAACTAACGAGGCGAATTTCTTAAATTCTCAAAACGAAAGCCTCTCTCTCAGTCTTGGAGAAATTAACTCGACTCCATCTTACTTACACAGCCACTATAACGTATTTATAGCCAAGTATAAGAACTTGGCTTTTGTATTATAAAGAGACGTAAAAGTTGTTCAGTTTTCAATTAATTACCGAGAAAATAGATGCTTATGGACTCAGCTATTCGCAATGTACAACATATATTTAATAGATTAAAAACATATATAAATAGATATATAAATAAGTATAACTAATATATAGGTATGGGGATCGCATTGTAAAACACACACAAACACACACGCACACTCTCTCTCTCTCTCTCTCTCTCTCTCTCTCTCTCTCTCTCTCTCTCTCTCTCTCTCTCTCTCTCTCTCTCTCTCTCTCTCTCTCTCTCTCTCTCTCTCTCTCTCTCTCTCTCTCTCTCTCTCTCTCTCTCTCTATTAATGTTGTTACCTCATCTTGTCTTTGTCTGGTACAGGGAATCCAGGCAATCTTTTCATCTCTCGACCTTATGGCCACACTCTCTCTCTCTCTCTCTCTCTCTCTCTCTCTCTCTCTCTCTCTCTCTCTCTCTCTCTCTCTCTATTGATGTTGTTACCTCATCTTGTCTTTGTCTGGTACAGGGAATCCAGGCAATCTTTTCATCTCTCGACCTTATGGCCACACTGTCCTCTCTCTCTCTCTCTCTCACCCTCATTCTCACACACTCACTTTCTTTCGCTCTCGCTCTCTCTCTCTCTGCTGTATAAATGTATGTGTATGTATGTGAGTGTATGTGTGGGTTTATGTATCTATGAATCTCCCCCCCCCCTCTCTCTATATATATATATATATATATATATATATATATATATATATATATATAGTTACGGGTGTACCACAATAATAGGTTCTTTTTCTGGATAATCACACCCCACTTCCTGTCTAATATTAATACTACTTCCTCTCAGTCCTCGCTACCACTCCTTTCACTACCACGACACCTTTCTCCCTGTTTATGTTTTAAGGGGAGAGGGCCCGTTTTCCTGGTCCCCCTTCTTCCTCATGTTCAGCCCCCATTAGTTTTCAGATTATAAGACGTTTGGCCCATTAGTTTGGCCACTTTAAAACCTTTCGCCCAGTCTCTTTGTCAATATTCAGACTTTTAGTGTAATTTGGTGTCGATTTTTTCCTGGCGAGCGATAGCGAGCCTGTAATTTTAGAGAAACCGGCCTTCGGCCGGTACTCCCATTTTCTTATGTTCTTATGTATGTGTTATGCTAACTAATTTTCTCTCTCTCTTTCACTCACTCACACTCTCTCTCTCTCTCACACACTCACACACTCTCTCTCACACACTCACTCTCTCTCTCTCACACACTCTCTCTCTCTCTCTCTCCCCACCTACCCCTCGCGTGTCGGGGTCTCACCTGTGATAATAAGCGGGCCTCACCTACCTTCCACCCAAGCAGGTAATGTCACAGAGAGAGAGAGAGAGAGAGAGAGAGAGAGAGAGAAGGGGGGGGGGGAGGGGGGAGACAGAAGCAGGTAATGTCACAAACAGAGAGAGAGAGAGAGAGAGAGAAAGAAAGAGAGAGAGAGAGAGAGAGGCCGTACCTTCAAGATTACATTTGCACACGCACGCCCGACGTCCTTAGATTCGCACAGACATACGAACACACGCGGGGAGATGGAGTCGTGGAGTTATATATATATATATATATATATATATATATATATATATAGATATATATTCAAGGACACTTTTATTTACCAATACATATACAAGCATATATAAGCTTGTTGGAGTAATAGCGAGGAAACTAAAGACAGATATAACGACTGTCTTGATAGCGTAATGCATTAGTGCACGGAATTTCGATGTGAGTATCCTAGGTCCGAGTCCTTGGAGTGCCACATGTATTTGTTGATTTCATTAATTGAGTTTAGAGGTGAAGTTGGTTGGTGAAAAAATATAATAAAACATTGAAAATAGACCAAATAATAAACACTACCCCCCTTATAGCGAAAACAGTGAGTAGGTGTAATTCAGTTGACAAGGTATTATTACAGGAATTAATATCGGTGCGTGGTAAAGGTCTAGTGGTTTGATGATGTGGATTGTTAATATCGGTGCGTGGTAAAGGTCTAGTGGTTTGATGATGTGGATTGTTAATATCGGTGCGTGGTAAAGGTCTAGTGGTTTGATGATGTGGATTGTTAATATCGGTGCGTGGTAAAGGTCTAGTGGTTTGATGATGTGGATTGTTAATATCGGTGCGTGGTAAAGGTCTAGTGGTTTGATGATGTGGATTGTTAATATCGGTGCGTGGTAAAGGTCTATTGGTTTGATGATGTGGATTGTTAATATCGGTGCGTGGTAAAGGTCTAGTGGTTTGATGATGTGGATTGTTAATATCGGTGCGTGGTAAAGGTCTAGTGGTTTGATGATGTGGATTGTTAATATCGGTGCGTGGTAAAGGTCTAGTGGTTTGATGATGTGGATTGTTAATATCGGTGCGTGGTAAAGGTCTAGTGGTTTGATGATGTGGATTGTTAATATCGGTGCGTGGTAAAGGTCTAGTGGTTTGATGATGTGGATTGTTAATATCGGTGCGTGGTAAAGGTCTAGTGGTTTGATGATGTGGATTGTTAATATCGGTGCGTGGTAAAGGTCTATTGGTTTGATGATGTGGATTGTTAATATCGGTGCGTGGTAAAGGTCTAGTGGTTTGATGATGTGGATTGTTAATATCGGTGCGTGGCAAAGGTCTAGTGGTTTGATGATGTGGATTGTTAATATCGGTGCGTGGTAAAGGTCTAGTGGTTTGATGATGTGGATTGTTAATATCGGTGCGTGGTAAAGGTCTAGTGGTTTGATGATGTGGATTGTTAATATCGATGCATGGTAAAGGTCTAGTGGTTTGATGATGTGGATTGTCCCGCCAATGTTAAGGGGGCCCATCTCGCTTTCTTTCTCTTTCTCTCCCTCTCGCTTTGGCTTGTATCCATTCGGCCCCATTCAGTCTACGGTTTTAAGACGTTTGCCCCCATCCAGGTGTCAATATTTTCCTGGCGAGCCGTAGCGAGCTAGCATATATATATTTTTATTTTGACAGCAAGCTAAGTTTGTACAATTTTAGATAGAAAACTGTCTCCGGCGAGGCCGGATTTCTCAATCCAATACTGGCTCGCTATCGCTCGCCAGGAAGAAATTGACACCTGGATAGGGTTCATCTCCAGGAGTGTGAGTAACAGAACTGCCGATGTTATCTTGAAACTTTACTTATCATTAGTGAGACCTCATATGGATTATGCTGTCCAATTGTGGGGTCCTTATTCCATAATGGACATAGATTCGTTGGAGAGAGTACAGCGAAGAATGAAATAAAATGGTTCATAATATTAGAAATCTACCATATGAAGAAAGGTTGAACAAATTAGGCTTACATTCGTTAGAAAGACGCAGAGTTAGAGGGGATATGATAGAAGTGTTCAAGTGGGTTAGTGGGATAAATATAGGTGACATGAAAAATGTACTGAAGCTCAGTGATAGCGAAAGAACTCGAACAAATGGTTTCAAATTAGATAAATTTCGTTTCAGAAAAGATATAGGCAAATATTGGTTTGGTAACAGAGTTGTAGATGGGTGGAATAGGCTACCAAGTGATATAGTGGGATCAAGAAAGGTAGGGAGCTTTAAGATAAAAATTAGATAGCATATGGAAGAGATGGGTTGGGTATGAGGGGGGTCTGCCGGATGTGGGGCAATAGGCGATCAGCCGACCCCAGTAATCTTGTGTTAATCTCTGACCGTTTTGGCAGGGTCAGTCCTCATGGGTATTGGGGGGTTGGGTCTATAATTAGGCCTTACAATTGGGGTTGGGTGTGACAGGGATCTGCCTTGTGTGGGCCAACCGGCTTTCTGCAGACTCCCATTTTCTTATGTTCTTATGTAAACGTCTTAAAACAGTTGGCTGAATGGGGCCGAATGGATACAAGCCAGAGAAAGAGAGAAAAGGAGAGAAAGATAAAAGAAAAACCCTTAATTCACTTAATTTGACCTCATAATTATACTCTCGGTATTTTTCATTATCTCTATTTCCATTTGCTTTCTATCTTTACTTCTATTTATTATTATAATATATATATATATAGGATAATTTGTATATATAATATATATATATATATATATATATATATATATATATATATATATATATATATATACTATATATATATATATATATATATATATATACTGTATATATACAGTATATATAATATTATATATATATATAATATATATATATATATATATATATATATATATATATATATATATATATATATATATATATATATATATATATATATATATATACTGTATATATATATATATATGTAGTAAAACTCGCTAGGAAAATTGAAACAATGGAACACCAAGCTTTCGTCTATTCTCTCAAGACATCTTCAGGGTAATACAAGAAAACAGGGGGAGAGTGAGGCTTAAATACCCGTCCTAAATCATCTGTGAGTTGCTAACTAGCATATAAATACAAAAAGTGTTGCCAGCCTACTGCCTGTTGCCATATTTTAGGAACATACTTAATTTATATACAACATATATGTACATATATACATTGAAATGTGCCTAACAATACAATCTAATCATATATACAATTTGATACACCTCAATGAACTTGCAGATCCCTTTCAAACTGTTATCGTAACTTATGTAAATATGAAGACAACATATACTTGTAGAAATACATATAATTACATATACATACACATATACATGCATACTGTATACACACATACATTACATACATACACATAAAAATTACATATATAAGAAAAATAGAAAAAGAAACAAAAAATATGGGAGTCTGCAGAAAGCCGAAAGGTCACACAAGGCAGATCCTACCCATACCCAACCCTACTTATAAGGACGAATAGCCCACACCTGGCTAATCCCCCTCACAGCTACACATTATATAAATTATACATAAACACACATATACATACACACACCTACTTACACACACACACATGTACTGTATACATACATTAACATACATATATACAATAATTATTATAAAACAAAACAAAACACAAAGAAAATACATAGTGATCATACCTCATGTGTATAGTATTAATAAGGTACAATCTAATACTAAGAGGAAGGACCTCACATAAATGGTCAGGTCTCAAACTACAAGCTGTTTCAATCTATAATCTGACGGTCTGGACATCTATTTCTAGCTCTTTTTATTTTATCATTTTCATTGAGGAGATTTAGCAGGATGTTATCTATTTTGTAAAGGCCATCATTTAGATTCATAGTGTTTATACAATCTCTGATCAAGGCGGACTCAGCAAATAGTCTTTCATAATAGCAGCTTGACCAGTAGATCATCTTAGCCTCATCCCAATTTGCATGATGGTTTTGTCTTTGTTTATGTTTAAAAATACCATTAGATTCTTGAGCTGACCTTACTGATTGTTTGTGTTGTTTAACTCTCACCTCTAATCTTTTTCCAGTTTGTCCTATGTATATGTCATTACATCCTTTACACGGAATGAAATATACACCACCTGCATCATTTTTAGGGCTGTTTTGATCAAAGTAGACTTGACGGAGTTTTCATAATTGAATACTACATTTATATTCAAATTCTTGAGAGATGTTGTGAGAGGTGTTAATTCATCGTGATATGGCAAAACTAAGATATTTTTCCTTGAAAAGGGAGCTTTATTATTTACATTATAGAAGTTTTTTCGGCTTTGGCTAAACTTGATCAACAAGACTTTCAGGATAGCAGAGTGTCTTGGCTAGATTATAGATTTGTTTGTATTCGTTATCTATGAATTCTGGGTTACATATCCTTAATGCTCTTAGAAACATACCTGAAACAATTTACAGTTTTACCTTAATATGAAAATTGGAGAACAAATTAATATAGGAGTCTACAAGAGTCGGCTTTCTATATACTTTAAATTTTAAGTGACCATTATTATTTATAATCATGGTATCAAGGAAAGGTAGTGTATTGTTTACTTCTTCTTCAATTTTGAATGAAATCGAGGGGACAAGATCGTTAAGTTTATTAAGGAATGAATGGTGATTTTGATTGGTAGGCCAAAGACACAAAATATCGTCAACATATCTAAACCAAGGAAGTCTAAAGTTACATATTTTAGGTAAAAACCGAGTCTCAAAATATTCCATAGACAGGTTAGAAATGATCGGGGACAGTGGATTACCCATTGCTCAACCAAATGTTTGGCGAAAAAACCTACCATTGACAGCAAAGTTAGTGTTGAGGACGCACAATTCAATTAGCTTCATGAAAACATTATTACTTATTGGCAAATCTAAATTCGGCAAATCATCTTTCAAAAAACCTAGTAAGTCATGAACTGGCACTTTTGTAAATAAGTAATTAACATCAAAACTTATTTGTTTGCAAGGTGAATTGTTGTTTCTAATTTTACTAATTAAATCACTGGAGTTTTTTACATGTGAATCAGAGATCGTGCCAACTAAAGGGGATAACAACTTACTAAGCCATTTAGATAATTTATAAGTGGCAGACCCTACTGAACTGATGATAGGACGAAGAGGTTTATCAGGTTTATGGGTTTTGAGAAGGCCATACATGTAAGGTAAGGTGGGATAGTTATGAACATTTAAGTAAATCGGGTTTATCCTTAAGCAAACTGTTTATTTTCACACTAAAGTTTTTATTGGTATTTTCAGTAGGGTCTTTCACAAGGGGCTCATATATATTATAATATATATATATATATAATATATAGTTATATTATATATACTATATATACAGTATATTTATATATATATTATATATATATATAATATATATATATAATAATACAGTATATATATGTATATATATATATATCTGTATATATATATATATAATCTTATATAATTATTATATATATATTGATTGTATATATATATATATATTTATATATATTTTATAATATATCTATATTACTGTATATATACAGTATATATATATATTTTTTTTTAATGAACTAGATTACTAGATACCCTAAGCTATTTAATGTGTATAACACACACTCTCTCACTCTCTTTCTCTCTCGTAGGTTATTCCAGTGCTCTCCCCAATATAACTACCGATTGGCCATCTTACCCTGAGGCGCCGAAGAGTTCTGTTTGTGTGTGTGTGTCCCACACACACACACACACACAGGGGGGGAGCTCAATATTTACGTGTGAGTGTGTCTGTATGTGTGTGTATGTTAGCTCAATATTTACGTACGTGCGTGCGTGTGATGTATGTGTGTATGTGTGTGAGTAAGAGAGAGAGAAATTGCAATTGATTCCGCTGAACTAATATAAAATATTTAGTTTTACTGTTATATAGATCCGGCGTGAAAGTGAAACTGCTCTGGGAACCAAATATTGATCTTGTTATTGTTATAATATGTATTGATCTTGTTATTGTTTTTTTTTTTTTTTCTTTTTTTTTTTTTTTTTTTTTTCTATATTCCAGCTTACTTCCTCTCGGGCATAGGCTGAGAGCCTTAACATTCACCGCTTTACAATGAACAGTGAAGCCCGTGAGGTCTTGTTCCAGTCTAGGGAGTGAGAGATGTGAAGCACTTAGAGTACAACGAGCACCTGCCATCTTGCCTTCACATGAGGCACGGTGCTCACTCATGTCCCGAAACGACCCCATTTCTGAAGCCACCTCGTTGCCGTGCTTCACTGTCTCACTCCCTACACTCGGACTCTCACACTTACACACACACAACGCCACCTGTTGAGCAGATAACTCACCAGGCATTGCACCCCTATAGCATATTTTGAATATGGGAATATTCATACAGTGCTATTTAATCAGGGAACAATGAGGGTATTTTATTGACGTTTCGGTGGGCTTGTGGTAATGCACTGATACCAGGTACAGCACAAATTCCATCCCAATAATATCTTCCCATTGATACATCGGGATTTGAACCCGGGACCTTTGGATTACCAGGCAGTGGCAAGACCACTCCACCACACCTCCCCTATATGTATAATATGTATTCTTTAATCTTCATCTTTGTAAGATTGATCTTGTTATTGTTATAATATGTATTCTTTAATCTTCATCTATGTAAGATTAAGGGGAGTCTGGCCTTTGTTTTGTTTTGGTCTATTAATTCATTTATTCCTATATTTCTTAGTGTCCTTGCTAGACCTCCATCAAGCTTAGAAACACCCCCTGACCCCCATGCAAGATACATTTTTAAATTTTTCGGTAGAAAAATGTCCCGGCCGAAGGCCGCTTACTCCTGAAATTTGAGGCTCGCTATCGCTCGCCAGGAAAAAATCGACACCTAAATGGCACGCAAGGCCTTAAAATTGACAAGGAAATGGGGTGAAAGGTATTAAAATCGCCAAACTAATGGGCCGAACGTCGGAAAATCTGAAAACAAATGGGGCTAAACACAATGGAAGAAGGAGGACCAGAAAAGCGTACCCATCTCCCCCTTGGAGATCCCGGCGGGAAACTTCTGGCTTGAAACCGCTCTGGGAACCGAATTATTTTGTCCACCGATATGGGGCAGTTGAGATCATTGGGAGAATCGCAGAGGGCTGTTCTAGGTCATCATGATATATGGGTTCAGGGGGGCGGGGGGTTCTCTCTCTGTCTGTCTCTCTCTCTCGTTTAATTTTATCTATCTTCCTCTCCTCTCCTCTTCTTCTAATCTTTCTTATTGTCCTTTCTTTATAATTTCTTCTGCTGTCTTCCCTCTCTCACACCATCATTTTATCTCTCTCTCTCTCTCTCTCTCTCTCTCTCTCTCTCTCTCTCTCTCTCTCTCTCTCCCAAAGCAACTAATACCAGGCTGGGTGGTAACTTGGAAAGGGGTTGATTTCAGGAAGCCAGGAACGTGGGTGGTGTGGGTGATGAGAAAGAGAGAGAGAGAGAGAGAGGAGACAGTACTGCAGAGAAATGAGAGAACGAAAAAATGAGACAATACCAAAGAAAAAGAGAGAAAAAAAGATATGAGAGAGAGAGAGAGAGAAAGAGAGAGAGAGAGAGAGAGAGAAACCAGGCATTTTTTAGCAGAATTTGATATACCGGGATATAGTTTGTTTAAATATGATCGAACAAGTAGGAGGGGTGGTGGTATAGCAGTATTTGTCAGGAGTACATTAAAAAAGCTGTATTAAACCAGGTATTAGACTAAATAATGATAATGAAAGTGTTTGGGTAGAAGTTAGCGAAGGTAGTGAGACCATAGTTATTGGAGTTATGTATAGACCGCCAAATATGAGTAGAAATGACGGAACATCTTTATGGGAGGAAATTAAAATAGCATCAAGGTTTAGCAATGTGTGCATTATGGGGGATTTTCATTTTCCGAATATAGATTGGCAGCATCAAATAGGCGACTCTGATTCAAAGGAGTTTATTGAGGTAGTACAAGATAGTTTTTCATTTCAATTCATAGATACGCCGACTAGAGGTAATAATATTCTCGATTTAGTTTTCAGTAACAATGAACATATGGTAAATAATGTAGAGATAGGGGACCACCTAGGAAATAGCGACCACAATTCTGTGTATTTAATATACAATGGAAAGGTAATTCCAGAGAGAATACAACATTAATACCTGACTTTAGAAAAGCCAATTATGGTGGGTTAAGAAGAGCCCTATTAGCGGATCCTATGGTAAAAAAAATAAGTCTATATCCAGGTGTCCAAATGAGTGTACCCCATACTCCTTATCCCTTACCCCTAGCTTAAGTCAGGAAGAGACATCAAATTTGTTAGATACATACGATAATTTTATCAAGTCAGTATTCAATGCGCAAAATAAATATATCCCCAAAAGAAAATTTAGATCAGCACAGAACCAACCCAAATGGATGAATAATAGACTATTAGACCTTCTCGGAAAAAAGATAGGAATATATAGAAAAATTAAGAAAGGCGAAATTCACCTACTTGTTTACTATCACAATTTATCAAGACAGGTCTAAAAGGATATTAGGAAAGAGAAAAGAAATTATGAAATCAAGGTTGCAAATGACTCAAAAAATAATCCTAAAGCTTTTTACCAACTATACTATATAAATCCAAGGTTAGAGATGTAATTGGTCCCCTTAATACTTCGATAGGAGAAATTACAGAAAATTATTTAGAAATGTGCAGTACATTAAATAATCAATTTCTTTCCGTTTTCACAAATGAAAATTTGGCAGTTTCCAGAAGTCCGTAAGGTATATAGCGATAGCATAGAAAATAGCTTAAGTACGGTTACTATAAGTAGAAATGATGTGCTTAAGGAAATTGACAGACTGAAACCTCAGAAATCGCCTGGTCCAGATGAGGTATATGCTAGAGTATTAAAAGAATGCAGAGATGAGTTAAGTTACCCATTAACATTTCTATTTAACAAGTCATTAGAAACCGGTTTAGTTCCAAAGCTTGGAAGATTGCAAATGTAATTCCGATCTTCAAAAAAGGTGATAAATCAATAGCATTCAATTACCGTCCCATTAGTCTCACATAAATGGTACTAAGTCAGAGTGGGGATCAGTCAAGAGTGGTGTCCCCCAGGGATCTGTATTGGGTCCTCTGTTATTTATTATATACATAAATGACCTTGATTTAAATATAACTAGTAGGATAAGTAAATTCGCAGACGATTCCAAAATAGGGAGACCAATAGATTCAGATAGCGACATAGAGTGCCTCCAAAGGGATCTAGATACCTTACACGAATGGTCAGTAAATTGGCAGATGAATTTTAACATTGACAAATGCAAGGTATTAAAGATAGGGAAGACGAATACTAATGCAAAATATAAACTAGCTAATGCTGAATTAGAAAACTCAGACTGCGATAAAGATTTGGGTGTGTTTGTTAGCAACGATTTGAAACCTAAAAAACAGTGTATAAGCGTTCGTAACAAGGCAAACAGGATTCTAGGGTTCATCTCAAGGAGTGTGAGTATCAGAACTGCCGATTTTATCTTGAAACTTTACTTGTCATTAGTGAGACCTCATATGGATAATGCTGTCCAACTTTGGTGTTCTTATTACAGAATGGACATAGATTCGTTGGAGAGAGTACAGCGAAGAATGACAAAAATGATTCATAATATTAGAAATCTACCATATGAAGAAAGGTTGAAAAAATTAGGCTTACATTCGTTAGAAAGACGCAGAGTTAGAGGGGATATGATAGAAGTGTTCAAGTGGGTTAGTGGGATAAATAAAGGGGACATGAAAATTGTGCTGAAGCTCAGTGATAGTGAAAGAATTCGAACAAATGGTTTCAAATTAGATAAATTTAGTTTCAAAAAAGATATAGGCAAATATTGGTTTGGTAACAGAGTTGTAGATGGGTGGAATAGGCTACCAAGTGATATAGTGGGATCAAGAACGATAGGGAGTTTTAAGATAAAATTAGATAGGCATATGGACGAGATGGGTTGGGTGTGAGGGGGATCTACCAGGTGTGGGCCAATCGGCGCTCAGCAGACCCCCATAATTTTGTGTTAATCTCGAACTGTTTTGGTGGGGTCAGTACTCGAGGTATTAGTGAGTTGGACCTATAATTGGGCCTAGAAATTGGGGTTGGATGTGACAGGGATCTGCCTTGTATGGGCCGATCGGCTTTTTGCAGACTCCCATTTTCTTATGTTCTGATGAGAGATGGCACATTAATAGAATACAAGAACATAAGTGGAGAGAAAGAGAGAGAGTGTGTGACAGATAACACATCTATATAATATTTTCGATTGTCTGTGTGTGTGTGTCTGTTCTTAATAGGCGGCCGCAGTTTTGGACCTGGGGAGCAGAAACTTTGCATGTGGGTGTCAATTGACCTGGGTCAGGTCATAGAGGGGGCGAGGCCACGATCGGAGGTCGTTTCGAGGCCGAAATTGAAAAAAAAAAAAAATGAAAAAATTGCCGTTTGGGGCAGAAGGAGGCCTCTCATCGAAAAGGTGT
Source organism: Paralithodes platypus (assembly GCA_032716605.1). Classification (NCBI taxonomy): domain Eukaryota; kingdom Metazoa; phylum Arthropoda; class Malacostraca; order Decapoda; family Lithodidae; genus Paralithodes; species Paralithodes platypus. The sequence goes on from CM064503.1 coordinate 45,123,654, forward strand.
ATGGAACGAAAGTTGTTCGCAGCCCCCGAAAATGGGGGTACGGATGAGGTCAGATCCAAAATCGGAGGTCATTTAGCGGCCGAAATCGAGGTCGCCATTTAATGAGGCACAGGGAGGTCGTGGCCGGTGATTATGGTAGTAGTAGTATTGTGATGATTGTGGTAGTAGTGATTGATGATGGTGATTATGGTAGTAGAATTTAAACCCGGGCAACGCCGGGTACCCCTGCCAGTAGAATATAAGAACATAAGTGGTGTATAAATAACTTGGAGGATTCTAACAACGGAAAAGAAACAACGCCGAGTTTTTTATTTGTATTATTTGAGTTCATTTGTTTTACAGTGGATAACAGTAGCCACCACCACCACCACCAACAACAACAACACCAAAAAAAAAAAAAAAAAAATATATATATATATATATATATATACAGTAAACATAACCATATAACAACCACAGCGACAACAACAACAACAACAACGACCACAACAACAACAACCACAACAATATATAGCAACAACATTACCAACCATAACCACAACAACAACAACAAAACAACAACAGCAACCACAACAACAACTACAACAACCCCAACAGCAACCACAACAAGAACAACAACAACAACAAGAACAACAACAACAACAACAACCACCACCACCACCACCTAACAACAACAACAACAACAACAACAACAACATCAACAACAACCACAACAATAATAACAATAACAACAACAACAAAAACAATAACAACCACGACCTCCAAGACCCCCTCTACTATCAAGACTCCTGGACACACACACAGTACCTGATGAGACTGAGCTGTGTGTGAAATTATAGGACATACATAAAGCAGCGGGAGGTACACACACACGCACACATACACATACACACACTATGGTCTACACACACATACACACACATGACACACATACATACGCCCACACACACACACACACACACACACATACTGAATATATAATTATGTAGATATATACTTGTGGATAATTTTAAAGAAACAGCTAGTATAGAAGACTGGGGATAGGACGGAAGTACAGGTAAATATATATAGGTGTATATAGTAGAAAGGACACATTCACATGCACACGTATATGTAAATGTGTGTGTTAGAACCTAGTGTATGTAAGTGTGTGTGCAGAAGTGTGTAGACCTTAGTGTACAGAGAGTTTGAGAGAGAGAAAGAGGGGGGTCATACGGGCCTCTGATAGGAGGGGGGGGGGGGTGGAGGGGGGAGGACGACACTGTGAAATAAGAAAGAAGATGAAATAATGAAGGAGTGAGAAATACGTGAAATGAAATCTTGAAACGGAAATCTTGGAGTGGAGGAAAAAGAGCTTGCTGGTGGGTATATATATATATATATATATATATATATATATATATATATATATATATATAATACAGTACAGTATATATATATATATATATATACATATAATATATATATATATATATATATATATATATATATAGAGAGAGAGAGAGAGAGAGAGAGAGAGAGAGAGAGAGAGAGAGAGAGAGAGAGAGAGCCAGCCAGCCAGCCAGCCAGACAGACAGATAGATAGATAGATAGATAGATAGATAGATAGATAGATAGATAGATAGATGGATGTTGTAGGTTAGTCCTTGACCTGACCTTCCAAGCTCATTAAACCGCCCTGAACAGTACTTTTGACGGACCTTCAGTGATAATATAGATGGTGCAATGATCCACACTTGTCTAATTAATACACATATACACACGCTTTATCCATGCTTTAATCCACGCCTGACTGTTGGTGGTTCGAGTCCGGCTGAGAGTATAAAACATAATGGCCCATGTGTATTTGTGAGATATACTTTACATTAATGACTTTCGTCTTTGGCTGTGCGAGAATTCAATGAAATCACTTCAACCCGAGTTGCGTGGGGTTACTTGTAAAAATCCCTGTATGGTATCGTGGAATATGGATCCTACGACTTGTGTATGAATTGAAATTGAAATACTGGGTGCGAAGGGAATTTAACCCTCCTGAAAACTCCCCAGGTGTTGAGATGCCTGGCGCGGGGCTCGAACCCTGGAGGGATTTTAACCCTCTTGAAAACTCCCGAGATTTTGAGATACCTGGTGTGGGGTTCGAACCCTGGTTAGTGACCATATCCCCTCAGTAGGTAAACCAGACCCGCGTGCTAACCCACTGTACTACCACGGACGTACAATAGGATAGTAACCTTAGTTTTCCTTGAAAGAACCAGGTGATAGTCTCGTAGTGATTCACGTGATGGGTTTATTAGACTTCGCCATCAAAAACTATTTTACACTATCCCAGACGTCAACTCGGGTAGTACAGTATTGGGGTTGCAGGATTTTTTCGAGGGCATTACAGAAATACATGCTCCAAGCAGGATTTCCCTACTCCTTAATATGTGTGTGTATATCTGGCTGTAAGCTTGTGTAAGTGTAAATATGGCTGTGTTTGTGTGTGTTTTAGTGTATATACTGTATGTGAGCAGGTGTTAGTTTTTTTATTCGCGTGTGTGTATGTGTGTGGCTGGGTGTATTTTTTTGTAGTGGCCTAAATTACCCCCCCCCCCCCCCTCTCCATTCCTGGCCAATGTAAACAAGACTGTGCTGCCCCCTGTTAGCCCTTATGGTAATGACCATACACAGTAATAAGCGTTAACCATTACAAACATAGATGCATTACACCATGGCAAACATTAGACCGTTTAACTCGGCTTAGGAAGGACCTCTAGGAAGCAAATTACAGTATTACTACTATACCAGCGCAATGACCACTCTGCCACGCCTCTACGGTGCAGTGTATTGGTTGGTTGATGGATGGATAGCTTGATAGATTGGTGGATTAATTGAATGATTGATATATTGATAGAGAGAGAGAGGAAGCAACTAAAAGCATAACAAGAATGATTCATAGATTGATTTACTGATATACTGTATAGTACAGAGAGAGAGAGAGAGAGAGAGTGAGAGTGAGAGAGAGACTAATACTAAAATAATGATTCATAGATTGAATTACTGATATAGCCTATAGTACAGAGAGAGAGAGAGAGTGAGAGTGAGAGAGAGAGAGAGAGCGAGAGAGAGAGTGAGAGTGAGACTAATACTAAAATAATGATTCATAGATTGAATTACTGATATAGCCTATAGTACAGAAAGAGAGTGAGAGTGAGAGAGAGACTAATACTAAAATAATGATTCATAGATTGAATTACTGATATAGCCTATAGTACAGAAAGAGAGTGAGAGTGAGAGTGAGAGAGAGACTAATACTAAAATAATGGTTCATAGATTGAATTACTGATATAGCCTATAGTACAGAGAGAGAGAGTGAGAGAGAGAGAGTGAGAGAGAGACTAATACTAAAATAATGATTCATAGATTGAATTACTGATATAGCCTATAGTACAGAGAGAGAGTGAGAGAGAGAGAGAGAGAGAGAGAGTGAGAGAGAGACTAATACTAAAATAATGATTCATAGATTGAATTACTGATATAGCCTATAGTACAGAGAGAGAGTGAGAGTGAGAAAGAGAGAGAGGAAGCAACTAATACCATAAATAAACATGATTTATAGATGGATTTATAGATATACTCCAAGAAAAAAGAGAGAGAGAGAGAGAGTAAGAGAGATAGAGCGAGAGAGAGGTGGGGGGGGGGGGTAACAAGGATGCAACTAAAAACATAAAAATAATTATTCATTGATTGATTTTCTGATATATAGTACAGAGAGAGAGAGAGAGAGAGAGAGACAGAGCAAGAGAGTGTGTGAGAGAGAGAGAGAGAGAGAGAGAGAGAGAGAGCAAGAGAGTGTGTGTGAGAGAGAAAGAGAGAGAGAGAGAGAGAGAGAGGGGGGGGGGGGGAGGGAGGGGGGGGGTAGGAAACCATTATTAATAGCATAAAGAACGTTCGTTATCCGTCCCACTGGAAATGTTGAATATTTGTTGTTGCCTGGCTTGTTGTTCACGGGGGCTGGTTTATTATGGTGCGTTTGTTTGTGTTTGTTTGTTTTGTTATTGTTTGTTTGTGTATTTGTTTGTTTTGTATATGTATGTTTTGTATTTGTTTATTATGTGTTTGTTTGTGTTGTTATTGTTTGTTTGTGTATTTGTTTGTTTTGTATATGTATGTTTTGTATTTGTTTATTATGTGTTTTTTGTTTTGTGTGTTTGTTATTGTTTGTTTGTTTTTTATTTGTTTATTATAGTTTGTTTTGTATTTGTTATTATTGTTTGTGTTCGTTTATGTTCGTGTTCAAGGAGATTTGTATAATATTCTTTGTTTGCTTGTTTGTGTCAGTGTGTGGTTTTTTGTTTGTTGCCTGGGTTGCTGTTCACGGTGGCTGGTTTATTATGGTGCGGTTGTTTGTTTTTGTGTTTGTGTTTGTGTTTTTTGTGTGTTAATTGTTTGTGTTAGCGTTTTTAAGTGTGTTTTGTTTCAGGGAGGTTTATTTGTTATGGTTTGTTTGTTTGTTTGTGTGTTTGTTGTGTTTAAGTGTATGTTTGTTTATGTTTGTGAAAATGTATGTTGCGTGGGTTGGTGTTCACGGAAGCAGGTTTATTATGGTTTGTTTGTGCTTGTTTGTTTGTTTTTGTTCAGGGAGGTTTGTTTATTATGGTTTGTTTGTTTGTTTGTTTGTGTTTTTGCTATTTTTGTTTTTATTTGTTTATTATGGTTTGTTTGTTTGTGTTTGTTTGTGTTTTTGCTATTTTTGTCTGTATTTGTTTATTATGGTTTGTTTGTATATTGGTTTATTATTATTTGTTTGTTTATTATTGTTTGTTTGTGTATTTGTTTATTATTGTTTGTTTGATTGTATTTGTTTATTATTATTTGTTTGTATGTTTATGTTGGTGTTCAAGGAGGGTTGTTTATTATTATTTGTTTGTATGTTTATGTTGGTGTTCAAGGAGGGTTGTTTATTATTATTTGTTTGTATGTTTATGTTGGTGTTCAAGGAGGGTTGTTTATTATTATTTGTTTGTATGTTTATGTTGGTGTTCAAGGAGGGCTGTTTATTATTATTTGTTTGTATGTTTATGTTGGTGTTCAAGGAGGGCTGTTTATTATTATTTGTTTGTATGTTTATGTTGGTGTTCAAGGAGGGCTGTTTATTATTATTTGTTTTTTTTATTTTACGACGGTCGCCCCATTATTTTGTCGATTTTAAAACTTTTCGTCCCATTTCCATATCAATATCAAGACCTTTCGTGCCATTTAGGTGTCAATTTTTTCATGGCGAGTGAAAGCGAGCCTGTAATTTCTCAGATAAATCGGCCTTTGGATGAAGTTTTTGTTAAATCTTGATGAAGGTCTAGCGAGGAAACCATAAATAAATAAATGAGTTTATAAATAAATAGACCCCCCCCCCATAAAAAAGAAAATGGCTCCTTAACACAATAAAGCACATTCGTTATCCGTATCACCCCAACCTACTCTAAAAATATGTGGAATGTTTGATAGTTCTGTTGGTAAGTGGGGGTGACGTTTGTGTTGGAAAGGCTTGTTTTTGTGTTAAAGTGTATATTTCCTAGGGTATGTGTGTATTTATTGGCGATTTAAGGTGTTTGTTTGAGCGAAAGGTCTTAAAATGGCCAAACTAATGGACCGAACGTCTTAAAATCTAAAAAAAACTAATGGGGCTAAACATGAGGAAGATGGGGAACCAGAAAACCGGCCCTTCCCCCCTTACTACGAACCACTAATAATAAACGCCATAAAGCATTAACGTCAGTCCAGTTCAGTCAGTGACAGGAGGAGGTTGTGTTAATTTGAGTTCCTGCCCAGACCACCTGCTCGTGACCCAGTGACCATACGCACCTACCTGTGTTTGGAGGCAGTGCACTCGTGTATATATAGCTCAGTTTTTAGCTGTTAGTTGACTTAATTGTTTAAGTTTTCTGTACTTAGTTGTTTGCTCCTCGCTAAGCTTTTTGGGATCATGTCAGGTATGGAGTGCGAGTCCTTTACTGAACTGCATCATCTTATTCTCCAGGTAAGGGAAGAGATGGTTGTGGTGAAGGAAGAGGTCTTGGCTCTAAGGGAGGTTAATGTTAAACTTCAGAGGGAAGTGGATTTGATTAAAGACGAAAATCTAGCTTTCAAGCTTAGCCAAGAGGAAATTAAGTCGAGTAAGGGGAAAAGGGAGGAAGTTGATGAACATTTTTATTCATGGCAGGTTGTTAAAAATACGGGTGGGAAAGTCACACTCAAGAAGCAGGATAGTAGAATAGGTATGAGTGTGACAAATATATTCTCTCCTTTGCGAGACGAATGTGAGGGAAAAGATAGTCAGGATAAGGGAGGGTTAGCCGAAGTGCCTGCCGCCGACTCTGCTCCAACCGCTGACGCTGTGCTACCTACCACCACCCCTCACCACCACCACCACAAAGGGAGCTTCTGCCACCACCGGGGGTTCTCCAACTGCAGCTACTGGATCCTCCCGAGGGAAAGGTAAGTCTGTGTCCCGAGAAGGTAAGTCTGTGTCGATTGTGGTCGACTCCATGGTAAGACATTTAGTTAGGGCTACCCGCACTAAACTTAGGAAGGTTGTGTGTCTGCCTGGCCATGGAGTTGGGAGGGTTTTAGAGAAGATGGACCACATCTTGGAAGATAGTGGAGATAACCCCATTATCTGTCTCAGTGCCGGGAGTAACGATGTTGGTAAGGGTAGAAGTGAGGAACTGCTGCAGCAGTATCGGGATGTGTTAGATAAGGTTAGGATGAAGGGAGGGATCCCTGTAGTACATTGTATCCTACCCAAAAGAGGAGTTCCCAAGGAATGGACATCCAGGGCGATTGGTGTCAATTGCCGTTTGGAGAAATATTGCAAAGAAAAAGCAATACCATTCATTGATAACTGGGATAGTTTCTATGGAAGAGATGGGATGTACGCAAGGGATGGGGTTCATCTTTCACGGTTAGGGGTTTCTACATTAGCTAGTTCTTTAGATAGGGTGGTTGTGGGGTTTTGAACAGAAATATTGAGAGTGTAAATGAGAGGTTAAATGGAACAATTTTAGCGTCAGGCGAAAGCGATAAGGATATTCAGTCTCATGCTAAAAATGATGACTATATTGCAAATGATAGTAGAGATGGTGCAACAGAAGATGGAAATGTCGTTAGAAATAAAGGTAAATTAGGTATAAAGAAAAGAAGTAAATTGAAAGTATATTACACAAACTGTAGGAGTCTATGTAACAAAATGAATGAACTTAGAGCCCTTGTTAGCAAAGAAAATATAGACATAATAGCGCTAACTGAAACATGGATTAATACAGAAACCAGGCATTTTTTAGCAGAATTTGATATACCAGGATATAGTTTGTTTAAATATGACCGAACAAGTACAAAGGAGTACAAAGGAGTACAAAGGAAATCAAGCAACAACAGATCTAGTGACCCTTCTAGGTTGCTTGTCCTCCAAAACACTGAGGATCAAGTGTCCAAACAGTGGTTTAGAGTGGGTAAGGGAACATTGGAAAGGGAATTACTGCCCTGGAACTAATGTCCGTGGCAGGATTAGGAAGTTAGTAGGGGACAGATGGGTTAGTAACTGAGGGGGGGATAAAATAAAGTTATTCATTTACAAACGCAGTCAGTCGCGGGTTTGATGCGAGATATTTGTCTAGGCGGAGTTTAAATGAATCAACGGTGATGCAGTCTATAACGTTTCGGGGAAGCCCATTCCACAAGTTGACAACTCGATTGAAGAAGAAATTCTTAGATTCGTGTGAGTTAAAAGATTTACCAATAATTTTGCAACCGTTTCCCCGCGTGTAATTAGATTGGTCGATAGTGAAGTACTTACTACAGTTCATATTGTCGATGCCTTTGATGATTTTGAACACTTGAATTAAGTCACCTCTTAATCTGCGCTGGGTTAAAGGAAATAGATTTAATTCTCTAAGACGCTCTTCGTATGGTTTGTTCTTTAGGCTAGGTATCATTTTGGTAACTCTACGTTGAACTCGTTCTAGCTTGTTATATCTTTTGGTAATAAGGGCACCAGGATTGAACGCAGTATTCCAGAAGAGGGCGGACTAAGGAATTGTAAAGGGTTAGGATAACTTCTTTGGATTTATGCTCAAATGACCTGCCTATAAAGCCAATTATTTTGTTTGCCTTCTTAACAACTTCTGAACATTGTTGACTCGGTTTTAGGTTACTCGATATTGTTACTCCCAGATCGGTTTCTCTGTTTACATTCTTAAGCTGAGTGCCATTCATCGAATAGTTTGCTTTCTCATTTAGGTATCCGATATGTAGTACTTTACATTTATCCGCATTGAAACTCATTTGCCAAATTTGGGCCCAACATGACAATTTATCTAGATTGTGTTGCATATCGTCAACTTGTTCTTTTGAGAGTACGCTATTTGCAATTTTTGTATCGTCAGCAAATTTTGAGATTGTACAGGTGAGACCCTCATCTATGTCGTTGATGTAAATTAGAAAGAGAATTGGTCCTAGTACCGATCCCTGGGGTACCCCGCTACTTACATTGGTCCATTTTGATGCCTTACCGTTTATGACTACTCTTTGCTTTCTGTCGCTGAGCCAATTTTCTATCCATTTCAACACACCGTCTTGTATTCCATGCACTTTTAGTTTTAGCAGTAAACGTTTGTGGGGAACTTGTCAAAGGCCTTTTAAAAATCAAGGTATATAATATCTACAGCTTTACTCTCATCGTAGAGGTTGAGGATATCGTGGAAGAAGTCTAAGAGGTTTGTTAAACAGGAACGTTTTTTACGAAAGCCGTGTTGAGTATCTTTAAGTATGTTATTTTCCTCTAAGTGATTTACGAGTCTGTCTCGTATGACCGTTTCTAGCATTTTACATACAACTGAGGTTAAGCTAATTGGACGATAGTTACTGGGTAGGGATTTGCTGCCTTTTTTGAATATCGGTGTTACGTTGGCTAGCTTCCACTGATCGGGCATAGTTCCAGACTGCAAGGAAGAGGGGTGGCGGTATAGCAGTGTTTGTCAGGAGTACATTAAAAAGCTGTATTAAATCAGGTATTAGACTAAATAACGATAATGAAAGTGTTTGGGTAGAGGTTAACGAAGGTAGTGAGACCATAGTTATTGGAGTTATGTATAGACCGCCAAATATGAGTAGAAATGACGGAACGTCATTATGGGAGGAAATTAAAATGGCATCAAGGTTTAGCAATGTGTGCATTATGGGGGATTTTAATTTTCCGAATATAGATTGGCAGCATCAAGTAGGAGACTCTGATTCTGAGGAGTTTATTGAGGTAGTACAAGATAGTTTTTTATTTCAATTCATAGATACGCCGACTAGAGGTAATAATATTCTCGATTTAGTTTTCAGTAACAATGAACATATGGTAAATAATGTAGAGATAGGGGACCACCTAGGAAATAGTGACCACAATTCTGTGTATTTTAATATACAATGGAAAGGTAATACCGGAGAGAATACAACATTAATACCTGACTTCAGAAAAGCCAATTACGGTGGGTTAAGAAGAGCCCTATTAGCTGACCCTATGGTCAAAAAATTAAGTCGATCCAGGTGTCCAAATGAGTGTACCCCTTCTCAGGCACCTGTCATCTTAAGTCAGGAAGAGACGTCAACCTTGGTAGATACATACGATAATTTTATCGAGTCAGTATTCAATGCACAAAATAAATACATCCCCAAAAGAAAATTTAGATCAACACAGAACCAACCCAAATGGATGAATAATAGACTATTAGATCTTCTAGGACAAAAGAGAGGAATATATAGAACAATTTGGAAAGGCGAAATTCACCTACTTGCTTACTATCAGAATCTATCAAGACAGGTAGAAAAGGATATTAGGAAAGAAAAAAGAAATTATGAAATTAAGGTTGTCAATGACTCAAAAAATGATCCTAAAGCTTTTTACCAACTATATAAATCCAAGGTTAGAGATGTAATTGGTCCCCTTAAAACTTCGATAGGAGAAATGACAGAAAATGATTTAGAAATGTGCAGTACATTAAATAGTCAATTTGTTTCCGTTTTCACTAATGAAAATTTGGCACAGTTTCCAGAAGTCCGTAAGGTATATAGCGATAGTATAGAAAATAGGTTAAGTACGGTTACTATAAGTAGAAATGATGTGCTTAAGGAAATTGACAGACTGAAACCTCATAAATCGCCTGGTCCTGATGAGGTATATGCTAGAGTATTAAAAGAATGTAGGGATGAGTTAAGTTACCCATTACAATTTTTATTTAACAAGTCATTGGAGACAGGTATAGTTCCAGAAGCTTGGAAGCTTGCAAACGTAGTTCCGATCTTCAAAAAAGGTGACAAATCAATAGCATCCAATTACCGTCCCATTAGTCTTACATCAATCATAGGAAAGCTACTAGAGTCAATTATTGCTAGTAAAATTAGAAACCACTTAGATACATTTAATTTAATAAATTCTTCTCAGCATGGATTCACTCAGGGACGTTCTTGCCTTACTAATTTGCTTAGTTTTTTCTCAGAGGTATATGAAGCAGTAGATAATGACAAGTCATATGATATAATATATTTAGATTTCATTAAAGCTTTCGACAGAGTCCCCCATGAGAGATTGATGAGAAAGGTTGAGGCGTATGGAATAGGTGGGGCGTTGTTGGGATGGATTATGTCATGGCTAATTGGTAGGAAGCAGAGAGTCAGCATAAATGGTACGAAGTCAGAATGGGGAGCAGTCAAAAGTGGTGTCTCCCAGTGATCTGTATTAGGTCCTCTGTTGTTTGTTATATACATAAATGACCTTGATTTAGGTATAACTAGTAGGATAAGTAAATTTGCAGACGATACCAAAATGGGAAGAACAATTGATTCAGATAGAGATATAGAGTGCCTCCAAAGGGATCTAGATACCTTACACGAATGGTCAGTAAATTGGCAGATGAAGTTTAACATTGACAAATGCAAGGTATTAAAGATAGGGAAGATGCATACAAATGTTAAATATAAACTATCTAATATGGAATTAGAAAATTCGAATTGTGAGAAAGATCTAGGTGTGTTTGTTAACAATGATTTGAAGCCTAGACAACAGTGTATAAGCGTTCGAAACAAGGCAAACAGGATTCTCGGGTTCATCTCTAGGAGTGTGAGTAACAGAACTGCTGATGTTATCTTAAAACTTTACTTGTCATTAGTGAGACCCCATATGGATTATGCTGTTCAATTTTGGTGTCCTTATTACAGAATAGACATAGATTCATTGGAGAGAGTACAACGTAGAATGACAAAAATTATCCATAATATTAGAAATCTTCCGTATAAAGAAAGGTTGAAGAAATTAGGCTTACATTCGTTAGAGAGACGCAGAGTTAGAGGGGATATGATAGAGGTGTTCAAGTGGGTTAGTGGGATTAACAAAGGGGACATGACAAATGTACTAAAGCTCAGTGATAGCGAAAGAACTGGTACCAATGGTTTCAAATTAGATAAATTTCGTTTCAGAAAAGATATAGGCAAATATTGGTTTGGTAACAGAGTTGTAGATGGGTGGAATGGACTACCAAGTGCTATAGTGGGATTAAAAACGGTAGGGAGCTTTAAGATACAATTGGATAAGCATATGGACGAGAAGGGTTGGGTGTGAAGGGGGATCAGCAGGGCTGGGCCAATCAGCGCTCTGCAGACCCCCGTAATCCTGCGTTAATCTCTAACCGTTTTGGTAAGATGATCCTCAGGGTATTAGAGTGTTGAGCCTATAATTGGGCTTTGTAATTGGGGTTGTGTGGGACAGGGATCTGCCTTGCTTAGGCCAATCGGCTTTCTGCAGACTCCCATTTTCTTATGTTCTTATGTTCTTAAAGCACATTCGATATCAGCCCCCCCCCCCCCACCAAAGGTCACTCCAAAAATATGTGTGGCATTTTTGGGGTGTGTGTTGGTGAGGTGTGCGTGTGTGTGTGTGTGTGTGTGTGTGTGTGTGTGTGTGTGTGTGTGTGTGTGTGTGTGTGTGTGTGTGTGTGTGTGTGTGTAGTCATAATTAGGAATATGTTTGTGTGTGTGTAGTCTTAACTAGAACAAGAGTGTACAGTCGCTCAAAATGCGCTGTAACACATATATATATATATATATACCGGTATATAATTATATATATATATATATATATATATATATATATATATATATATATATATATATTACAGCGCATTTTGAGCGACTGTACACTCTTGAATAAACCATATAATCACATATATAACTCACACCATTACAGTATTTTTTTCTATGTGATTGAGGGAGGCAAAAGGCATAACTGCCTATAGCGAGTGCCTCCCCCATAGTTGAAAGAGTGACAGGGCCAAAATCAAGGGACGTTCGAGCCAAAATGCCTGGACACACGGAGTTTGAAGCAATTTAAGTCATAGGAAGAGGGAAAGACTGATTCTGGAAGAGAGTTCCAGAGCTCAGCTGTTGAGTAGAAGAAAGTTTGAGAGTAACGTTTCACTCTCTCTTGAGTTGGAGAGTTGCACAGGGTAGGGGTGGGATTGAGTTGCAAGACGGGTACCACGTGCCCTACGTAAAGGAGGTGGTATGCACTGGGATAGCTCTGAGGAACACTGATTATTATAGTAGGGATAGAATAGCGAGAGAGATGCAACATTGCGGCGGAGAGAGAGAGATTACAGAGAGTTGGTGAGTGGATGGGAGTTAATGATACGAAAGGCCTTCCTTTCAACTTTATCTAGGAGAGCGGTGTGAGAGGAACCTCCCCACACATGTGAACAATACTCAATACAAGGGCGCACTATGCCCCTGTACAGTATAACACATATTAACTTACTAAAGTAGGCAACTGTATATTTATAGTTGGGAATGATCTCCCCTATAGAAGATTATCTTCCCCCACCTATAAAAGCCTTGGTACAATTCTTGCAGAGTAAGCCAGGGTTCCCACGCCCTCCTCAGAGTATTGCAGCAACACCAAGGTGATTGCTAGCAACTAAGTAGCATGTCACACCACACTGATAGAAGCCGGCCCGCTCCCGTTGGGTAGTTGCAGCTCAGACCAGCCCTAAGGAAAGTCGTTCCCTTCACAGGCTGAGAAATACAGATTTTACAGGAATAATAGCTCAATCTAGTTGTTTTTTTAGCTTACTGCTTTAATTAAGTAGGTACAAAGGAGTACAAAGGAAATCAAGCAACAACAGATCTAGTGACCCTTCTAGGTTGCTTGTCCTCCAAAACACTGAGGATCAAGTGTCCAAACAGTGGTTTAGAGTGGGTACTTCCCTGTCGGGCGCATATACAGTACCTACACAGACCTTATAACCTTTAATAAAGCCACGCCTTATAGTAGGTACTTCCCTGTCGGGCGCATATACAGTACCTACACAGACCTTATAACCTTTAATAAAGCCACGCCTTATAGTAGGTACTTCCCTGTCGGGCGCATATACAGTACCTACACAGACCTTATAACCTTTAATAAAGCCACGCCTTATAGTAGGTACTTCCCTGTCGGGCGCATATACAGTACCTACACAGACCTTATAACCTTTAATAAAGCCACGCCTTATAGTTCTATATTTCTGATAATAAAAACTATAGAAAAAACCAACAGTGTCTTTGCTTCCAAATCAGTTACCTCATCAATTTACCTATTCAACATGTGTTTACAGTCAAAACTTGGACCACAAACATAACAAGGAAAATACAAGGTAAGAAGCAAAAGGTATAAAAACAGTTAATCCCCGATACATATATATATTATTATTATTATTATATTTTTTCACCAACCAACTTCACTTATAAACTCAATTAACACTTTCACGCATATGACGCGATTTTGAGCCTATTAGGGATACTTTAAAGCCTTTGTTACCAGCAGGGGTATTTAGAAACCTTTAGTTTAGTTATTTCAACCTCTGCAGTTATCTTTGAGTTAGCTGTGGGCAGAAAAGTAATTTTGGAGAGGTAATTATAAGAGTGAGAGAACTCTTTATTATTGCTTATCTGGCAACCTCTGCGTCATAAAAGTGTGAAAGGGTTAATTAAATCAACAAATACATGTGGTACTCCAAGGATTCGAATCTAGGATACTCACACCGAAATTTCGCGCACTTATGCATTACGCTATCATTACGCTATATATTTACTCTCAGCCGGGCTCGAACCATCGACAGTCAGGAAGATTGTCAATGCTTTAACCAACTCTACCACGGCGTGATAAAGGATACATAACCTTTTCCTATTTATATTAAGCCCGGCTGTGAGTATATAAACATTTAGTAGCTCACGTGTATTTATGAGATATACTTAACCCCTTCTGTACCGGGACGTCCTTTTAACTTTATTCTGACTACTATTAGGCCATTTTATTCAGTTTATGAAGGGTCTCCAGCAATTAACAGGTTTTCAACTATCTTAGTTAACCCTTTTTGCTACCAAAGATCCTTCTTAAACAACATAAAATCGTCTAGATATAGCTAAGATAAAATTAAGAATATATATACATACCGGTATATATATATATACCGGTATACTGTATATATATATGCAGGGAAGACAGACAGGGAGCCGGAGCAGAGTCGGAATAGAGTGAACACACAAGAGAAATGGCAATAAATCAATTAGTCCAATAAAAACGTGCGAGAGAGGGCGAGAGGGAGAGATAGAGAGAGAGAGAGAGAGAGTGAGAGTGAATGTGAATGTTAATGAAGTAAAATAGAATAACACTTGGAATAAAAAGGAATGAACTGGTGGATTTATTGTATATACAGTATATATATATATATATATATATATACTGTATATACATATATATATATATACATATATACACATATATTTATATATATATATATATACAGTATATATATATATGATCACATTATCAGTTGTAGATTCAGTTAAAATATCTGTAATTCAGTTTGTGAATTATTAGCATAAACTCGATTGCCTATTTTTTAGATACAACTAGAATGTAATTGGTGTGATGTATGTAATTGGTGTGATGTATGTAATTGGTGTGATGTATGTAATTGGTGTGATGTATGTAATTGGTGTGATGTATGTAATTGGTGTGATGTATGTAATTGGTGTGATGTATGTAATTGGTGTGATGTATGTCATTATTATTAAATATATAATTATAATATGCATGCCAATTTTTCCTATAGTTTATGCTGTAGCTAAACTATGACATACACACTGTACAAACACACATACGCAAATATACGGTACAGCCCATATGTTAAGGGAGCCCACCTCGCTTTGTTTTCTTTTTCTGTCCATCTCTCATTGGCTTGTAGCCATTCGGCCCCATTCAGCCTACTGTTTTAAGACGTTTACCCCCATCCAGGTGTCAATATTTTCCTGGCGAGCGGTAGCGAACCAGCATATATATATTTTTGTTTTAACAGCAAGCTAAATGTGTACATTTTTCGATAGAAAAATGTCTCCGGCGAAGCCGGATTTCTCCATACAATGCTGGTTCGCTATGGCTCGCCAGTAAGAAATCGACATATGGATGAGGATAAACGTCTTAAAACAGTTGGCTGAATGGATACAAGCCAGGGAAAGAGAGAAAAGGAGAGAAAGATAAAAACAAAAAAGCCAGTGACCCCCTTAAAAGGTATATACGTACATGCTTTTTGTTTTGGCGGGGTACGTGACATATGATCTGGCCGTATATAATGTCCTGAATTGTTCATATCAACACATATAACTCAAATGGGTGTGTGAGTGAGAGTGAGAGTGTACGGTGTGTGTGTATGCGTATACGCGTGTATTGTATGCCTATCTGTAAAGGTGTCTTCTATGCCAGATTAGCTGAACAAATATCGGAGAAAAAACACCAGCATAGAAGCCAAGTCATAACTTGGATGAGATGCCGGCTCTCTTTCTCTCTTCTCAGGTCTGCACTCCTATGTCTTAGGGATACAAGGTCGTCCCCGCTACAGAGGACAAGAGTGAGAGATTTAGACTTTGAAATGGTCGTGGCGGAGGGCCGAATTGGGGAACAACTAGGTTGATTGTAGGGAGGTACTGGTACAATAAGATAAACTATAATGTAACTAGAATAAGATGGATTGTACACCACATTGTAACTGTCACCATCTGTAAAGGTGTGTGTGTATACCTGCGCGAGTGTACATGTGTGTGGACAGAGGTGGTGATGTAGGGGATGTGGTGCGGAAGTATGTACATATGTATTTACATATGTGAAATTATGTATGTATGTATTTATGTATGTATGCATGTATGTGTGTATGTGTGTGTGTTTATGCATGTATGTATGTACAGTATGTATGTATGTGTGTATGCATTTATGTATGTGAGTGTATGTATTTATGTATGAGTGTATGAATGTATGTATGTATGTATGCATGATGGGAGAATGCTAGCCGAGAAGCAAGAGAGAGTCGAAAGATGGAGGGAGTACTTCAGTGAGTTGCTAAATGTAAGGAATGAAGAGCCAGCAAACATAGCTGGATATGGTATGGGAGGGAGAAGAAGAGAAGTAGTGGAGGAGGAGGTGGGGATCAGGAGGTCAGAAGTGCAGGAAGCCATGAAAAGAGTGAAGTTGGGGAAAGCACCAGGAACAGATGGAGTGTGTTGGGTAATGTTGAGGTATGGTGGTGAGATAGTGATAGAATGGGTATGGAAAATGTGCAAACTAGCATGGGAGAAGGGGAGTGCACCCGATGACTGGAAGACTGGCATAATAGTCCCCCTATATAAGGGCAAAGGGGAAAGAGGAGTGTGTGGTAACCACCGAGGTATATGTCTTCTAAGCGTAGTAGGGAAGGTATTCAGTAGGGTAGTGATTGAGAGAGTACAAAGGAGTACAAAGGAAATCAAGCAACAACAGATCTAGTGACCCTTCTAGGTTGCTTGTCCTCCAAAACACTGAGGATCAAGTGTCCAAACAGTGGTTTAGAGTGGGTAAGGGAACATTGGAAAGGGAACTACTGCCCTGGAACTAATGTCCGTGGCTCTGGGTTAAATAGAGTGAGAGTGAGAACGGAGAAATGGATAGGCGACGAGCAGGGAGTTTTTTTGGAAGGGAAGAGGATGTGTAGATCAGATTTTTACCCTGAATTGTGTTGTGGAGAAGTATCTGGAGAAGAAACAAAAGGTGTATGTTGCCTTTATGGACTTGGAGAAGGCCTATGACAGAGTGGATAGAGAAGGTTTGTGGAAAGTACTTAGAATATACGGAGTAGAGGGCAAGCTGCTGAAAGCAGGGAAGAGCATGTATGAGGGTGCAAAGGCAGCAGTACGTGTGGAGAGTGAGCAGAGCGAGTTCTTTGACCTGAATGTTGGTTTGAAACAGGGGTGTGTGATGTCCCCGTGGTAGTTTACTGTATATATGGATGGAGTCATGAAAGAAATACTATCAAGAGCAGTGGATGTTGGTGTATCGCTGAAAAGGGAGGGAATTGAGTGGAAGCTACCTATACTGCTGTTTGCGGATGATACAGTTCCGATGAGTGATAATGAATGGGAGTTGCAGGGTCTGGTAAATGAGTTTGGAACAGTGTGCGAAAAACGTAATTTGAAGGTAAATGCGGGGAAGAGCAAGGTTATGGTCTTCGAAAGGGGTGAAGTCACAGAGTGTGAGGTGAAGCTGAACGGTCAGGCTATGGAGATCGTCAACTGTTTTAAGTATCTGGGCAGTGTGTTGAGTAAAGATGGGACTATGGATGAAGAAGTGCGGGAGAGGGTACAACAAGGGAAGAGGGTTGTAGGAATGCTAAAACCAGTAACAAGTATGGAAGTGAAGAAGTCCTTGCATGACAGTGTGGTAATCCCGACACTGACTTACGGAAGCGAAGTATGGACGTTGGTTGAGAGACTCAGACCAAGAGTGAGAGCAGTGGAAATGAATTACTTAAGGAGTGCGTGCGGAGTTACATGGAGGGATAGACAGACGAATGAGGAAGTAAGAAGGAGGTGTGGTGTGGAGGTAGATGTGCTGGAAAGTGTGAAAAGGAACAACTTGAGATGGTTCGGCCATATGGAACGTATGGAAAGTGAGAGAATTACTAAGAGGGTGTACGAGAGCGAGATGGAGGGACAGAGAGGGAGAGGTAGACCGAATGAGAGGTGGAAGGATGGAGTGAGGAAGTACATGAACGAAGGCGGTGCTGGTTGGGGGGAGGGGCGTTGACTGACTGGGGACAGAGATGCATGGGGGTGGTTCATTCGTGGCCAACCCTTCGGGGATCACGGCGTCAGGCAATAGATAGATAGATGTATGTATGCATGTAAAGGCTAAGGAAAAGAAATGATGAAGCCTTGCATTAGTAATAAATGATGAAGCCTTGCATTAGTAATAAACAATCACTATAGTCTATATTTTCATGTGGCGGTAAATTCAACCCTTTAAGAGCTGATTTATCGATACTTAAGGGGAGACAGACTGTTTTTGTGGACCCCCTCTCCCTAATCTTTAGCCCCATTGCTTGTGAGATTTAAAGACGCTTGCCCCATTAGTTTGGTGATTTTAAGAACCCTCGCCCCATTTATGTCAATTTTAAGACCATTCGTGCCATTTAGGCGTCGTTTTTTTCCTGGCAAGCGATGGCGAGCCTGTAATTTAAGGGGAACCGGCCTTCGGCCGGGGAATTTTTCTACCGAAAAATGTATAAATGTATCTTAAAAGGGGGTCAAGGGGGAGTAATTTTAAGCTTGATGGAAGTCTAGGGAATCAAATAAAAACCTCCCCTTAACAGCTGATTCATCGATACTTAAGGGGAGACAGATTGTTTTTGTGGACCCCCTTCTCCCTAATGTTTAGCTCCACTAGTTTTTGAGATTTCAAGACGTTGGTTCCATTAGTTTGGGGATTTTATAACTTTTCACCCCATTTATTTGTCATTATTAGGACCCTTCGTGCCATTTAGGTATCGATTTTTATCTGGCGAACGATAGCGAGCCTGTAAGTTTAGGAGGAATCGGCCTTTAGCCGGGACATTTTTCTACCGAAAAATGTACAGTACATATGTCTTGAAGGGGGGTCAAGGGGGTGTCTTGAAGGGGGGTCAAGGGGGTGCCTTGAAGGGGGGTCAAGGGGGTGTCTTGAAGGGGGGTCAAGGGGGTGTCTTGAAGGAGGGTCAAGGGGGTGTCTTGAAGGAGGGTCAAGGGGGTGTCTTGAAGGGGGGTCAAGGGGGTGTTTTTCTAAGCTAGATGGAGGTCTAGGGAGGAAACTAAACAAAATTATATGAATACAGTACATGAATTAATACACCAAACAAACAGCCACTGTCCCCTTAATTACCACGATTGTTTATTATTTGTCTTTCTCTCCTTTTCTATTTGTCTCCTTCTGAACCCCATGCACTATCACCCTAATGCATCATTATCATCTTTCTCTCTTATCTCCTTCCTCCTCCTATTCCTCTTCTTCCCTCTCCTCCTGCTGTTACTCCTTCTCTTCTTCCTCCTCCTCCTCCTCCTCCTCCTCCTCCTCCTCCTCCTCCTTCTTCTTCTTCTCCTCCTCCTCCTCCTTCTCCTTCTCTCCCTCTCCTCCTCCAAAAACGAAAGACGAAGTACAAATGAGTAATGCCCTCCATAACTTCTTTGCATCAGTTTTTACAACAGAAGACCTCCGTGATATCCCTACACCACCACCCATTCAGATTGATAATTCAGATGTTCTAAGCAATATCACCGTTACAGAGAGAGAAGTATTGAATTGTTTAGATAAACTCAAGGTAAATAAAACGTCTGGACCTGATACAATCTCACCTAGAGTTCTAAAGGAAGCTAAGGATGAGCTCTCTAAACCACTGACATTGCTATTCAATAAATCCTTGCAGTCTGGAACTATGCCTGATCAGTGGAAGCTAGCCAACGTAACACCGATATTCAAAAAAGGCAGCAAATCCCTACCCAGTAATTATCGTCCAATTAGCTTAACCTCAGTTGTATGTAAAATGCTAGAAACACTCATAAGAGACAGACTCGTAAATCACTTAGAGGAAAATAACATACTTAAAGATACTCAACACGGCTTTCGTAAAAAACGTTCCTGTTTAACAAACCTCTTAGACTTCTTCCACGATATCCTCAACCTCTACGATGAGAGTAAAGCTGTAGATATTATATACCTTGATTTTCAAAAGGCCTTTGACAAAATTCCCCACAAACGTTTACTGCTAAAACTAAAAGCGCATGGAATACAAGATGGTGTGTTGAAATGGATAGAAAATTGGCTCAGCGACAGAAAGCAAAGAGTAGTCATAAATGGTAAGGCATCTAAATGGACCAATGTAAGTAGCGGGGTACCCCAGGGATCGGTACTAGGACCAATTCTCTTTCTAATTTACATCAACGACATAGATGAGGGTCTCACCTGTACAATCTCAAAATTTGCTGACGATACAAAAATTGCAAATAGCTTACTCTCAAAAGAACAAGTTGACGATATGCAACACAATCTAGATAAGCTGTCATGTTGGGCCCAAATTTGGCAAATGAGTTTCAATGCGGATAAATGTAAAGTACTACATATCGGATACCAAAATGAGAAAGCAAACTATTTGATGAATGGCACTCAGCTTAAGAATGTAAACAGAGAAACCGATCTGGGAGTAACAATATGGAGTAACCTAAAACCGAGTCAACAATGTTCAGAAGTTGTTAAGAAGGCAAACAAAATAAATGGCTTTATAGGCAGGTCATTTGAGCATAAATCCAAAGAAGTCATCCTAACCCTTTACAATTCCTTAGTCCGCCCTCTTCTTGAATACTGCGTTCAATCCTGGTGCCCTTATTACCAAAAAGATATAGACAAGCTAGAACGAGTTCAACGTAGAGTTACCAAAATGATACCTAGCCTAAAGAACAAACCATACGAGGAGCGTCTTAGAGAATTAAATCTATTTCCTTTTACCTAGCGCAGATTAAGAGGCGACTTAATTCAAGTGTTCACAATCATCAAAGGCATCGACAATATGAACTGTAGTAAGTACTTCACTATCGACCAAGCTAATTACATGCGGGGAAACGGGTGCAAAATTATTAGTAAATCTTTTAACTCACACGAAGCTAAAAATTTCTTCTTCAATCAAGTTGTCAACTTGTGGAATGGGCTTCCCCGAGATGTTATAGACTGCAGCACCGTTGATTCATTTAAACTTCTCCTAGACAAATATCTTGCATCAAACCCGTGACTGACTGGGTTTGTAAATGAATAACTTTATTTTATCCTCCCCTCAGTTACTAACCCATCTGTCCCCTACTAACTTCCCAATCCTGCCACGGACATTAGTTCCAGGGCAGTAGTTCCCTTTCCAATGTTCCCTTACCTACTCTAAACCACTGTTTGGACACTTGATCCTCAGTGTTTTGGAGGACCAGCAGCCTAGAAGGGTCACTAGACCTGTTGTTGCTTGATTTCCTTTGTACTCCTTTGTACTCCTTTGTACTCCTCTCTCCCTCCATCGTTAGAGCCTCACGCTTCAATGTGTGTTGGAGGAGCTTTATTTGTTTCCTCTCTCTGTCTCTCTCTCTCTTTGCACTTGGAAATTCATGGATACAATGATTAATTCTTGTTCTTAACTATCATAGTATTATTAGACTAAAGGGTGGTTCACACATAGCCGAGTCGGTGCGCGAGTCCAACACGAGTGCTGAAATTTTGCTATTCGGCAATGACTCGTCGAGACTCCTCAACACTCGTGTTAGACTTGTGTATACTCTTTGTTTACTCGACACACTCGTGGGTACTCGCCACAGGGTCCAAAAATTTCATGCATGCATGAAATTTTTGGGCCACGTGGCGAGTACCCATGATTGTGGCCTACGTACATGTAGACTCGTGTACATACGTGTTAACTCATGCTGAAGTCTGAATAACTTCATTATTCGTGTTAATTCGTGTTGACTCGTGTAAACCCGTGTAACACTCTTTGGTGATTCGTCGCTTTTCATCATCATTTCGACGTTGGCGAATCAACACGAATCAACACGTGTCTACACGCAACAACACGTATGTAACACACATGTTGATCCGTGTAACACACGCGTTGACTCGTGTTGACTCGTGTTAGACTCGTCCATACTCTTTGTTTGCGTGCTCTTGAATGTGGCCGTTATTTTTCAAATTTTGGACACTCGTGTTTTTTTTTGTGTTTTTTTTTTTAATATTCCAACTTACTTCCTCTCGGGCATAGGCTGAGAGCCTTAACATTCACCGCTTTACAATGAACAGTGAAGCCCGTGAGGTCTTGTTCCAGTCTAGGGAGTGAGACATGTGAAGCACGTAGAGTACAACGAGCACCTGCCATCTTGCCTTCACATGAGGCACGGTGCTCACTCATGGCCCGAAACGACCCCATCTCTGAAGCCACCTCGTTCCCGTGCTTCACTGTCTCACCCCCTACACTCGGACTCTCACACTTACACACACACAACGCCACCTGTTGAGCAGATAACTCACCAGGCATTGCACCCCTATAGCATATTTTGAATATGGGAATATTCATACAGTGCTATTTAATCAGGGAACAATGAGGGTATTTTATTGACGTTTCGGTGCTTGTGGTAATGCACTGATACTAGGTACAGCACAAATTCCATCCCAATAATATCTTCCCATTGATACATCGGGATTTGAACCCGGGACCTTTGGATTACCAGGCCAGTGGCAAGACCACTCCACCACACCTCCCCTTGGTGTGTGTTGGTTCGTGTTACACTCGATTTGATTCTCAGTTACTCATACAGACTCTTGCATGGACACGTGTTGACTCGTATTGACTCGAGTTAACTCGTGTTACACTCTCCTTGACTCGGGAGCAATTGCTACTCGCGGCCGACTCGGCCTCCAGCGATGGCGATAATCGACGAGTGTGACTCGTGTTGGACTCGCGCACCGACTCGGCTATGTGTGAACCAGGCTTTAAGGACTACATATGACTAGTGATCCTATCTTAAAGTCTTACTCTCTCTCTCTCTCTTTGTTGTGATCCCTTCTTGTCTGGCTTTCATCATCCCTTTGCTGCCCTGCCTCCTCATTTACTCTCTCTCTCTCTCTCTCTCTCTCTCTCTCTCTCTCTCTCTCTCTCTCTCTCTCTCTCTCTCTCTCTCTCTCTCTCTCTCTCTCTCTCTCAGTATTTGTGACAGTGTGTGTGTGTGGGGGGGGGGGGGTTGTTTGTGCCACCTGCCCTTATATTTAACTCCCCCAGGGTACAACTACAGGGGGAGAGAGCGAGATATATACATAGATTTACATAGATACACAGACTACACAGACCTTGCGGCCTCTGCTAGGTAGTCCGGACTTAATGCTAGAATAGAATTTGCTGCAAAGTGGAAGGCAAGGATAGCAAAGAAGAAGGCTCTCTCCCCACCCACCTCTCCTTCCGACCGTTGGTCGGCATGAAATTAAGTTGGGGAAAGAAGTCACCCAGCAGAATGAGAACAAAAAATAAAAACGTCTACTGGGAAATTTATAGTAAAGAACGAAGATGCGAAATATTATATACTACTGATGCTTAAAGGTGAATTCCAGGGATGAAACCTATTAAAACTACAATGTCCATTGGGATCTGCTTGGTTTTAGGTAGATGATACTGAAGAACTTTCATCAATTTGTTTTAACAATATAGAAATATAGCTTATCTAAGTTATTTTATGTGGTGCGAACTGGCGTGTTTACCATGACGTAACTGTAGCCAATGGCGGGAACTCTCGACATGGGAAATGGGTGAATCTGTTTTTTTTTTTATTTGAGAAATTCTAATAATTTGTATGCATGTTTACAGCTCAACATTTGGCTTCACCACTGTCTGGTCAAGGGACCGCGATATATAAATTGAACAGAAAACGATATTATCATTACGAAATAGGCCTTAGAACCGAGTTCCCTCAACTCTGGACCAGGCTAAACTTGCATAAACACTGCATGTATGTTTATTGCTGGCGAGCTGGGATTATTTCTTGATGTGCACCACATCATCAGGACGTTGGTCGATCTTTTGCAGAGCTTGAGTATTGAATTGAAAGGTATTAATTACGAAAAACAGACCTCACTGTTCAGGACCGCATACCTTGTTTACAAACGGCGTCTCTACACAATGGAGTCACTCCAGCTGGCTGAAAATGCCAATTCGTCACCAACGACTATATACAGTATATATATTAGTATTTTGTTCTGGAGTTTAATGGAATTATATCGATATTGCCCATATACATAAATTACAGTATATTCGCGCCAAGTTATGACCCTGCATTAATCTTCGTTTTTTCGTTCATCCCTGTAGTTCACCTTTAACCTATTGGGGTTTTTTTTGTTCCTTTTTTATATTATTCCCACCTCCTCAAAATGAATGTCTAGACTTCTTTTGAAAGTGTCAATTGTCTTACATTGTACCACTTTCTCAGGCAATTTGTTCCACTCGAGGACCACACTGCAGGTGAAGAAGTGCTTTGTGACATCGAGATTCGCCCTCCTGGTTTTTAATTTAATTCCATTTCCCCGAGTTAATGAACTATTATCTATTTGGAAAAGTGAATCTACATCAATTTGATCAAATCCCTTTAGTATCTTGAAGCACTCGATTAATTGACGTCGCAGAGAGAGAGTGAGAGAGAGTATATGTGTGTGTTTGTGAAAAAAATATTGCGTGTATATAAGTGTGTGAGAGAGAGAGAGAGTGAGTGAGTGAGAGTATATTATGTGTGTTTGTGAAAGAAATATTGCGTGTATATAAGTGTGTGTGTATGTGTGTGTGAGAGAGAGAGAGAGAGAGAGAGATTGTGTGAGAGTAAGGGGAAGCAATTAAATACCACTAAAGTATCAAAGTAAAAGAATGTATGCAGACTGAGATATACCAACACACACACGCACACACACACACACTCAATCTCTCTCACACCTTAGCCTAACACAAACACACTTTATCTTTCTCACACACACAAACACTCTCTCTCACACACACCCACTCTCTCTGTTTCTCTCTCTCTCTTACACACCTTTACCTAATACAAACACACTTTATCTTTCTCACACACTCTTTCTCTCTCTTTCTCACACACACTCACACACACACCAGCATCCCTTCTACGACCCTCCCCTTCCTTTTTTATCTCTGTTTTTCTTTGTATCATATGTATTTTTTGTATTTCTCACTATGTTTAAATTATCTTTCATATAGTATCTTTGTATCTGTCTGTCTCTCTTTCTCTCTCTCTCTCTCTCTCTCTTTTATTCTCTCTCTCTCTCTCTCTCTCTCTCTCTTTTATTCTCTCTCTCTCTCTCTCTCTCTCTCTCTCTCTCTTTTATTCTCTCTCTCTCTCTCTCTCTCTCTTTTATCGCCTGTTTGTCTCTCTTAGTTTCTTTCTTTATTTATCTCTGTATTGTCTGTACGTATCTTCTTCTTTCTTATTATGGCTGCCTTTCTCTCTGTCTCTCTTATTATCTCTGTCTCTCTCTGTTATTGTCTTTGTGTCTGTCCTCTCTCATATGTTTGTATTTCTCTAGCTTCTCTCTTGTGTCTCTGTAAAATGTTAAAAATGTTGGTTATGGACAAGGTATGTAAGATCATCTATCTTTATCATCGTTTCTGTCTCTTCTCCACTTTTATTCATTTATATCTTGCACTTCCCATAGCCCCTTCTATCTTTTTCTCCTTCTGCATCTCTAATTTTTTCAAATGGCGTAGGGATGCGGCGACCCCAACGCCCGCCACTTTCTGGTGTAGGTAGCCTCCTCTGTGGTGGAGGGGTGAGAAATTTCCACCACCGCTTTTCTCCGGCGAGACGTAGAAGTCGGCTAAAGGGGATCGGGGGCGGGGGGCCTGGTATCCTTCTCCCCTTAAATAAATCTACCAAAAAAACGAGACAGAGATAGGGGCGAGGGAGCGCGTTCGTGGTCCCGGACCCTAAGAATAGGAGCTTTGAATGTGCGTGGATGTAGTACGAATGAGAAGCGAGAGGATATTGGAAGGTTATTTGAAAGAAGGATGTATGATGTCCTTGCACTGAATGAAACAAAGATGAAAGGAGAGGGAGAAGTGGATTTTGGAAACGTGATAGGTAGAAAGTCTGGAGTAGACGAGGGAGTCAGGGGGAAAGAAGGAGTGGCTATTATTGTGAAGGAGGAGTTGAGAGAGTTTATAAAAGAGTGGAAAGAGGTGTCATCAAGGCTAATGTGGGTGAGAATGCGGTTTAAGGGTGAAAGGTGGGTTTTTGTAAGTGCGTATGGACCAGGAAGTGAAAGAGAGTTAGACGAGGTAGAGGGTTTCTGGGAGGATTTGAGAGATTGTCTACAAGGGTTTGATGAAAATGAAAATGTTATAGTTTTAGGGGACCTAAATGCTAGGGTAGGAAATGAGCCTGTTGAGGGAGTCATCGGTAGTTTTGGTGTGGATGGTGTAAACGAGAGTGGAGAAAGACTGAAAAATGTATGTGAAGAGTGTAGGTAATACGTTCTTCAAAAAAAGGCGTATACACAAGTACACCTGGCATAGACTTGTGAGGGGAGAGATTGTAGAGAGGGCATTGATGGATTATGTGCTGGTGACAAGGGAAAGATTGTGTAGACTGCTGGATGTGAATGTGATGAGAGGTGAGGCGGAGGGTATGTCAGATCATTACCTGGTGGAGGGAAAGCTAAGAGTTAAGAGTTACAGGAGAAAAAGAGACAAGCGTGAAGTAAGAGAGGTAATAAAAGTTAGTGAGTTAGAGAAGAGTGAGTGAAAAAGAAAGGGAGTACAAGGAAAGACTAAATGAAAAGTGGATGGAAGTGAGAGAGATGGAAGAGAGAGAAGTAGAGGTTGAATGGCAACAGTTTAAGGAAGGAGTGAAAGCAAGTGCAGAGGTAGTATGCGGCAAAAGGAAAGTAGGAGGCAGAGGTATCAGGAAGGGAAGCGAGTGGTGGAATGATACGGTGAGAAAGGCAGTTAAGGAGAAGAGATAGTGTTTTGAGAGGATTTTACAGGATGGTAGAGTTGAGGTATGGGAGAGGTACAAGGAGAAAAGGAGAGAGGCAAAACGGAAAATTAGAGAAGCGAAAAAAGATGCAAACGAAAGGTGGGGCCAAAGGCTGAGTGAGAATTTTGAAGAACGAAAGAAGATGTTCTGGAAGGAGGTAAATAAAGTAAGGAAAGGAGGACAAAAGAGGGAAGAGTCAGTGAAAGATGAAAATGGAGAATTACTAGTGGAACCAGTTGAAGTGAGGAAAAGATATGCCGAGTATTTTGAATCTCTGTTAAATACAAGAGATGGAAGAGAAGCAGTGATTGAAGCAGAGGTAGATGGAGATAGGTTACCCAGGCCATCCAGGTGGCAGGGAATGAATGAAAGGATTGAGGAAAATGAGGTGAAAGAAGCAGTGAAACAAATGAGAGCGGGAAAAGCAGAAGGTTTGGATGGTATTGCTGTGGAGTGTATAAAGAAGGGTGGAGAAGTGATAATAGATTGGTTGGTGAGACTTTTCAATGTGTGCTTTGCTGTGTCAATGGTACCAATAGACTGGAAGAGTGCATGTATTGTGCCGTTGTACAAGGGGAAGGGAGATCGGCAGGAGTGTTCAAGTTATAGAGGTATTAGTATATTGTCAGTGGTTGGAAAGCTGTATGGCAGGGTGTTGATAGAGAGGATAATAAAGTGTACGGAAGTTGCAATACGAGAAAAACAGTGCGGTTTTAGGAGGGGAAGAGGGTGCGTGGATCAGATGTTTGCAGTAAGACAGTTATGCGAGAAGTATTTAGAGAAGCATAAGGAGATATTTTGGGCTTTTATGGACTTGGAAAAAGCGTATGATCGTGTGGACCGTGAAGCAATGTGGAAGGTGTTAAGGATTTATGAAATAGGAGGAAATTTGTTAGAAGCAGTTAAGAGTTTTTATGAAGGGAGCAGAGCATGTGTGAGAGTAGGAAATGGTGAGTTGAGTGAATGGGTTGAGGTAAAGGGAGGTTTGCGACAGGGTTGTGTAATGTCACCATGGCTGTTTAATATGTTTGTGGATGGTGTGGTGAGGGAGGTGAAAAGGAGAACTATGGGAAGGAGGATTGGGTTTAGTAGGAAAGAATGGTAGAGATTGGGAGTTGAATCGGTTGCTGTTCGCTGATGACACAGCATTGGTGGTGGATTGTGATGAGAAACTGCAGCGGGTAGTCAAAGAGTTTGGTGTGGTTTGTGGAAGGAGGAAACTGAAGGTGAACGTCAATAAAAGTAAAGTAATGGTGTGTAATAGGGGAGAGCATAGGGTGAATCTAGATGTGAGGCTGGATGAGGAAATATTGGAACAAGTAGAGTGTTTTAAATATCTAGGAGGAACAATAAGCAGGAGTGGAGGTATGGAAGTGGAGGTAAAACAGAGAGTGTGTGAAGGAAGGAAGGTTTTCGGAGCAATGGGAAGTATGTGGAAGACGAGAAATCTCGGAGTGAAAGTAAAAAGCGCACTGTATCAAGGAATTGTTGTGCCAACAGTGATGTATGGGGCTGAGACATGGGCTCTGAAGAAAAAGGAGAAAAGAGGGTGGATGTGATGGAGATAAGCTGCTTGAGGAGTATGTGTGGAGTTACTCGTAGAGACAGATTGAGGAATGAAGAGATACGTAGGAGAGTGGGGCAGCAGGAACATTTGTCAGCCAGAGTGGACAGAAGGGTGCTGAGCTGGTATGGTCATGTTGAACGAATGGGAGATGAAAGGCTTACAAAGAGAATATGTGAGTCAGGTACAAGGGGAGATAGAAGGGCAGGAAGACCCCCATTGAGATGGAGAGACCGTGTAAGAAAGGCTTTGGATGATAGAGGAATGACTATAGATCAGGCAGGGGAAGTGGTGGTGGACAGGAGTGAATGGAGAATGCTTGTGAATAGTTGAGTGAACACGTGGTCATTTGGAGTAAGGGGTCGGGCGCAAGTTGGACTAGATAATAGTCCATCAGGCGCCTGGCCCAGGGAGACGATTAATATGAAGGGTGTGCCTGGAAGTGTGGTGGGAGGGCTTGTGGCTTTGGCTCCGCTGCATGTCTGCCTGCCGAGATCGGAACCTCTCCGGGTGGTCAGGGGCCGGGGGAGTGCTGGAGCGACCTTGGTAACCCTGGTCTCTGGGTCTTCTCCTGGGTGACCTGGATGTGTGAGAGTTTTTGTTTTTTATCTGTGTTTATTTTTTGTTTTATGTTGTTTTTATGTTTTCCCTGTTCTTGCTCTGTCTTGAGTCGGCTACCCCCAAAATGGGGATTGGGCCTGAGCATATAGATAGATAGATAGATAGATATCTTGCATTTCATCTACTTTTTCTGTTTGTTCTTGGGCCATGTTATTATACCAGTGAATCTTTTATGGTGTTTGTTATGTAAGCTTGTAGTTAGTTTGTAAGTGTGTGTGTGTGCGTGCGTGCGTGTGTGTGTGTGTGTGTGTGTATGTTCGGTCCGCTTTAAATAATTATGCGCTCCAGTGCTTGCGTGTTTGTGTAGTCGTGTGTGCGTTCTTCCGAGAGATTTGTGTGCGTTTTTGTGTGTATGTGTGTACGTAGCATCAAAGTCCTTGTGTGTGTCGTTTTCGCGGATATCCATTTGTTTACCAGTTTTCAGTTGCTAGTATTTTTGTGTCTGTTTATGTTCATTTGCGTATTTTTAGTTTGCGTTTGTTTTTTGTTTGTTTTAATTGTTTTGTTTGTTTGGTTTCCTTTGGGTTTTTTGTTGACTTCCTTTGTTTTTAGTTTTTATTTGTTTTTAAATTCAGTTAGTGTTTGTATCGTTTGCTCCATGTTGTTTTTATGTGTTGTACCCTTATGCATTCCTATTGTTGTTGTTTATATGCTAAATATGGAAATATATCAATACACTGTATTTACTATAGTCTATTCCCTGTAAATTGGCCTGAAAGCGTGAATCCTAACCTCTATAACTCGAAAAGGACTGAAGCGAAAGGGCTGTCAATTTCCACACTATGTATTCCCCGGATGACTCTTCCCAAATGGTATAAATATTAACTCGATTACTCCGGTTGGTGTTTAGTTATAGAGGTTAGGGGTTAAGGTGGCTGGCCTAATTTAAATGAATAAACTGTAGTGTGTTTGATAACCGTCCTGGTGGTGGTGTAATGGTTAAGGTGGCAAAAATCTGTGTGATAATCCAGGTTCGAATCCCGGTGGATCACATATATACTTTATTTGATTTCATTGGGGGTGTTTGGTGTTGTGGTGAAATTAATAAAATATGGATTATAAAATATTAGTGGCGTTACTTGTTTTGTAGTTCAATATTAGTGGCGTTACTTGTTTTGTAGTTCAATATTAGTGGCGTTACTTGTTTTGTAGTTCAATATTAGTGGCGTTACTTGTTTTGTAGTTCAATATTAGTGGCGTTACTTGTTTTGTAGTTCAATATTAGTGGCGTTACTTGTTTTGTAGTTCAATATTAGTGGCGTTACTTGTTTTGTAGTTCAATATTAGTGGCGTTACTTGTTTTGTAGTTCAATATTGGATAACTTGTTTTGTAGTTCAATATTAGTGGCGTTATTGTTTTGTAGTTCAATATTAGTGGCGTTACTTGTTTTGTAGTTCAATATTAGTGGCGTTATTGTTTTGTGTTCAATATTAGTGGCGTTACTGTTTTGTAGTTCAATATTAGTGGCGTACTTGTTTTGTAGTTCAATATTAGTGGCGTTACTTGTTTTGTAGTTCAATATTAGTGGCGTTACTTGTTTTGTAGTTCAATATTAGTGGCGTTACTTGTTTTGTAGTTCAATATTGGATATTTATCCTGTGTCTTTGTGTATGCAGTATATTGTATAACTGTGCCTTTATGTGCCTTTGGTGTTTGTGTGTATGTTTAATAGGGAATATTTTGTATGTGCGGATTAAGCGTTTGTGTGTGTGGGGGGGGGGGGGGGGGGGTGTGTGTGTGTGTGTGTGTGTGTGTTTGTCTGTGTGTGTATGTATGTGTGTGGATGGTTGACTGTGTGTATGGATGGGTGACTGTGTGTGTGTCTGTGTGTGTGTGTGCGCGTGTGTGGTAATAAAAGGAATGAAATTGTACACGCCTTTAAACGTATTATCATCATCATGCTGGACCCAGACGCTATAGCCTACCTGCCTCTCACACACACACACACACACACACACACACATGCACACACAAATACACATACACACACACATACATACACACACACACAGACACACACACATACGGTCACGGTGGCCGAGCGCGCTTAGTACTCTGTATTGGGAGCGCTAGCTCTGGTGTCGGGGGTTCAATCCCACGCGCCGGCAGGGGAAGTTCTCTCAAAAACTTTCCCTGGCCGTGAAGGCAAGATCTGGGCGGATCGTCTCGGGGGACCCACAAAGTCTCCTGCCCACGTCCTACTCCCTTGGGAGTATGTAGGCGCTCTCGTTAGCTGCCAGGATCAGTCTGTTGATCCATTAGGATAAGATCTAGGTTAAGTCTGTGTATGTTCAGCCCCATTGGCTGCCGGCTTGAAATAAACCGATTATTATTATTATTATTATTATTATTATTATTATTATTACATACACAGACACACTATCATCCCCTACCTCCCATGTGTACTGCCCCCCATCCCCCACATTGTCTCTCCCCCTCCATCCCTATATTTACCCCCTACCTCCCATGTGTAATCTACCTCCTCATCCCCCCACATTGTCTCTCCCCCTCCATCCCTATATTTACCCCCTACGTGTAATCTACTCCTCATCCCCCCACATTGTCTCTCCCCCTCCATCCCTATATTTACCCCTACCTCCCATGTGTAATCTACCTCCTCATCCCCCCACATTGCCCCTCACCCAATATTGCCCTACCATTCAACCCCCCCCCCTCCCCATTGGCTAGAACAAACACACACACACACACATTTACCCCTTACCTCCAATGTGTACCCCCCCTTACCCCCATGTTGCTTCTTCCCCCCCCCCCCACAACCTACGCCCCTTATGAGTGACCTTTCGCCCGTGTTGTACTGATGAAGGCTGAACGAAGGTTAAGGCTAAATTAGGCCTGGCTTAAGGGCACCCGCTTTAACACTATCTGGTGCCACATTTTTGGGGTTATTAGCCATTATATATATATATATATATATCTATTTATCTATCTATATGCTCAGGCCCAATCCCCATTTTGGGGGTAGCCGATATATATATATATATATATATATATATTTATTATTAAGGGTATTAATTGATTTCAATTTCGAGCAATGTATTTATAGTTTGACTCATAGACTAAGAAACATTCCTTAACAAACCCCCTTCATACTAAAATCCGGCCCCGGACACTCTTCAAACACTTCAGACACTTCAAAGACACTTCAAACACTTCAGTTCAGTGACAGTCAGTGACAGAGAAGGTTGTGTTAATCTGAGCTCCTGCCCGGACCACTTACCAGTGACCTTTAGTGACCATTACACCTACCTGTGTTTGGGGGCAGTGCACTCGTGTTATATAAAAGTGTTATAGCTCAGTTTTTAGCTGTTAGTTTACTTGTTTTTGTTTTTCTGTACTTAGTTTCTTGTTCCTCGCTAAGCTTATTGGGATCATGGCAGGTATGGAGTGCGAGTCTCTAACTGATCTGCATCATCTTATTCTCCAGGTAAGAGAGGAGATGGTTGTGGTGAAGGAAGAGGTCTTGGCTCTAAGGGAGGTTAATGTTAAACTTCAGAGGGAAGTGGATTTGATTAAAGACGAAAATCTAGCTTTCAAGCTTAGCCAAGAGGAAATAAAGTCAAGTAAGGGGAAAAGGGAGGAAGTTGATGAAAAATTGTATTCATGGCAGGTTGTTAAAAATACGGGTGGGAAAGTCACACTCAAGAAGCAGGATAGTAGAATAGGTATGAGTGTGACAAATACATTCTCTCCTTTGCGAGACGAATGTGAGGGAAAAGATAGTCAGGATAAGGGAGGGATAACCGAAGTGCCTGCCGCCGACTCAGCTCCAACCTCTGACGCTGTGCTACCTACCACCACCACTACCCCCACCACCACCACCACCAAGGGACCTTCTGCCACCACCGGGGGTTCTCCAACTGCAGCTGCTGGATCCTCCCGAGGGAAAGGTAAGTCTGTGTCCCGAGAAGGTAAGTCTGTGTCGATTGTGGGCGACTCCATGGTAAGACATTTAGTTAGGGCTACCCGCACTAAACTTAGGAAGGTTGTGTGTCTGCCTGGCCATGGAGTTGGGAGGGTTTTAGAGAAGATGGACCACATCTTGGAAGATAGTGGAGATAACCCCATTATCTGTCTCAGTGCCGGGAGTAACGATGTTGGTAAGGGTAGAAGTGAGGAACTGCTGCAGCAGTATCGGGATGTGTTAGATAAAGTTAGGATGAAGGGAGGGATCCCTGTAGTACATTGTATCCTACCCAGAAGAGGAGTTCCCAAGGAATGGACATCCAGGGCGATTGGTGTCAATTGCCGTTTGGAGAAATATTGCAAAGAAAAAGCAATACCATTCATTGATAACTGGGATAGTTTCTATGGGAGAGATGGGATGTACGCAAGGGATGGGGTTCATCTTTCACGGTTAGGGGTTTCTACATTAGCTAGTTCTTTAGATAGGGTGGTTGTGGGGTTTTGAACAGAAATATTGAGAGTGTAAATGAGAGGTTAATTGGAACAATTTTAGCGTCAGGCGAAAGCGATAAGGATATTCAGTCTCATGCTAAAAATGATGACTATAATGCAAATGATAGTAGTGATGGTGCAACAGAAGATGGAAATGTCGCTAAAAACAAAGGTAAATTAGGTATAAAGAAAAGAAGTAAATTGAGAGTATATTACACAAACTGTAGGAGTCTATGTAACAAAATGAACGAACTTAGAGCCCTTGTTAGCAAAGAAAATATAGACATAATAGCGCTAACTGAAACGTGGATTAATACAGAAACCAGGCATTTTTTAGCAGAATTTGATATACCAGGATATAGTTTGTTTAAATATGACCGAACAAGTAAGAGGGGTGGCGGTTATAGCAGTGTTTGTCAGGAGTACATTAAAAAGCTGTATTAAATCAGGTATTAGACTAAATAACGATAATGAAAGTGTTTGGGTAGAGGTTAACGAAGGTAGTGAGACCATAGTTATTGGAGTTATGTATAGACCGCCAAATATGAGTAGAAATGACGGAACGTCATTATGGGAGGAAATTAAAATGGCATCAAGGTTTAGCAATGTGTGCATTATGGGGGATTTTAATTTTCCGAATATAGATTGGCAGCATCAAATAGGAGACTCTGATTCTGAGGAGTTTATAGAGGTAGTACAAGATAGTTTTTTATTTCAATTCATAGATACGCCGACTAGAGGTAATAATATTCTCGATTTAGTTTCAGTAACAATGAACATATGGTAAATAATGTAGAGATAGGGGACCACCTAGGAAATAGTGACCACAATTCTGTGTATTTTAATATACAATGGAAAGGTAATACCAGAGAGAATACAACATTAATACCTGACTTCAGAAAAGCCAATTATGGTGGGTTAATTAGCGGACCCTATGGTCAAAAAATTAAGTCGATCCAGGTGTCCAAATGAGTGTACCCCTTCTCAGGCACCTGTCATCTTAAGTCAGGAAGAGACGTCAACCTTGGTAGATACATACGATAATTTTATCAAGTCAGTATTCAATGCACAAAATAAATACATCCCCAAAAGAAAATTTAGATCAACACAGAACCAACCCAAATGGATGAATAATAGACTATTAGATCTTCTAGGACAAAAGAGAGGAATATATAGAAAAATTAGAAAAGGCGAAATTCACCTACTTGCTTACTATCAGAATCTATCAAGACAGGTAAAAAAGGATATTAGGAAAGAAAAAAGAAATTATGAAATTAAGGTTGCCAATGACTCAAAAAATAATCCTAAAGCTTTTTACCAACTATATAAATCCAAGGTTAGAGATGTAATTGGTCCCCTTAAAACTTCGATAGGAGAAATGACAGAAAATGATTTAGAAATGTGCAGTACATTAAATGGTCAATTTCTTTCCGTTTTCACTAATGAAAAGTTGGCACAGTTTCCAGAAGTCCGTAAGGTATATAGCGATAGTATAGAAAATAGGTTAAGTACGGTTACTATAAGTAGAAATGATGTGCTTAAGGAAATTGACAGACTGAAACCTCATAAATCGCCTGGTCCTGATGAGGTATATGCTAGAGTATTAAAAGAATGTAGGGATGAGTTAAGTTTACCCATTACATTTTTATTTAACAAGTCATTGGAGACAGGTATAGTTCCAGAAGCTTGGAAGCTTGCAAACGTAGTTTCCGATCTTCAAAAAAGGTGACAAATCAATAGCATCCAATTACCGTCCCATTAGTCTTACATCAATCATAGGAAAGCTACTAGAGTCAATTATTGCTAGTCAAATTAGAAACCACTTAGATACATTTAATTTAATAAATTCTTCTCAGCATGGATTCACTCAGGGACGTTCTTGCCTTACTAATTTGCTTAGTTTTTTCTCAGAGGTATATGAAGCAGTAGATAATGACAAGTCATATGATATAATATATTTAGATTTCAGTAAAGCTTTCGACAGAGTCCCCACGAGAGATTGATGAGAAAGGTTGAGGCGCATGGAATAGGTGGGGCGTTGTTGGGATGGATTAGGTCATGGCTAATTGGTAGGGAAGCAGAGAGTCAGCATAAATGGTACGAAGTCAGAATGGGGAGCAGTCAAAAGTGGTGTCCCCCAGGGATCTGTATTAGGTCCTCTGTTGTTTGTTATATACATAAATGGACCTTGATTTAGGTATAACTAGTAGGATAAGTAAATTTGCAGACGATACCAAGATGGGGAGAACAATTGATTCAGATAGAGATATAGAGTGCCTCCAAAGGGATCTAGATACCTTACACGAATGGTCAGTAAATTGGCAGATGAAGTTTAACATTGACAAATGCAAGGTATTAAAGATAGGGAAGATGCATACAAATGTTAAATATAAACTAGCTAATGTGGAATTAGAAAACTCGAATTGTGAGAAAGATCTAGGTGTGTTTGTTAGCAATGATTTGAAGCCTAGACAACAGTGTATAAGCGTTCGAAACAAGGCAAACAGGATTCTCGGGTTCATCTCAAGGAGTGTGAGTAACAGAACTGCTGATGTTTATCTTAAAACTTTACTTGTCATTAGTGAGACCCCATATGGATTATGCTGTTCAATTTTGGTGTTCTTATTACAGAATGGACATAGATTCATTGGAGAGAGTACAACGTAGAATGACAAAAATGATCCATAATATTAGAAATCTTCCGTATAAAGAAAGGTTGAAGAAATTAGGCTTACATTCGTTAGAGAGACGCAGAGTTAGAGGGGATATGATAGAGGTGTTCAAGTGGGTTAGTGGGATTAACAAAGGGGACATGACAAATGTTACTAAAGCTCAGTGATAGCGAAAAAACTCGTACCAATGGTTTCAAATTAGATAAATTTCGTTTCAGAAAAGATATAGGCAAATATTGGTTTGGTAAACAGAGTTGTAGATGGGTGGAATGGACTACCAAGTGCTTATAGTGGGATTAAAAACGATAGGGAGCTTTAAGATAAAATTGGATAAGCATATGGACGAGAGGGTTGGGTGTGAAGGGGGATCAGCAGGGTTGGGCCAATCAGCACTCTGCAGACCCCCGTAATCCTGCGTTAATCTCTAACCGTTTTGGTAAGATGATCCTCAGGGTATTAGAGTGTTGAGCCTATAATTGGGCTTTGTAATTGGGGTTGTGTGGGACAGGGATCTGCCTTGCTTAGGCCAATCGGCTTTCTGCAGACTCCCATTTTCTTATGTTCTTATGTTCTTAAGGTATGTACATTTTTTGGTATAAAATGTCTGGGTCAAAGACCGATTTCTCCTGAATTACAGACTCGCTATCGCTCATCCAGAACACGTTAATGGGGTGTGGCGCCTTATAATTGCCAAATAAATGAGGTGAACCATCTTACAATATCTAAGCTAATGAAGTCAATCTGGGCTGATCCAAAACTATCCGCCCAGCATCAGATAGGGTTAAACAGCTATGCCTTGTTTCAAATAAGTAGGCCAAAACTCTTGACCACTAACCTCTTGAACTCACAAACAACTAGAGTAATCGAGCTAATATTTCTACCATTTGGGAAGGGTCAGCCAGGAGATAGGCAGATATAATGACAAAAAGGCCTGATATTACTAAAAGAATCGAGCCTAAAATTGGCCCCGGGTTAAGGGCAGGTGCTGACATTCGCTTAAAAGCAGTGTTTGTTGTGATGGTGGGGGGTGGGGGTTGGGTGGGGTGGGGGGGGGGATGGTAAGGGGGATAGTATTTGTTTGGGAGGATTGTTTGCGTATGCAGGGGGTGGGGGGGGGGCGTGTTTATCTATGTGTGGTGGGGGTGGGATGGGGGGCGCTAATATATATGTATGTTGGCGGGGGGAGAGGGGGTAGTATTTGTTTGGGGGGGATTGTTTACAAATGGGGTGTTGGAGTGGGGTGTGGAGGGTTTGTATATAAATGGGGGGAGGGGTGGAGGTGTTTATATATATATATGTGTGTGTGGATGGGGTGTATGTGTGTATGTGTGTGTGTGGGGGAGGGGAGGTCTGTGTATGTATGTATGTGTGTACAGTATATGTCGATGAACGGATGGGGTAGAGGAGTTATGTAAGCTACTGTGTGTGTGTGTGTGTGTGTGTGTGTAGGGTATGTATATCTGCTTGTAGGGTTGTGTGTAGGAATAATTTATAAGAAGTGCATGAGGATATAACCTGTAGCAAGAGTTCCTTTTCAAAGCAAACTTCAAAGCATATGGTTACAATTGCATAGGCACATAGGGAAATATTGTCTTCATATAATACATGTTATATTGATCACCGGCTATGGAAAAATATATATTTGGTAATAACGGTTCACCCTGGGGTCAGAGAGTTGGACAGAATATAGGTGAGCGTTAGTTATAAGACGTGTACTATTCACAATGTCCATGGGTAATACTCACTGGGAACGTTCTCTCTCTCTCTCTCTCTCTCTCTCTCTCTCTCTCTCTCTCTCTCTCTCTCTCTCTCTCTCTCTCTCTCTCTCTCTCTCACACACCACTTTTATTCAGAAGGGTAACGACAACCGTATTGCTTTTATGATAACCCATTCCAACACCGGGGTACGAGAGAGAGAGAGAGAGAGAGTATGAGTATGAAGGATGATTAAATTGGCTAACATAAGGAGAAGGTGAGAGAGAGAGAGAGAGAGAGGTTGTTTTTAGAATATTTTGTTCAGCTAAAAATGGACCTTCAGCATTTATTAGGCCTCGAACCATCTCACTTTACCTTTGTACTACTATAGATCCTTCTCACTTTACCTTTGTACTACTATAGATCCATCTCACTTTACCTTTGTACTACTATAGATCCATCTCACTTTACCTTTGTACTACTATAGATCCATCTCACTTTACCTTTGTACTACTATAGATCCATTTCACTTTACCTTTGTACTACTATAGATCCATCTCACTTTACCTTTGTACTACTATAGATCCATCTCACTTTACCTTTGTACTACTATAGATCCTTCTTAAACTGCTCAAAACCGTTTAACTATAGCTAGAAAATAATTGAAAATTACGCCGTCGGTGCAGAAGGGGTTAACCCGGCAGTTAGGTTTGCAGTTTTTAGTGCCCGTGTGAGTGTTAGGACACTCTCTCTCTCTCTCTCTCTCTCTCTCTCTCTCTCTCACTCACTCACTCACTCACTCACTCACTCACTCACTCACTCACTCACTCACTCACTCACTCACTCACTCACTCACTCACTCACTCACTCACTCACTCACTCTCTCTCACACACACACACACAGTTAATATTTATATATATTTAGTTGTTCATGTGAAGTTGGGCCTCTTAGCCATCTTCTCTGTTTATGTAGTACTTACGTAATGTTCATTTTATCATGTCTTAATATCGTATGTCGTAAATTAGACACTACTGTATTAACTAATAGGGTTTAGGTGCTTATGTTCTGGGTGTGGTGTCCCGAGTTGGAATCCTGGGATGACCATATGCTTTCATTAGTTTATTCAAGTAGATTGGGGTTTGTAATTAATTATTAATGTTAAGAACAGGGTTTTACTTATAGTATAATGTGTTATTGTTTGTGTTATAATTACCATCACTACGGTATGTTACCGTATTGCAAAGTATGACATATCTTTGCATAAGTAAGACAGTATGGGCTAATATTTGTTTTAATGAACTTTTCTCTTTTATTTCAGGCTTATACCTCTGTCAATGACCTGGCCTCTTGGAAGAAGGTAAGACAAAAAGTTAATTTGATAGCGTAATGCATAAGTGCGCGGAATTTCGGTGTGAGTGTCCTAGGTTCGAATCCTTGGAGAGCCACATGTATTTGTTGATTTCGTTAATTGAGTTTAGAAGTGAAGTTGGTTGGTGAAAAAATATTATTCACTTATTGAAGTTTATTAACTATGATTAGGCCAGAAATGTTTACCATTTTAACCCCTTGTAACTTAGATAGGACTAGACCTTGTTTTATATACATACTGTATATATATATATATATATATATATATATATATATATATATTAAATGACGGGGTTGGCGAAAGGAACTACAGAAGGCAGTTGCAGAATTACTATTTTTTTTTTTTTTTTTTTTTTTTTTTTTTTTTTTTAAAGAGACAATGAACGGAGGAAGGAAAAACACAGATAAAACAAAAGGTCCATGTGCCTAAAGGCATCCTCCATTCATAAAATGTTTGTAACAACTGGATTTAAACATTTGTAGATTGTAAGTTTGTGGAAAGCAATTAGAGGGAAGTGAATTCCAAAGAGTAGTAGCTCTGGGGATAAATGAATTCTGATAAGCAGAAGTTCTGCATTGTGGAGGAGAAAGTGTAAATTCATGGGCGCTCTCAGCTGCCCTAGTTCTACGGGGAAAGATGTGGGCGGCACAATTGAAGCAAGTTCCTCGGAACAATTGCTGTGAAAATATCTGTAGAATAATGCAAGGGATGCAACGTTTTCTTCGTATGGATAATGTAGGAAGGTCCTGTGTGATTGCAGGGTTATTGATTAATCTAATAGCTTTATTTTGAATGTCCAACTGCCTCAATGCAACCACTCCACTTCCACAGAGGTGAACAGTAATCCATCTGAGATCGCACATGACTTTTATATATCACGGCCAACTGCTCGTCAGTGAAGAATTCTCGAACTCTGTACAGAGTCCCAGTTTTTTAGAGGCATTCTTAGCAATGCTTCTAACATAATGTGTCCAGCTCAAGTTAGTAGTTAATGTTACACCGAGAATGTCAATACTAGGGGAAGTGGGAATATTTACATCATTAAAAAATATGGGAGTCAGTGAGATTCTGTCGGTTAGAAAATTGAATGTATTTGGTTTTCTGTGCATTAAAGGAAACTAGATTCTCTTGTCCCCATTCATTAATTCTAGAAAGGTCCTGGTTCAGAGAAATTGCAGTGTTTATTTTTGAATTTATAAGATCGGGTTGGGTGAAAGAATTGGTAAATGTGAAGGAACTGTGGAGTGTTGAGTCATCTGCATAGGAATGTATTGGATTATGAGTGGTAGATATGAGATCATTGATATGAATGAGGAACATAATTGGGGCCAAAACTGATCCCTGGATCCCAGCATTTATTGAGTGAAATTGAGAATAAAGGCCATCTACCATTACACGTATTTTTCTGTTATGAAGATAAGAAGAAATTAGTGGAACTAATGATGCAAGGCCGTAGTGTGACATCTTCGACAATAAGTATTGATGCCAGACTCTATCAAATGCCTTTGATATATCCAGTGCTATTGTATGTGTTTCACCATGTTGGTCTGTAGCTTGGTTGATTTGATGGTAAGAAGGCAAAGCATGTCTGCAGTTGATCGACATCGGCTAAAACCATATTGTCTATCACTGATTAATTTATTATTCTCAAGATGCTTAATTATGTGATTATTTAATATAATTTCAAAGACTTTACCAAGAGTGGAAGTTATAGCTATTGGTCTGTAGTTTGATGGATCTGAAGAGGCACCTTTTTTAGGAACTGGATGGATGTTTGCTTCTTTCCAGGGTACTGGGAAGCATGAGGTATGAGTACACAGACGGAAATTTTTTGCCAATACAGGAGCGAGCACCAAGGAGCAATTCTTAAGTACTATTGGAGGAATTTCATCTGGACCAGGAGCCTTATCTACTGAGAGATAAGCAAGTATGAAACTGAGGGAGCCAAAGAAGCCAAGGGAACGTAAGCCACGGAACAACAAAAGAATACAGGAGCCACCCCTTTATTAAGGAACACCTCGTACACTATGGAACCAGCCAACAGCAGCAAGTATGGGAAATAGCAACAATCAATCACCGCCCTGCTTTCAAACCGTGCCAGCCAACCACAGGACAGCATTTCCTCCAGTTCCAAACCTGCAGTATGACGAGCATATGTTAATGCAAATTGCACATCAACGCCCCGAAACCTATCTGCAGGATGTGAACAGGAGCACCAACTATAACGAACCTGAAAATGTAGGAACCTCAGGACAACCACCAATACTAGGCGAACAATAACCAAGTTCGCCTAAGAACATAAGAACATAAGGACATAAGAAAATGGGAGTCTGCAGAAAGCCGATTGGCCTAAGCAAGGCAGATCCCTGTCCCACACAACCCCAATTACAAAGCCCAATTATAGGCTCAACACTCTAATACCCTGAGGATCATCTTACCAAACCGGTTAGAGATTAACGCAGGATTACGGGGGTCTGCAGAGCGCTGATTGGCCCAACCCGGCTGATCCCCCTTCACACCCAACCCTTCTCGTCCATATGCTTATCCAATTTTTTCTTAAAGCTCCCTATCGTTCTTGATCCCACTATATCACTTGGTAGCCTATTCCACCCATCTACAACTCTGTTACCAAACCAATATTTGCCTATATCTTTTCTGAAACGAAATTTATCTAATTTGAAACCATTGGTACGAGTTCTTTCGTTATCACTGAGCTTGAGTACATTTGTCATGTCCCCTTTGTTAATCCCACTAACCCACCTGAACACCTCTATCATATCCCCTCTAACTCTGCGTCTCTCTAACGAATGTAAACCTAATTTCTTCAACCTTTCTTCATACGGAAAATTTCTAATATTATGGATCATTTTTGTCATTCTACGCTGAATTCTCTCCAATGAATCTATGTCCATTCTGTAATAAGGACACCAAAATTGGACAGCATAATCCATATGGGGTCTCACTAATGACAAGTAAAGTTTTAAGATATCATCAGCAGTTCTGTTACTCACACTCCTAGAGATGAACCCGAGAATCCTGTTTGCCTTATTACGAACGCTTATACACTGTTTTCTAGGCTTCAAATCATTGCTAACAAACACACCTAGATCTTTCTCGCAGTCTGAATTTTCTAATTCTAAATTAGCTAGTTTATATTTAACATTTGTTTGCATCTTCCCTATCTTTAATACCTTGCATTTGTCAATGTTAAACTTCATCTGCCAATTTACTGACCATTCATGTAAGGTATCTAGATCCCTTTGGAGGCACTCTATATCGCTATCTGAATCAATTGATCTCCCCATTTTAGTATCGTCTGCGAATTTACTTATCCTACTAGTTATATCTAAATCTAGGTCATTTATGTATATAAGAAACAACAGGGGACCTAATACCGATCCCTGGGGGACACCACTTTTGACTGCTCCCCACTCTGACTTGGTACCATTTATGCTGACTCTCTGTTTCCTACCAATTAGCCATGACCTAATCCATCCCAACAACGACCCTCCTATTCCATGTGCCTCAACCTTTCTCATCAATCTCTCATGAGGGACTCTGTCGAAAGCTTTACTGAAATCTAAATATATAATATCATATGACTTGTCACTATCTACTGCTTCATATACCTCTGAGAAAAAGCTAAGCAAATTAGTAAGGCAAGAACGTCCCTGAGTGAATCCATGCTGAGAAGAATTTATTAAGTTAAATTTTACTAAGTGGCTTCTAATTTTCCTAGCAATAATGGACTCTAGCAACTTTCCTATGATTGATGTGAGACTAATGGGACGGTAATTGGATGTTATCGATTTATCACCTTTTTTGAAGATCGGAACTACATTTGCAAGCTTCCAAGCTTCTGGAACTAAACCTGTTTCTAATGACTTGTTAAATATAAATGCTAATGGACTACTTAACTCATCTCTGCATTCTTTTAATACTCTAGCATATACCTTGTCAGGACCAGGCGATTTTTGAGGTTTCAGTCTGTCAATTTCCTTAAGCACATCATTTCTACTTATACTAACTGTACTTAACATATTTTCTATACTATCACTATATACCATATTGACTTCTGGAATCTGTGCCAAATTTTCATTAGTGAAAACGGAAAGAAACTGACTATTTAATGTACTGCACATTTCTAAATCATTTTCTGTTATTTCTCCTATTGAAGTTTTTAGGGGGCCTATTACATCTCTAACTTTAGATTTATATAGTTGGTAAAAAGCTTTAGGGTTATTTTTTGAGTCGCTGGCTATCCTTATTTCATAATTTATTTTTGCTTTCCTGATTTCCTTTTTGACCTGTCTTGATAGAGTCTGATAGTATATATGTAAATGATTTTCACCTTTCTTTATTTTTTCGATATATTCCTTTCTTTTTTCCTATAAGATCTAT
The DNA here is from genome assembly GCA_032716605.1 of Paralithodes platypus. Classification (NCBI taxonomy): domain Eukaryota; kingdom Metazoa; phylum Arthropoda; class Malacostraca; order Decapoda; family Lithodidae; genus Paralithodes; species Paralithodes platypus. The sequence goes on from CM064503.1 coordinate 45,167,325, forward strand.
TAGCTTATTAGTCATCCATTTTGGTTGGTTCTGCGTCGATCTAAATCTTCTTTTAGGGATATATTTATTTTGAGCATTGTTGAGTGAAGCAATAAACTGGTTATATGTAGGTGGCAAGTTTAACTCTGGCATATCCTGACTTAATTGCTTAACAATAGGGTCCACCCTTAAGTCTCTTCTTAGCCCACCATAATCGGCTTTTCTGAAATCTGGGATAAGTGTCGTATTCTCTTTAGCATTCCCTGTCCATTGTATATTAAAATAAATAGATTTATGATCGCTATTTCCTAGGTGGTCACCAATCTCTACATTATTTATCATATGTTCATTGTTACTGAAAACTAAATCAAGAATATTAATACCTCTAGTCGGCGTATCTATGAATTGAAATAAAAAACTATCTTGTACTACCTCAATAAACTCTACTGAATCGGAGTCGCCTATTTGGTGCTGCCAATCAATGTTCGGAAAATTAAAATCCCCCATAATGCACACATTGCTAAACCTTGATGCTATTTTAATTTCCTCCCATAACGATTTTCCGCCATTTCTACTCATATTAGGCGGTCTATATATAACTCCAATAACTTTTTTTTGTTTTTGTTTTTTCTATATTCCAACTTACTTCCTCTCGGGCATAGGCTGAGAGCCTTAACATTCACCGCTTTACAATGAACAGTGAAGCCCGTGAGGTCTTGTTCCAGTCTAGGGAGTGAGACATGTGAAGCACGTAGAGTACAACGAGCACCTGCCATCTTGCCTTCACATGAGGCACGGTGCTCACTCATGGCCCGAAACGACCCCATCTCTGAAGCCATCTCGTTCCCGTGCTTCACTGTCTCACCCCATACACTCAGACTCTCACACTTACACACACACAACGCCACCTGTTGAGCAGATAACTCACCAGGCATTGCACCCCTATAGCATATTTTGAATATGGGAATATTCATACAGTGCTATTTAATCAGGGAACAATGAGGGTATTGTTATGGTCTATGGTCTCACTACCTTCGTTAACCTCTACCCAAACACTTTCATTATCATTATTTAGTCTAATACCTGATTTAATACAGCTTTTTAATGTACTCCTGACAAACACTGCTATACCCCCGCCCCTCCTACTTGTTTGGTCATATTTAAACAAACTATATCCTGGAATATCAAATTCTGCTAAAAAATGCCTAGATTCTGTATTAATCCACGTTTCAGTTAGCGCTATTATGTCTATATTTTCTGTGCTAACGAGTGCTCTAAGTTCGTTCATTTTGTTACATAAACTCCTACAATTTGTATAATATACCCTCAACCTATTACTTTTATTTTGCAACTAATTTTCTATTGTGTTTAGCTAACTTATTATTTCCTGTTGAACTACTAGCTCTAGACGGAAATTCTACTCTATCAGTATTCTCATCTTTACTATCAGTTACATGTGTAGTGTTATCGATACTACTATTACACATCACTATATCCGCACTATCTTGACTGATTATTTCTATTTTACTCACTGGTTTGTCACATGAAGTACCTGCTCCATATGGAGACAGTATTTTACTTACACACCCAGGTTTTTTTAACGAAACCCCGCAACAATCTTGTCGAGTGAGCTGGCCAAGGTCGAAACTCCTAGTCGAGAGAGATGTACTCCATCCTGGGCATACAGTTCATCCTTACCATAAAAGAGGGACCAGTTATCCAGGAATGGAATAGTATTTGCCTTACAATACTTCTCCAGCCGGCTATTTACACCAATAGCCCTGGAGGACCATTCCTTCCTTACCCCTCTTCTAGGCAGGATACTGTTTACCACAGGAACTCCACCTTTTTCCTTGATCCTCTCCAACATTTCCTGATACTTGGAGAGCAACTCCTCAGTCCTGCATCTCCATATGTCGTTGCTCCCTGCGTTGAGGAAGATGATGGGGTCCTCCCCACTCACTTCCATGACAGCATCTATCTTCTCAGCCACCCTCCCGACTCCGGCACCAGGCACGCAGACAACTTTACCAACCTGAGTGTTTGTTGCCCTGCCAAGGTATCTAACCAATGAATCACCGACAATGAAAACAGACTTAGCTTTTTCCTTTTGTCGGCGTGTAGCAGTAGTTGTTGCAGCAACAGCAGCAGACTCCCCCCCCCCCCCCTCCCCTCTCACTGCCTCGATGATCGCCACTTCATCGCCATCACTCTCATCAGTCAAGGTGCTGAAGTTGTTGTGGGTCTTGACTGGCTGCCTTTTCAGCTTGCAGGCCGTTGCACTAGTTGACACCACTTTCCAAGGGGCTTCACGATCCCTGGGAACACTTCCGGTAGCCTCACACTTCTTCTCGTGCCATAGCTAGTCTCAAGGCCAAATTTTCATCTTTGAGACACTGAATCTCCTGCTCCACACTCTCCAGTCTTTCTTGCAAAGCAAGACAAAGCTGGAGAGTATGGGAGGAGACAGCAGACTCATCAACAACAGCCATCACTATGAAAGTTCACTAGGACCTCACTAAGGGTAAACCGGTACACTAGCGGTCACTGGGGACGTCCACACTAGTCACGGGTCAGAGGGCAACTGACATATATACATATATGTATATGTACAGTATACGTGCTCCTTTTTCCATTATCTCTTTTATTCCTATCCCTCGTATATATTATCTCTCTCTCTCTCTCTCTCTCTCTCTCTCTCTCTCTCTCTCTCTCTCTCTCTCTCTCTCTCTCTCTCTCTCTCTCTCTCTCTCTCTCTCTCTCTCTCTCTCTCTTTCCCCACACGTGAGCATCGGATGACACAATCTAATTTAGGTATTGGCAGTTTGTGTCTATTACCTGTGTTGTTGTTGGCAGTGTGGGTGTGTGTGTGTGTGTGTGTGTGTGTGTGTGTGTGTGTGTGTGTGATTGTTTTCCTTGTTACTGTTCGTATTGTTGCGATATAATATACCGTACTTACAATGCAGTTTAACAACATTTAATTAATGTGTGTGTGTGTGTGTGTGTGATTGGTTTCCTTGTTATTGTTCGTATTGTTGCGATATAATATACCGTACTTACAATGCAGTTTAACAACATTTCGTTGTTATTGTTCGTATTGTTGCGATATAATATACCGTACTTACAATGCAGTTTAACAACATTTCCTTGTTATTGTTCGTATTGTTGCGATATAATATACCGTACTTACAATGCAGTTTAACAACATTTAATTAATGTCCATAGTTCGTGTGTCCAGTATTTTAGCTCGAACGTCCCTTGATTTTGGCCCTGCCACTCTTTCAAATCGGGGGGGAAGCACTCGCTATAGGCAGTTCTGCCTTTTGTCTCCCTCATTCACATACAAAAAAAAAAAAACATACATATACAGTATACATACGGAACATACATACATACATATACAGTATACATACGGAACATACATACATACATACATATATACATACACACACTGGCTGTATACATAGTTAATACGTTTAAAATTAACTATTAACTGATTTATATAATTATATCAACTCCCAGCCTGGCTTATTGTGGTAATTGGGGCAATTAATAGACTCTGATGTATTAATGTATTAGGTAAAAAGTAGTTGACTGGCGGGTACCGGTACTGTTGAAATTGGGGTTCACCGCCCCATGTGTTACACTGCTAGATTTATATGTATTCCAATATATATACAGTATATATATACTGTATATATACTGTATATACTGTATATATATAATAAACAAATACGTAAAAATATATATAATTAATTCCGGTACTACCTGATAACACGTGTGGTAATAACGTACTGGTTGTTGTTGTTGTTGTTGTTGTTCCCCAGGCTGTCTGGTCGAGCAGCCCCAAGGTCCCGAGCAAGGCCAAGGCCATAAACGAGCGCCCCCACAAAACCCTCCCTGCTTACCACTAACAAAGCCCGGTAACCGAAGCCACTCCAAGGCAGGGAGCTAAGGAGGGTGTGGAAACGCCCGGGAAACCAAAGCCCCACCCAAGGCCCTCTGCCTCTCAGCAATTATGAAGGGAAAGTTGAGGGTACACCAATGCAGTTATAATTGTACTGGTGTGACTTTTCCCAGTTACTGAGATCTGGGTAGGCTATTGGAACTCTCAATGATTGTGGCACTGATTAACCTGATTCCTCTCCAGTGGGGGGGGGTATTTTTGTTTGTGTGTGTGTGTTAACTATCTGTGTGCCTGTTTGTCTGTCTGTCTGTATAGTTGTCTGCCTGTTCACGTGTGTCTAGTTGTCTTTGCAAGTCTGTATGTGTTTGTCCGTGTCTGTCTTTGTCTTTCCATTTTAGTTTTTTTTTTTTTTTTTCTTTACTTTGGGTTTTTGTGTCTATCGTCTTGTTATATGTCATTTGAGCCTTCTTAGTAATATGGTATAATATATCCAGTGTTAGTACTAGACATATTGGTTCAGCTTAGGAAGGACCTCTAGCTATCTAAGGGGTTATAATATACTTAACTTATCCCGTTGACTCTCAAATATCGTTTACACACAGTCACGCACACACTTACACACACACACACATACACACACACACACAAACATATATATACTGTATATGTCAAATACGTCATACAGAGAGAGTGCGACAGAGAGAAATGGAGATAGGTAGGTAGGTAGATAGCTAAATATATATAGATTTTGTTTTGCACATAGAAATAAAAAATGATAGATAGTAGATAATACAATGGCAATCTTTGTGTACCTGTACCTCCTCACAAATCTAACTTGGCATAGATAGATAGATAGATAGATAAATACAATGGCAATCTTTGTGTACCTGTACCTCCTCACACCCCAGCCATCTAACTTGGCATAGATATATAAGATAGATAGATAGATAGATAGATAAATAGATATACAGATAAATAACAAAATACAATGGCAATCTTTGTGTACCTGTTCCCTCCTCACACCCGAGCCATCTAACTTGGCAGTAAAGTTGGGGAGCCATCATGGTCAAGTTTGCATGAGACAGTCTGATTTATGGAAGTTACCCCCCCCCCTCTCTCTCTCTCTCTCTCTCTCTCTCTCTGTACGGCAATTGCCGGAGGGTGGGGAGATAGCCTTCTTCTTTGCTATCCTTTCCTTCCACTGTACCTTACTCTCGGGTTAGCTATCTCTACTAGAATTAAGTCCTGACCACCTCGTTGGGATCGTAAGGTATGTGTGGTCAAGTGTATCTATGTAAATCTCTCTCTCTCTCTCTCTCTCTCTCTCTCTCTCTCTCTCTCTCTCTCTCTCTCTCTCTCTCTCTCTCTCTCTCTCTTACCTTATTTTCTAACTTCGATACTGTGGTTTCGATACGACACCCGATAAAAATGATAGTGTGAAAGCGACGTGATGCACTGATATAATATATTGTTAGAATTACAAGAACTTAAGGGAACCCACCTCGCTTTATTTCTCTTTTTTTCTCTTTCTCTTTGGCTTGTATCTATTCGGCCCCATTCAACCTACTGGTTTAAGATGTTTACCCCCATCCAGGTGTCAATATTTTCCTGGCGAGCGGTAGCGAGCCAGCATATATATATATTTGTTTTGACAGCAAGCTAAATTTGTACATTTTTCGATTGAAAAATTTCTCCGGCGAAGCCGGATTTCTCCATACAATGCTGACTCGCTATCTCTCGCCAGGAAGAAATCGACACCTGGATGGGGATAAACATATTACAACAGTTGGCTGAATGGGGCCGAATGGATACAAACCAGGGAAAGAGAGAAAAGGAGAGAAAGATTAAAAAAAGCCGGTGACCCCCCTTAAGTTGCGTGCCTTGATTTGGAGCTAAACTTGCCATTAGTATGTTATAAGAGACCACAGAAAACTCGGAGATTGTTCTAGTGTGCTTCGCTGTTGGTGTAAATGTGTAATGTGGCAGGCATGACATTTATAGTGGGTGTGAACTGAGGTGGTGTTACTGGTGTGTGTGTGTGTTTGTATTTACCTAATTGTATTTTACAGGATTGAGATTACTCTCGTAGTGTCCCGTTAGCCTTTAACTTATCATAATTTACTTTAAAAGCTCGAATACTTTGTGCACACACTAGGTCGTTTGGTAACTTATTCCACTTCTCAACCATTCTATCTGGAACACCAAACTTCCTAACATCCTTCCTAGCTCTCCTCCTCAACAGTTTATAGTCATGTCCTCTCGTCCTCCCCACCGCTGGCCAAATAAACATTTGTTTGATCAATATGTTCCTTTCCGTGAACACACCTAAATAAAGCTATCATGTCTCCCCTCTCCCTTCTCTGTTCAAGTGAGGGAATCCCCAGGTGACACAGCCGGTCTTCATATTGTAAGTGTTTTAACCCTGGCACCCATCTTGTGATCACACGCTGAATTTTGTCGAGCTTACTAATGTGTTTTTTCATGTGTGGATTCCATACAACCGCTGCATACTCCAGGCTAGGCCTTAAAAACTGTGTTATTAATATTTTCACCATGTCTTCATTTAGAAATTTAAACGCTACCCTAATATTTGCCCACCACGAATATGCCTTATTTACCAAGTTATTGATGTGGTCACCGGGATCTAACCTCCTGTTCACTACAACTCCTAAGTCTTTTTCCTTCTCTGACTTTTGCAACCTTACATCGCCCATACTGTACTCCCCATGGGGTCTTCCCTGGCCGTTTCCCATCTCCATCACGTGGCATTTATCAATTGAACTCCATTTTCCACATTCGGCTCCATTGATACAGCTTATTGATGTCATCCTGGAGCATTTTACAGCAATTGTTATCAACCACTTTCCTCACTAATTTTGCGTCATCGCCGAACATGTAAATATAGCTGCTAATTCCAAGAGGCAGATCATTTATACAAATCAAAAACATCAATGGGGCCAACACTGAGCCCTGGGGCACTCCACTTATCACATCACTCCATGATGAATATTTCCCTCTTATGATGGTTCTCATTTTCCTCCCGGTTAAGAAAGCCTTCACCCATTTTAAGAGTCCACCTGTGATTCCTCCACACATTTCAAGTTTATATAGAAGCCGTTTATGGGGTACTTTATCAAAAGCTTTTTTTAAATCTAAAAACACACAATCTGCCCATTCGTCTCGTTCTTGCATACATTCAATCACTCTGTCATAGAAGCTCAGCAAATTTGACACACATGACCTATTCGACCTAAAACCAAACTGACAGTCCGATAGTAAATTGTTCTCCTCGAGGTGACAAATCCAAAATGTCCTGATCAATTGCTCAAGCAGTTTAACTACAACACTAGTCAAAGACACGGGTCTGTAGTTATTTGTATCTTCCTTCGGTCCTTTTTTATATATCGGTACAATATCAGCAGCCTTCCACACCTCAGGTAGCGGGCCTTGGGATAAAGATTTTTTAAATATCTCTGTTATGGGAAAGCTTAGTTCCTCTGCACATTCACTCAACATCCACCCAGAAATCTGATCCGGCCCCATAGCCTTTCTTTTATTTAGGTCTAACATGCAGTCCCTTACTTCATCCCTTCTTATTATAATATCTTTCATGGGCATGTCTGGTCTCTGTATTGGATTCTTATAAGCATCATCACCATCATCATTTTCATGAACAAACACTGATTGAAATTTTGCATTAAAAACCTCACCCATTTTTTCCTCCTCCTCAAATATTTCTCCATTGTGAACGATCCTTTGGATCTTTTTCTTTACTTTAGTTCTCTTATTTATGAATCCATATAATATGTTGGGATCATCTTTGCTCTTTGTGTGTGTTTATGTGTGTGGGTGTGTGTGTGTGTCTTAAAAGATAAATTCTGAAGGCACTGCGAATATTAAGAGTATTATATAGAAATAATACAATAACCATAATTCGCATATAATATCTTTCAACTTGGACAAATGGTAATACAAGTAAATACAAAAATGTGTCTTGGGACTCCTAAATGTGTGAGGTTGGGTTGGAGCCTTCTTAAGGGGAGGCAGACCGTTTGTTTGGTCTATTAATTCTTTGATTCATATATTTTTTTAGTTTCCTCCCAAGACTTCTATCAAGCTTAGAAAAACACCCCCTAGACACCCCTTCAAGATAAATTTGTAAATTTTTCGTTAGAAAAATGTACCGGCCAAAGGCTGGTGCCTTTCAAAATTGCAGGCTCGCTATTGCTCGCCAGGAAAAAATCGACATTTAAATGGCACGAAAGGTCTTAAAATTGACAACGAAATAGGGCGAAAGGTGTTATAATCGCCAAACTAATGGGCCGAACGTCTTATAATCTCAAAAGTAGTGGGGCTACACATTAGGGAGAAGTGGGTCCAGAAAAACGGTCTTCCTCCCCATAAGAGAGAGCAAGAGTGTCTGAGCTTGGATGATTTGTGTGTGTGTGTGTGACAGGGGGACACCAAGTTTCTGATTTATGGGACCAAGGCTGTGGAAGAAGACCATATGGGAGGAGGAGGTGGCAGAAGAGATGGAGGGGAAGGAAGAAAAGGATGAAGTGGAAGAGGAGGAGGAAACGGGAAGTAGTAGGAAGAGGAGGATGGGGGGGGGTGGAGGAGGAGGAGGATGAAGTAGAAGGAAGAGGAGGCGGAGGAGGGGGAGGAGTAGAAAACAGTTTAAGTATAAAGACGTAACAGTCAGACAACGATTCAACTTTATATATAAGTGAATGGGACATTTTTCATGAAGGACATTTTATATTTCATACCGGGCACCACGACGAAAAGATTTATATCATTAGAATATATCACTGGAAATTTACACCTGACCTCATGTACTTAGGGCCAAATGGACGCCTTACGTACGCCCCAGGTAATGCCAGATTGGACTCACTATCGTTCGCCAGGAAATAAATCGACACCTAAATAGCACGAAAGGTCTTAATATTGACAAATAAATGGGGCGAAAGGTCTTAAAATCGCAAAGCTAATGGGGCAAACATCTTAAAATCTGAAAACTAATGGGGCTAAACATGAGGGAGAAGGGGGACCAGAAAAACGACTCCTCTCCCCTTAAGTAAACATTAGACGTCCCAAGTAAGGCCAGCTTGGGTAATCAAGAAATACGTAAATACTGGAATACTGGAATCTGATCTGAAGAAATAAACACGAGAATAAACAAAAATAAATACATAAGTAAATACATTGTGTAACCATGACTGAAAAATATTGCATTAATGTAGTAAGCGAGGCTACAATCATGCAAATAACTTACAATAATCAACTAAAACAATACAAACAATATAATAATCAACTTGAACAATAAATACAGTCCATTACAATAATCAACTAAATTATATAACAATTCAGGAGAACCCCGGGAAACCCTCTGGCTCAAGCAAAGACTAGGGATGGCTATCCTTCGGGGCAATGCCACCAGCGTCATGAGCTCAGTTCGACAGGACTGGGTCATGCCACTGTGTGAGGCCCGGGCAGGAGTGGTTTATCCGTAGTCTTTCCACAGTAGGGTAAAACAAAACTTAAACTTTATTTGTATGTAACATGTGTGATGCACATAAATAAAAGGGGATGTGTCGGATGGTTGAAAGCCACAGTTGCTCGCGCGTTTGGGGCTAGCAACGTATTATGAAAAACATGTATCCTCCTTCATTCACTGTCCCCCCCCTTCACTCACTCAACCCCACAATTTGCCGGAGGATAACAGGTTTTTCACAATACGTAGACGGAGGTCTTTAAAAAACCCAAAAACAATACACTAATCAAGTAAAAACAATAAAAACAATATAATAATTAACTAAACACAATATATACAATACAATAATCAACGAAAAACTATAAAAACAATACAATAATCAACTAAAAACAATAAAAGCCTCCTCCCCTCCCCCCCCAGATATAATGAAAACGTGGTGTTCCTCAAATACAACCATTAGTAGTCTTCGAAGGCAGCTTCTACAAATACTTTAATTGCTTGGGCTACTTACCTAATGGCCAGGTAGGTCTCAGGTGAGCTCTCTCTCTCTCTCACTCTCTCGCTCTATCTCTCTCTCTCTCTCTCTCTCTCTCTGGGTGCGTTACAAAAATAAAAATAATACAAAAATTAATAGTAATCGTTTATTTTGAGTCAGCATTCAATGAAGTTGAAAATATACAGACTTAACCTAGATCTTATTCTAAGGGATCAACAGACTGATCCTGGCTGCTAACGAGGGCGCCTACATACCCCAGTCCATACGGACCTAGCCTTTACAGTCAGGGAAAGAGAGAGAGAGAGAGAGAATCTGTGGGACGTGCACAAATTGGTAGTGGGATGGGAAGGAGTGGCCATAAAATGTTAGAGACAGAGAGAGATATAGATAGATATACTGTAGATAAATATGGATAGATAGATAGAAATAGATAGATACCGGTATATAGAAAAACATATAAAGATAGAAAAACAAAGATAATTGATTGATTGATTGATTGAGAGAGTGGGAGTGAGAGTGAGAGTAGCTGGCTACTACCCTCTTAAAATGCTAATAATCCTATACCCGCATTATAAGACTATAACACAAATCACAGCCTACCTTTTCAGCGCCTCAACTTTAAGAACAAATAATGTGTTATTCAGGGCTGGTATCAGGAAGCATACACCATTGATGGGGCAGAGACATTTACATATATTTACATAGATACACTGGCCACACAGATCTTACGATCCCTGCGAGGTGGCCAGGACTTAATCCTAATAGAGATACCAACCCTAAGAGGAAGGAAAGGATGAAGAGACTACAAAGGAGTACACAAAAGTACAAAGGAAATCAAGCAACAACAGGTCTAGTGACATTTCTAGGCTGCTTGTCCTCCAAAACACTGAGGATCAAGTGTCCAAACAGTGGTTTAGAGTGGGTAATGGAACATTGGAAAGGGAACTACTGCCCTGGAACTAATGTCCGTGGCAGGATTAGGAAGTTAGTAGGGGACAGATTGGTTCGTAACTGAGGGGGGGATAAATTAAAGTTATTCATTTACAAACGGAGTCAGTCGCGGGTTTGATGCGAGATATTTGTCTACGCGGAGTTTAAATGAATAAACGGTGCTGCACTCTATAACGTCTCGGAAGCCCATTCCACAAGTTGACAACTCGATTGAAGAAGAAATTCTTAGATTCGTGTGAGTTAAAAGATTTACCAATAATTTTGCAACCGTTTCCCCGCGTGTAATTAGATTGGTCGATAGTGAAGTACTTACTACAGTTCATATTGTCGATGCCTTTGATGATTTTGAACACTTGAATTAAGTCACCTCTTAATCTGCACTGGGGTAAAGGAAATAGATTTAATTCTCTAAGTCGCTCTTCGTATGGTTTGTTTTTTAGGCTAGGTATCATTTTGATAATTCTACGTTGAACTCGTTCTAGCTTGTTTATATATTTTTGGTAATAAGGGCACCAGGATTGAACACAGTATTCCAGAAGAGGGCGGACTAAGGAATTGTAAAGGGTTAGGATAACTTCTTTGGATTTATGCTCAAATGACCTGCCTATAAAGCCAATTATTTTGTTTGCCTTCTTAACAACTTCTGAACATTGTTGACTCGGTTTTAGGTTACTCGATATTGTTACTCCCAGATCGGTTTCTCTGTTTACATTCTTAAGCTGAGTGCCACTCATCGAATAGTTTGCTTTCTCATTTAGGTATCCGATATGTAGTACTTTACATTTATCCGCATTGAAACTCATATGCCAAATTTGGGCCCAACATGACAATTTATCTAGATTGTGTTGCATATCGTCAACTTGTTCTTTTGAGAGTACGCTATTTGCAATTTTTGTATCGTCAGCAAATTTTGAGATTGTACAGGTGAGACCCTCATCTATGTCGTTGATGTAAATTAGAAAGAGAATTGGTCCTAGTACCGATCCCTGGGGTACCCCGCTATTTACATTGGTCCATTTAGATGCCTTAGCGTTTATGACTACTCTTTGCTTCCTTTCGCTGAGCCAATTTTCTATCCATTTCAACACACTGTCTTGTATTTCATGCGCTTTTAGTTTTAGCAGTAAACGTTTGTGGGGAACTTTGTCAAAGGCCTTTTGAAAATCAAGGTATAAAATATCTACAGCTTTACTCTCATCGTAGAGGTTGAGGATATCGTGGAAGAAGTCTAAGAGGTTTGTTAAACAGGAACGTTTTTTACGAAAGCCATGTTGAGTATCTTTAAGTAAGTTATTTGCCTCTAAGTGATTTACGAGTCTGTCTCTTATGACCGTTTCTAGCATTTTACATTCAATTGAGGTTAAGCTAATTGGACGATAGTTACTGGGTAGGGATTTGCTGCCTTTTTTTAATATCGGTGTTATGTTGGCTAGCTTCCACTGATCAGGCATAGTCCCAGACTGCAAGGATTCATTGAATAGCAATGTCAGTGGTTTTGAGAGCTCATCCTTAGCTTCCTTTAGAACTCTAGGCGAGATTGTATCAGGTCCAGGCGTTTTATTTACCTTGAGTTTATCTAAACAATTCAATACTTCTCTCTCTGTAACGGTGATATTGCTTAGATTCCTTAGAACATCTGAATTATCAATCTGAATCGGCGATGGTGTAGGGATATCACTGAGGTCTTCGGTTGTAAAAACTGATGCAAAGAGAGAGAGAGAGGGAGCGAGCGCTGCCCTAATACCTCTCTCTTTGCTCTTAAATGCTCTGGTGTGTGTGTGTGTGTGTGTGTGTGTGTGTGTGTGTGTGTGTGTGTGTGTTTTGATGACATTCACACATTCATCCTTGTGGTGTGTAAGACGCTTAGCATTTTAATCCCCTTCCAGACCTGCCTTTGTTTGTCTCTTTCGTGTGTGTTTGTCTGTCTGTTTCGAGTGTGTTTGAGTGTGTGCGTGTGTCTGTCTGCTTCATGTGTTTGTCTGTGTGTGGATATATCTATGTATGTGTGTCTGTCTGTTTTGTGTGTGTTTGTCTGTTTGGTGTGTGTCTGTTTCTTGTTTGTCTGTATCGTGTGTGTGCATTTCGTGTTTGTTTGTTTCGTGTGTATTTGTCTGTTTCGTGTGTGTTTGTCTGTTTCGTTTGTTTGTTTGTTTCGTGTGTGTTTGTCTGTTTCGTTTGTGTTTGTTTCGTTTGTTTGTCTGTTTCGAGTGTTTGTTTCGTGTATTTGTTTCGAGTGTTTGTTTCGTGTGTGTTTGTTTCGTGTGGTTGTCTGTTTCGTGTGTTTGTTTTGTGTGTTTTTGGTTTGTGTTTGTCTGTTTCGAGTGTTTGTTTCGAGTGTTTTTGTTTTGTGTGTGTTTGTTTTGTGTGTTTGTCTGTTTCGAGTGTTTGTTTCTTGTGTTTTTGTTTCGTGTGTTTGTCTGTTTCGTGTGTTTGTTTCGTGTGTTTGTCTGTTTCGTGTGTTTTTGTTTTGTGTGTTTGTCTGTTTCGAGTGTTTGTTTTGTGTGTTTTTGTTTTGTGTGTTTGTCTGTTTCGAGTGTTTGTTTCGTGTGTGATTGTTTCATGTGTTTGTCTGTTTTGTGTTTTTTCGAGTTTCTTTTCGAGTGTTTCTTTTGTGTGTTTTTCGTTTTGTGTGTTTTTGTTTCGTGTGTTTTTGTTTTGTGTGTTTGTCTGTTTCGTGTGTTATTGTTTTGTGTGTTTTTGTTTTGTGTTTGTTTCGAGTTTTCGTTTTGTGTGTTTTTGTGTTTTGTGTGTTTGTCTGTTTTGAGTGTTTTTGTTTCGAGTGTTTGTTTCATGTGTTTGTCTGTTTCGAGTGTTTGTTTCATGTATTTGTTTCGAGTGTTTTCTCGTGTTTGTTTCGTGTGTGTTTGTTTCGTGTGTTTGTCTGTTTCGTGTGTTGGTTTCGTGTGTTTTTTATTTGTTTGTCTGTTTCAAGTGTTTGTGTTGTGTTTTTTTTTTTTTTTTTTTTGTGTGTGTGTTTCGAGTGTTTGTTTCGTGTGTTTTTGTTTCATGTGTTTGTCTGTTTCGTGTGTGTTTTTTTCGTGTGTTTGTCTGTTTCGTGTGTTTGTCTGTTTCCTGTGTTTTTGTTTTGTGTGTTTGTCTGTTTCGAGTGTTTGTTTTGTGTTTTTGTTTTGTGTGTGTCTGTTTCGAGTGTTTGTTTCGTGTGTTTGTTTCGTGTGTGATTGTTTCGTGTGTTTGTCTGTTTCGTGTGTTTTTATTATGTGTGTTTGTCTGTTTCGAGTGTTTGTTTCGGGTTTATTTGTTTCGTGTTTGTCTGTTTCGAGTGTTTCTTTTGTGTGTTTTTCGTTTTATGTGTTTGTTTCGTGTGTTTTTGTTTTGTGTGTTTGTCTGTTTCGTGTGTTTTTGTTTTGTGTGTTTTTGTTTCGTGTTTTTGTTTCGAGTTTTCGTTTCGTGTTTGTCTGTTTTGTGTGTTTTTGTGTTTTGTGTGTTTGTCGGTTTTGTGTGTTTTTGTTTCGAGTTTTTGTTCCGTGTGTTTGTCTGTTTTGTGTGTTTTTGTTTCGAGTGTTTGTTTCATGTGTTTGTCTGTTTCGTGTGATTGTTTTGTGTGTTTTTGTTTGTTTTGAGTGTTTGTCTTGTGTGTTTGTTTCGTTTTTTAGTTTCGTGTGTTTTGTCTGTTTCGTGTGTTTGTTTCGTGTGTGTTTGTTTCGTGTGTTTGTCTGTTTCGTGTGTTTTTGTTTTGTGTGTTTGTTTCGTGTTTTTGTCTGTTTTGATTGTTTGTTTCGCGTGTTTTTGTCTGTTTCAAGTGTTTGTTTCGTGTGTTTTTGTTTTGTGTATTTTTGTTTTGTGTTTGTTTCGTGTTTGTTTCGTGTGTTTTTGTTTTGTGTGTTTGTTTCGTGTGTTTGTTACGAGTGTTTGTTTCGTGTGTTTATTTTGTGTTTTTGTTTTGTGTGTGTTTGTTTCGTGTCTTTTTTGTGTGTTTGTTTCGTGTGAGTTTGTTTCGTGTGTTTTTGTTTTGTTTGTTTTGTGTTTTTGTTTTGTGTGTTTGTTTCGTAGTTTTTTTCGTGTTTGTTTCGTGTTTTGTTTCGTGTGTGTTTGTTTTGTGTGTTTCGTGTGTGTCTGTTTCGAGTGTTTGTTTCGTTTTTTTGTTTTGTGTGTTTTTCTGTTTCGAGTGTTTCTCAGTGTTTACAAAGAAATCGCAGAGAGAGAGGGAGAGAGAGCAATAAAGAGAAAGAAGAAGGAATACCAGAAAAACCCAGATCTCTCTCTCTCTCTCCTATATTTACAAGGAGATCACACGCCAGATAATGACATTTGCTTGTGACAACAGCATGTCCTTTTTATGTCACACTTTGCATCACAGATTGGGGGGCGGGCGGAAACGGGCGTATCTCGGGTGGGCGTGATTCTTGGGGCATCTGGGAATAGGCCAAGAGACGCTCACCAAGAAGTGGGGAGAGAGAGAGAGAGAGAGAGAGAGAGAGAGAGAGGGAGAGGGAGGGAGAGGGAGGAGGGGGATATCTTAGTAGGAATGAGAATAGTTCTAACAGTTTTTGGTCCGAGGGAAGATTTAATTTTAATTTTTATTATTTGTTTTTATTTATTTTTAGAGGGGACCTCCCCTGTGGACCAGTACATTTTTCTACCGAAAATTTTACAAATTTATCGTGAAAGAGGGTCTAGGGGGTGGGTTATTTTCAGTTTGATGGAGTTCTAGGAAGGAAACCAGAAAATAATAATAATAAAAATTTATAAGCAAATAAATACACCCACCCCCATTAATTACCAAGGAATCAGCTGCTAAATAAATTAACTTATATTTTTTTTTACTGTCTTATTGCCGTAATTTAGATGTATATTACTGCTAACAAACCACTAAATTCACGGGTTTTGAACATTACTGCTAATTTTGCGAATTTGTATACAGTAACACTATATGAAAACAGTATTAAAAAGACAAATGAAAAACATACCGGTTTTCTTCCATTTCCATCAACCTAAAAATAGAAAAAAATGAAAAAAATGAAAACAATGAGAAAAAAATACAAAATAGAAAAAAAAACGACCACACTCCTCCCGAATTTATATATTTTTCCTGCATCGCTCTGTCGTCCACATCAAATTCTTTTCATTTACCAATTGTTGAGACTAAGAGAGAGAGAAAAAAAAAATTGTGTTGTGAAATATTTTCTGGCTTCAAATGTTGTCCTTGGGGGGGCCCCCCCAAAAAAAAAGAGAGAGAGAGAGAGAGAGAGAGAGAGAGAGAGAGAGAGAGAGAGAGAGAGAGCTACATAGAGCTACATAGATACACAGACCACAAGGTCCTTACTAGGCAGTCTGGCCTTAGAAACTATATATATATATACATATACATACATATATATACATATATATACATACTGTACAGTGTACGTTCATACACATACATACATACATATATACACACATACATACATACTGTATATACAGTATATATACATATACATTAATGTACATACACATATAATAATAATAATAATAATAATAATAATCTTCTGGTTACTTATATAGCGCCCGTATCTCCTCCTTCGAGGATTCACAAGCGCTTGGCTTTCTTTAGTCTACCAAAGACCATTACCCATCCCCCTTGCTCATGGGGAGATGGTAACCGCCGGCTATATCCCAGAAAAACTTTTCAATCTGAGCGGGGATTGAACGCGAGACCTTCAAGATAGGAATCAGGCACGCTATCAACTGAGCTAGCCGGACGGCTATACACACATATACTGTATATATATATATATTTTGTTTTTTTGTTTTGTTTTTCATATCACCCCAGCCCTCTGTAGATAGAGGTCTAGCCTTCCCTTGAAAGTGTTTATGGTGTCGCTCTCCGCCACTCTCGCTGGTAGTTTATTCCACTCTGTCGCCACACTGTAGGTGAAGAAACTCTTTGTGACATCTAAGTTTGCCTTTTTGGTTTTTAATTTAATTCTATTTCCGCGAGTTTGAGTATTATTGTTTAATGTGAATAGTGCATTTACATCGACTTTGTCGAAACCTTTAGAGAGAGAGAGAGAGAGAGAGAGAAGAAAAAAATATATGTAACACAAAATTTATGTGGGACATTTTTGGTCGCCAGCAAGTTACCATGAGCAGGCATTCTCTCTCTCTCTCTCTCTCTCTCTCTCTCTCTCTCTCTCTCTCTCTCTCTCTCTCTCTCTCTCAGAATCAATTACCAAGAGAGAGAGAGAGAGATGCAGTTAGATAATATAGAATATACAGAACGCTTTGGAATCTTAATGGGCGAGAGAGAGAGAGAGAGATTTACATAGATACACTGGCCACACAGACCTTACGATCCAAACGAGGTAGTCAGGACTTAATTCTAGTAGAGATGGCATATCCGATAGAAAAGGAAAGTTGAAGGAAAGGATAGAAGAGAAGAAGAAGAGAGAGAGAGGGGATTGTGAAAAAGTGAAAGAGGATTAGAGACAAAGGGAGGAGTCGGGGACAGAACTGAATGCCACTGGACACGTGCGATAGATAGATAGATAGACCGACAGACAGACAGAGAGAGAGAGAGAGAGAGAGAGAGAGGTCAGGTAAAGTGAGTGAATGAAGGATAGGGGACGTTAAAGTTTCACCCGGCAGAGAGAGAGAGAGTATGTGTGTGAGAGAGAGAGAGAGAGAGAGAATGTGTGTGAGTGAGAGTGTGTGTGAGAGAGAGAGAGACTGTGTGTGAGAGTGAGTTGCATGGCATAGTTAGTATTCTTTAAATAATTAAATTAACAAGTCATACTTAACTATACTGGTATATTTTGTAATGCTTCTATGTATATTGTATTGTATTTTATTGTATTTTCGTATATATTTCTTCATCATTTTGTAATTGTTAAAGCCTTTGAATTGCCATAGCGTATTTCAGCCATAAAAACCCACTAACATACTCTATGATAAAAAGGCCATAGCATTTAAATAGTCGCAGCAATTATTGGCCATAACATAATATTCTGTACAACAATTATGAAAACCACTTTGGCAAAAATTTAAGTTTGTTTTTGTTCATCCATACGCTGTGACAAAATTGTGTTAATTAAAGAGATACGGTATTAAATGCTATATTAAGTACAAATGTTAAGATCACGAACAAACCCCCTAAAACACGAATAATCGAACTACACAAACAAACCACATTTACGTCTCGATTATTGCCTGGTCTTGAAGATAATTTTTCAAGTTTCAGGGAGATCTAGGGAAGAACCTAAATACATGATAATTATGATAATAAATAAATTATATAAAAATCTCCCAAAATAAATAAAAAATAAAAACGGACTAAGACGATTTGATAAAGGTGGAGGACTGAAACTCTTCGTCAGAGGGTAAATAAGGGCAAGGTATCCGGTAATTGGCAGTCTGAAGTGTATTATGGAGGATGGCAAATGCTACCGTGAATTTACACACATTATTCAACATCTGACAGACATTGATGGAGGGCACGGGAGAGAGAGGGAGAGATAGATTTACATATACTTACATAGCTAAACGGGCCACACAGACCTTACGATCCAAACGAGGTGGTCAGGACTTATGTCTAGTAGAGATGGCATATCCGATAGAAAAGGAAATTTGAAGGAAAAGATAGAAAAGAAGAGAGAGAGAGAGAGAGAGAGAGAGAGAGATAGAGAGAAACACACAGGTGAGCTAACTTTCAAAACTTTCTCCATGACACCTCACCTCCAACACACACACACACACACACACACACACACACACACACACACACACACAGTGAATAATGCCCCAGCCTCTCTCAGCAGCCACAGATTTTGAAATCAACTTTATTTGTTTCTACCTCTCGAGCTCTAACTTTTGTTCTTCCCTATAATTTTAATGTACGGAGAGCTGCGCGGAAAATTGTGCCTAATTAGGAGTTATTGGTGTAAATCTGGGGTGCTGGGGGCCAGAGGGGTGCTGGGGACTTGAGGGGTGCTGAGGGCTAGAGGGGTGCTGGGGGCTAGAGGGGTGCTGAGGGCTAGAGGGGTGCTGGGGGCTAGAGGGGTGCTGAGGGCTAGAGGGGTGCTGGAGGCTACAGGGGTGCTGGAGGCTAGAGGGGTGCTGGAGGCTAGAGGGGTACTGGGGGCTAAAGGGTTGCTGGGGGCTAGAGGGGTGCTGGGGCCTAGAGGGGTACTGGGGGCTAGAGGGGTGCTGTGGGCTAAAGGAGTGCTGTGGGCTAGAGGGGTACTGGGGGCTAGAGGGGTGCTGGGTACTAGAGGGGTACTGGGGGCTAGAGGGGTGCTGGGGGCTAGAGGGGTACTGGGGGTTAGAGGGGTGCTGGGGGCTAGAGGGGTGCTGGTGGCTAGAGGCGTACTGGGGGCTAGAGGGTGCTGGGGGCTAGAGGGGTGCTGGGGGCTAGAGGGGTGATGGGGAGTGGAGGGGTACTGGGGCTAGAGGGGGTCTGGGGGCTCAAGGGGTGCTGGGGGCTAGAGGGGTACTTTGGGCTAGAGGGGTGCTGGGGCTAGAGGGGTGCTGGGGGCTAGATGGGTACTGTGGGTTAGAGGGGTACTGAGGGCTAGAAGGGTACTGGGGGCTAGAAGGGTACTGGGGGCTAGAGAGGCACTGGAAGCTAGAGGGGTACTGGGGGCTATAGGAGTGCTGGGGGCTAGAGGGGTGCTGGGGGCTAGAGGGGTACTGGGGGCTAGATGGGTGTTGGGGGCTATAGGGGTGCTGGGGGCTAGAGGAGTACTGGGGGCTAGAGGAGTTCTGGGGGCTAGCGGGGTACTGTTGGCTAGAGGGGTGCAGGGTGATAGAGGGTTGCTGGGGGCTAGAGGGGTGCTGGGGGCTAGAGGGGTGCTGGGGGCTAGAGGGGTGCTGGGGGCTAGAGGGGTGCTGGGGGCTAGAGCGGTGCTGGGGGCTAGAAGGGTGCTGGGGATTAGAGGGGTACTGGGGGCTAGAGGGTTCGTGCTGGGGGCTAGAGGGGTACTGGGGACTAGAGGGGTGCTGGGGACTAAAGGGGTGCTGGGGGGTAGAGGGGTGCTGGGGACTAGAGGGGTGCTGGGGACTAAAGGGGTGCTGGGGGCTAGAGGGGTGCTGGGGGCTAGAGGAGTACTGGGGGCTAGAGGGATCCTGGGCGCTAGAGGGGTGCTGGGGGCTAGAGGGGTGCTGGGGGCTAGAGGGGTGCTGAGGGCTAGAGGGGTGCTGAGGGCTAAAGGGGTACTGGAGGTTAGAGGGTGCTGGGGGCTAGAGGGGTGCTGAGGGCTAGAGGGGTGCTGGGGGCTAGAGGGGTGCATGGGGCTAGAGCGGTGCTGGA
Source organism: Paralithodes platypus (assembly GCA_032716605.1). Lineage (NCBI taxonomy): Eukaryota > Metazoa > Arthropoda > Malacostraca > Decapoda > Lithodidae > Paralithodes > Paralithodes platypus. The sequence continues at coordinate 45,187,399 of CM064503.1, forward strand.
GGCTAGAGGGGTGCTGGGGGCTAGAGGAGTACTGGGGGCTAGCGGGGTACTGTGGGCTAGAGGGGTGCTGGGGGCTAGAGGAGTGCTCGGGGCTAGAGGGATGCTGGAGGCTAGAGGGGAGCTGGGGGCTAGAGGGGTGCTGGTGCTAGAGGGGTGCAGGGTGATAGAGGGGTGCTGGGGTCCAGAGGGGTGCAGGGTGATAGAGGGTTGCTGGGGTTAGAGGGGTGCTGGGGGCTAGAGGGGTGCTGGGGCTAGAGGGGTGCTGGGGGCTATAGGGGTGCTGGGGGCTAGAGCGGTGCTGCGGGCTAGAAGGGTGCTGGAGGTTAGAGGGGTACTGAGGGCTAGAGGGTACGTGCTTGGGGCTAGAGGGGTGCTGGGGGCCAGAGGGGTGCTGGGGACTAGAGGGGTGCTGGGGACTAGAGGGGTGCTGGGGGCTAGAGGGGTGCTGGGGGCTAGAGGGGTGCTGGGGGCTAGAGGGGTGCTGGAGGCTAGAGGGGTGCTGGGGGCTAGAGGGGTGCTGGGGGCTAGAGGGGTGCTGGGGGTAGAGGGGTGCTGAGGGCTAGAGGGGTGCTGAGGGCTAGAGGGGTGCTGGGGGCTAGAGGGGTGCTGATGGCTAGAGGGGTGCTGGGGGCTAGAGGGGTGCTAGGGGCTAGAAGGGTGCTGGGGGCTAGAGGACAGCTGAGGGCTAGAGGGGTGCTGGGGGCTAGAGGGGTGCTGAGGGCTAGAGGGGTGCTGAGGGCTAGAGGGGTGCTGAGGGCTAGAGGGGTGCTGAGGGCTAGAGGGGTGCTGGGGGCTAGAGGGGTGCTGAGGGCTAGAGGGGTGCTGAGGGCTGGATGGGTGCTGGGGGCTAGTGACGCTGCTTGTTATACCATGATGGGGGCTTGGTTGTTTGATCAGGGCTGTTACGGATTTAATTAATTAATTTTACTGTTATCACCAGTGTTTGTCTGTTTGTTTATCTGTCTCTTGGTAACCAGGATTTCTAAACAAATATGAGATGGATTTAGATGAAAGTTGGTCAGTACCTCCTTGCGTTGTTAGATCCGTTCTTGCTAGACATTCATTTTGCGTGTTATTTTTATTATATATACCGGTATATATATATATATATATATATATATATATATATATATATATATATATATTGTATTTACTGCAATATATTTGTTTTGCATTTCACTAGTAACCTTTAAAGGTTGTATTGGAATTTGGCTCCGACCTACTTTTCATTTCAGCCGAGGGAGAATCTGTTTGGCGAGCGGGGGCGGGGGGGGGGGGCGGGGGGGGCAGGTCTATTTGTTATGATAATAACCTTCTCACCCATGATAATAATGTGGGTGTAGAGCTGGGAACTGTATTTATCACTCTGTCGTGCTCTACGTGGGTATCCAGTGTTCGATAACCCTTCAGCACCATGACGTAATTTTCATCTTATTCTGGTTACCATTAGACGATTCATTGAGTGACATTCTAGAGATTGTGACATTATTCTAGCAATTTTGTTCTCTCTCTCTCTCTCTCTCTCTCTCTCTCTCTCTCTCTCTCTCTCTCTCTCTCTCTCTCTCTCTCTCTCTCTCTCTCTCTCTCTCTCTCTCTCTCTCTCTCTCTCTCTCTCTCTCTCTCTCTCTCTCTCATATCACGACTTTCACACCCACCTTCTCACGGTAAATAAATCTATCTCTAATCTGCCCTTAACCTATCTCTCTCTCTACTCTAGATTGATAATAAGCTATCTCTATGCACCCGGCGTGTGAGAGAGAGAGATGCTTATAAAGAAACCTATTAACCCTTCGAGTACCAGCGACGTGTTATATTTTATTCTATCTATATTTCGACGATATTATGCAGCTTAGGAATGGTCTATGGTAGTTAAAAAGGTTGGTTGAGATAGTTTGAAGCCTTATTATTGCTAGAGGTCCTTCGTAAGCTGAATGAAATCGTCTAATATTTGCCAGAATATGTTGAAAAGGACGTCCCTGGTACTGAATCGGTTAAGGGGAGATGGGTCGTTTTTATGGTCCCTTTTCTCCCTCGTGTTAAGCCCCATTTGTATTGAGATTAGAAGACGTTCGACCGATTAGTTCGGCGATTTTAACACCTTTCGCCCCATTCCTCTGTCAATATTAAGATCTTTCGTGCCCTTTAGGTGGCGATTTTGTTCCCCCTATCCTCCCACTAACACACACACAGTAACACACAAACACGCACACACACACATAAACACACAAACGTACACCCATGACAACACACAGCGTTACACACACACACACACACACAAACGCCCAGGATAACACAGCACACGGCGTTACACACACACACACACACACACAAACACCCATGATAACACACAGCACACGACGTTACACAAACCAATTTTGAGGAATTAAGCAGTCAAACCAACCATCGAGAAATTATACAAATTTATACAAAGCGTCGAGCTGCTCAATCAAAATTAATTTGCATGTGAATGACTGTGACGGCCCCACCCTGTCTGGCTCTATATAAGGCTCTATGTGGATCTATATGGCTCTACCTGGCTCTATGGTTCTACCTGGCTCTATCTATGGCTCTATATGGCTCTACCTGACTCTCTGTGGCTCTATAAGGATATATTTATTAGTGGCCCCTCCATCATTGTGAATATGCCTATTAGTATAATAGCCTCCATTCAAACGCCCGTGGGTCAGCAGTTTGAATCTACCACCGCGGGGAAGAATGGAGTACACGTCATAAGGGTAACGCTTATTCTCTTATGGAATCGTCTTATGATTGGGTACTCGCTACGAAAAAACCTTTGTAAATTATAAAAAAGAAAATATACTTAATAATTGTTATACTATAGCTTTCCATCTCGTGGATTTCTTGTGTGGGATTCCCTGACGCTGCTCCCTGAGCTGCCATACTTCCTTCTACTCCCCACTGGCAACCTGCTTAGACGTGTGTCACCTGCGCTCCGCCATATTCTTCGTTTGCTTGCTTCTAGTGAGTCCTTACTCATTTGTATATATCTGAGTTGTATTGAATAGAGTTTAGATTAGCTAGCACAGGCTACCCCATTGGTATGCCCGCAGGGAGTGTTAAAATAGGGTACTATTGTTCAGGCGCCTACGAGTCCTTCAGGATCAGCGCCTCCCTTGTTTTTTTATGTTGTTTCTATGCGCCTTAGCTGTTGCTCTTAATAACTAGTTAGGAGGCTACTATCTTCGCAAGAAATAATGCTTCAAGCCGTCGCTATGAGGTAGTTGCATTTTTTGTTTTTTAGCAGACGCGCTAGTCTAAGGGTTGCCACACGTGGTGCAGAGCCTTCTAGCGTCCGAGTCTGCGTGTAGGCCCCTCTCGTGGGCCTATTCTGTGGGTCTTCAGGGGTAAGTTTCTACCAAGATGATGATTCTACGAGCTTCGTGGCCAGCTTCAGTTAGGGTCTTCTGAGTGGGCTAAGGATAAGTTTCTTCCAAGATGATAATTCTACGAGTTGTGGCCAGCCTCAGTAGGGGTCTCCTTAGTGGCTAGGGGTACTATATTATTTTTGTGATTTCAAATATATGCGTGTCGCTCCTTGCGCTCCCTCTTTCCATGTCTCAGTCACATGTATTGAGGGACGTGTGACGTCCTATGTTGTGGGTGGTCGGTTGGGCGTTCTTTGTGTGCAGTTGATTTTCCGGTTAGTTTCCCCCCGCCGGGCCTCTTTCTGAGCATCGTGGCCATTGTCCCCGCTGGACAAGACAGTCGGGTATCTTCCAACTAACCCTCTATACTAAACCCCTTTCCCGGCGGCCATGCTTAGTCTGGCGGGAAGGATCTCTATCATAGAGTTTGGACTTACCCTTTAGTTTCTGGGTAAGGCTGCCATCTTCTCGTCTTGCAGACTAGAAAGGCACCAACTTTCCCAGCGTGGTGTGCTGTACCACTAACCTCTCGGCAGAGATTACTTCCCGGGGGAGTAATCTCGGTCCGCCGAGTGAACTCGCCCAGACCTTTAGCCTCATGCGGCAGGACTTCTAGCGCCCAGCGCAACAGTCTACTGTTGATATACTAGCTGATTCAATTATCAAGACTAGTAGAGGCTAGCACGAGTTACAGTCGCCCGGGCGCAACCCAAGGCGGTTATACTATCGGATAGTACAGTGCTAAGGTATTAATGGGCCAGCGACACTTTGTCACAGGTAAGCAGTTCAAAGAATTGAAAAATCTATGCAGGTCCAGCGGAGAGTTAGAGTAGCAGTGGGTATAACTAAGTTTCCGACGGACTTGAGGTAGGATGTGTAAAACCTCTCAGGATATCCTTATGAGCATTGATTCCTGGAAATGTTTTTTTCCAGATCTCTTCACATCGGGAGCAGCATAGCAGAGGAAGGAACCGTCCCCGGCGGGGAGGGGGGGGGGGGGTTTAGTTCCATCTTGCTTGTTCTCACTTTTGGGCCACATCTACCCATTAATTGCACACTGTTTGACATGGGTTATGTGCAAGGATGGGGCTAAGTTTTTTCTGGACTTCCCGGATAATGCCCGGAGGGCTTAGATCTTTATACGGAATGGATGAGTTCTCAAGATCGACCGTGCCTAGTGGCCTTGATCGATAAAATCTAAATTTACCTCCTATGCCAGATGAGTGGCAATCGTAGAGATATATACGAGGTCGCAGACCGGTTACAGCTCATTCTGTTTTACTCATTCAATGAGAATTCCCCAGGGTCACAGTCGATGCTTTCCTATACAGCTAATACTCAACATTTAGTTAAGCAATTAGCTATTAGCAGTGATTCGGAATAACCCCCCCCCTCCCCAACACAAGAACTCACCCGGCACCGCCAGACGCACAACCTAGATCGATACCCGGTCGGATCCCAAGGATAGGTCTAATAAGGTAAGGGTGGTTCAACGAGTATCTCAAACAAAGCTCCCTACAGTTGATTTGCCTTAACTCGAGGAGTAACGATTAGCTTCACCTTTCATGGCCACAGGGCAGGGCCGCAGTTCAGCGGCAGTAAGATTTGGTTAGAAAACTCCCGAGTGGGACATTTTCAATCTAGCCGGTGAGTCGGCTTATAATTTATCGCAAAGGCAAGCCGGGGAGACGGCTCAAATTTTAAATTCAAAAATCAAGCCGGCGAGATGGCTCAGACTTCTATCCTACCCTTAAGTAAAGCCGGTGAGAAGGCTCAACTTTTGATTTTATTTATAGATCGATCATAGTTTCAACTATACGATATTAAGGATAAATGGTTCAAAGTAGGATGTGTACAGTTGAACATTAAGGACATAAATCTTACAGCAAGGGTTCAAATGGTACATTAATTTTATGGGCCAGGTGGCAAGGATGTTCATAGAAACTAGTTTCATTGTATTTATGGATTATATTCTTTCCAAACACTATCCTTCGCCGGTAGTGGAGAATAGGACCGGCAGACTAGTGGTTTTCTTCCTACCCTTCGTCAACTAGTAACGGCGGGGTATAGTAGCAAGTTCTTGTCTAACTTCTCAGTCATTTTGTTAACTACCCTTTTTCCAGCCACTAGACTCCACGGGAGTGCCGGAATTTAAGGGGTCACGTCCCGACAGGAGCGTTCGCTCCCGTTTGGTGGGGTTAAGTAGTTACATCCTAAACTCAGTGAGGCAGGTTTATGACTCAGGTCACGAGCACAGGTTAGCAACTCAGTGACCTCTAGCTTCAGTTTCTTCCCTTCCCCTGTGGATGGGTATAGCACAAGGAAGGATACATAGACATGGTTGGGAAAGTTAAACTGGATAAATTGTGGGTACTTTACCCAAAATCAACTCTAGGAACCCCGCCGGGGTTCACTATCTCCCGGTCAAACCAACACGTAAGAATGGGCGATTTACGTCGCATCTATTCCCGAGTTTCGAATGACAACTCTTTTTAATAAAGGAGTACAGACGATCGACTAAGGCATTAACCAGGCTTTCCTAACCAATATGTCTCCCCATAATTGACCTACATACGCCAAGTTTTGCGGGATAATCCCATAACGCCGGGTAGGATAAATCTAGGAATTTTTCGCTTTATGACAAAAGACTTTCGGGTTCGTAGAACAGAATTGATATAGGACGGCATAAGCCGTAAATAACCCCACCGGACGAGCGGTCAGGTGAGGCGACTATTATCTGTTTCCGGCTGATGCCCCCAAAAATAGTACAAGTGGCAGTCTTTACTGTAATCTTTACTTATTTTTCACACCACATAGGGCTCGTTCCCCAGCGGTAGAAGTTGAGCTGCCGCGGTCTACAAATGTCTATCTTACCGGCGGATATGGATTTATACCCTTGAGTAGACTAAATGTAGCCCTGTTGAATCGGACTCGGACTGCCTCGGACACTATAACAGTCACAGGTCGTTCCATTCGTCCCCATGTTACCATCGAATCTTTTAGGACAGGATTTTCGGGAATACTGGTTATGGCCTAGTAGATTTTAACTGACTGTCTCCCCGGTAAAGGAGAAGTCATAAACTTACTAAGCGCTCCACTAAAATTTCAGATTTAGCCGTAAGAGTCACCTACGTTGAGATAATTTGTCCGGTTCATCCAGACTCAATCTCACAGTCCAAAACGTTATTTCGATCCGTGATCCGATTATGAGTTTCGAAATGTTCGTTCTGCCGTACGCACCCTGTTTTATAACGGTGCTCCCTCGGACGTATCACCAGACTTTAGCACATTTAGTGGAAAGTAGGAACGTCCCTTCAGGGTTGACTCTGACATACCAAGTACAAAGACTCCTCGTGCCGTAGTGGGTTACTGGTCCACTTAACCCTGACGTAGTCCAACCCACCGGGTTCACTCCGTTCACACGTACAGGTCGATATGGGATTCAGATCAGGTTTACGTATCTGCCACGTAGTGGAAGAAGTTTTTCGTCCTGACAGAAGCCTTTTTTGGCATATCTCAGTACACGACAAGCTCCAACAAGTTGTTACTAGGACAAGCGAGCTTCGGTACGAGGTCATTTTCTATGAATAGTCCTCGTCAACCTATAATATGGCTCCAGACAGTCCTAACTTTTCAGTCCTATAGATTTTGCTCTCTTCCTTGATTAAGAGCACAATATCTCATGAATGGAGTCCCTCGCCGGTTGGCTCATGAGGGTGGCACAAATAGAGTTACTATACCTCAAGTACGATTATCGATCTGGATTCACCGCCCGAAATAACCGGACAGGTGGACGTTCCAGAAGTCGACTCTTGGAGTTAAATGAGCGGGTACCACTAATTATAGCTGAACACTCGTAATATGTCTGAAATGGATATACCACTTTTTACAACGCTCTAGGGTTGAACCGACACCACGGTTGGCTTGGACGTTTTCTTATCCTCAGCCATAGGTAGGTTTAATACCATGGCTTCGAAATCGGGTGTTTTTTCGGGGGGTTATTTAGACCCAGATTCAGAGTTTTTGTTCCACCCCACGGAAGTTCACAGCAAAGTAATTGAGTTCCTATTTTCCATCCATAGATCTTCAAGCTATTGGTGCCTCAATCGCACGAACATAAATAGCGTGTTTTGAGGTCCACTCTGAATTCAACTCCTTGCAATCAGATATGTGGGTCAACGAGGTCTAGCGGTACTGGTCGGACTATCTGGTCTACCGGGCACTTTAAGTGTCAGCAATTTCCTTCATGTATGAGGGACTCAGACATTCTTCTCTCGATGACCCTTAAGGAATTCGGTGTTGTTAGTTAACACCTACTTTGGCCGACCCCTCGGGGCTGGCTCGCCGCTTGTCACTATCTCCCGACAGGACTTGGGACATGGCTATCTTGTTGAAATCTACGGTGGGGGCCCGCCGGGTTTCACTATATCCCGGCAGCCACCCTTAAAAACATTAGTATGAACAGAACTATGGCAGTGAACTCATTTTTTACCTACACTCACAGTAACACACCGGTCAATAGATACGGGTGTTGACCAAACCTTAGGCAGATCCATGTTTGGATGTAAGTTGGTAGCCGGATCTTCGGTGGCTAATTAAGCTCAGTGTTACCCAGTCCAAATTAAGACCCTGGTAGACTGGCCCTCCTTTTAGCAGTCAGGCTAGTCTTTAGTGGTGATAGCAATAAAGGATCCTGATCGAACGGAAACCTCAGGATCATGGTTGAAACGGAGGTTGGTTCGGGCCGAAAACGCTGAGTATTCTTCTATGTGCAGCTTAACTCCCCGGCGTAGTAATAAACGACCGGCGAGACCTTGTCCCGGAGATAGGACACTTCAGCAGACTGGATGCTCCCACAAAACATCTGCAAAAGATGATTGCGGAAGCGCGATTGTCCACAAGTAGCCCGATCCACGTTTAAGAGTAGGTTCACCCCCACCGATGCAAAGGTGTTACCACCAGTTGGAAGGAGGATGATAGAACCAGGGGTCACTCCCAGCCTCATGTTTCCACTAAGAGGATACTGGAAACCTCGCGATCTCACTGATGGATACCTTCCGGACGCTATGTAAAATGCCAAGAGGCATTTACGGGGAGAAGGTTGCAAATAAAACTCTTGACCTAGTTTACTATGTTCATTAGACACTAAGTGGGTTACTGGGATAAGTGCTTACTAAACAGAATCACTGGCTCATCATGAGAAATCCCCAGGCATGACTTCCCGGTCTTTCCAGTCTAACCTGTCCATCCCAGTAGGTAGAGGAGGAACGGTACATGTTTTTATGTGTCAGGCTACACCCATCTCCACGCCGGTTCATACCTTCCAGTTCGCCAGACCACAAAATCTTACCATTAGGTCCTTTAGCGCAAAGGTAACCAAGCGCCAGGATTTTTGGATTCTTGATGAGGTCTGTATCCCTTACGGATTAAGCGACGGGAAAACAGTATTTGAGCTGACGGCGAGGGGTACAAAACCTAACTACCTTAGGAAAAGGAAACTGAATGACCAATGTCAAATCGCTCAGTGCCCCTTGAGTATTACAAAACTTTATATAAGGGTTATTTAAACTGTCAGCCCCGGCGCAGAACGCGGACTTTTTCATAACTGTCAGTACCGGCGCAGAACGCGGACTTACAAATGTCCACTACATGTTTTAATTTAGTTATGAGGACACTACATCCTCAACACCCAGGCGGCCTACGGCCCAACCAAACAGAACTCGCGTCACAAGAAGAAAAGGATTAACTCCTTTTCTTCAAAATTTGTTGTTAGGGGCAGTATCCCCACCTTGAGGGGCATACAAACCCATTTTATGTGAAAGTAGAACGTCGTGTTTGCTTTTACAAAATGGTTTCAATAGACGATATAGATAACACCAATTGGTGGGCTTCTTTTCACACTTCTAAACGCGAGACCTGTAGGTGGTTCATGTTATTCCATTATTGACATGTAGCATTACGGCGACGGGTCTCGTAGTATGCTGTTACTAATTCAATTCTACTTTGGAGGTGGAAAAAAGAAGGGGGGAGTGTGGAAGAACAGACCCGGAGCCCCTCCGCCGGGTATTGTAATAAGATCACAAACCGTGATACATATTTAAACGAGCTGGCTTAATAGCTCAATTTTTTATTTTGTTTTATTTTAAAGATAATATATCATAGTTGCAACTAGATAGTAGTAACAGAATGTACGAAATTTACAAAAACTTACAATTGCGTTGGGGCCGAAAAATAATCTGAGAATTATGGTTCGGTGGGCCGTTGTTTTGGGAATAGAAATATGTCCCCGGACAACGAGAAAACGGATCTCAAAAGAATGGATACGGTCAACGGTAAGCAGATCTGCTACAAAGTAGTGCACTGCTTTCTTTTAATAACCATTGGTTGCTAGCAATGTGGGGAGATTTCAACGTTCACCACCGCCATTGGCTCTCCTCTCACACTACTGATCCACCTGGTGAACAAGCCTACGTCTTTTCTATCCTAAATGACCTAGAGCAGTTAGTTCAGCAACCCACCCGTATCCCGGATCGCATCGGAGATCGGCCCAACATTCTTGACCTGTTTCTAACTTCTAACCCTTCTTCTTATACTGTCGATCTTTTCTCTCCTTTGGGCTCCTCCGACCATAAACTTATCTCTGTCACCTGTCCTATCTCTCCAGTACAGCCACCCGATCCTCCTAGCCGGCGGCGCTTGTGGCACTTTGGCGCTGCCGACTGGGAGGCTCTTCGGCAGTACTTCTTTGATTTCCCATGGAATGATTTCTGCTTCCATGGCCGAGGACCCTCGGAGAGTGCTGAACGCATTACTGAGGTAATCCTATCGGGCATGGAAGCATACATTCCATTCTCTTTCTCTCAGACTAATGCTAAAAAATCTTGGTTTACTCACGCCTGTTCTACTGCTGTCCGCAATAAGGAGGAAGCATTCAAACGGTACCGACGCCTTAAAACTCAAGACTCTCATTCTTCATATGTTTCTGCCCGGAATCAAGCCAAATCTGTTCTTCGACTTGCCAAACACTCTTTCATCAATAATAAATGCACTGAACTATCCAACTCTAGCTCTTCCCAAGCTTTCTGGCATCTAGCCAAAAACCTCTCCAACAATTTCTCTTCCTCGTCTTTCCCTCCCCTTTCCCACTCTGATGGCACAACCATCACTTCTTCCTCTGACAAAGCTAAACTCTTCGCTCAAACTTTTGCTAGAAACTCCACCTTGGATGATTCCGGTGCTATTGCTCCCTCTCCGCCCTCCTCTCTCTTACTTATGCCTAATATCCTAATCTCTTCTAAAGATGTACTTTCTACCCTCTCTGGGCTTAACACTAATAAGGCGTACGGTCCGGACGGTGTTCCTCCTGTTGTTCTCAAAAACTGTGCTTCCGTGCTGACTCCCTGCCTAGGCAAACTCTTTCGTCTCTGTCTATCCTCTAACGTCTTCCCTTCATGCTGGAAGTTTGCTCACATTCAACCTGTCCCAAAGAAGGGTGACCGCTCTCAACCCTCCAACTATCGTCCAATTGCTCTTATCTCTTGTCTTTCTAAAGTTTTTGAAACTATTCTTGCTTCCAAATTTCTTAAGCATTTCTCTTCTCATAATCTGCTCTCAGATTGCCAGTATGGCTTCCTTAAGGGTCGCTCTACTGGTGATCTTCTTTCATATCTTACTAACTCTTGGTCATCCTCCTTTCGGGACTTCGGTGAGACTTTTTCTGTTGCACTAGACATATCGAAAGCCTTCAATAGAGTCTGGCATAAATCTTTAATTTCTAAACTACCCTCCTTCGGTTTCTATCCCTCCATCTGTGCCTTTGTCTCTAATTTCCTTTCCGGCCGTTCCATAGCCGCGGTTGTGGACGGCCATTGTTCACTTCCTCACCCTATAAACTCCGGTGTTCCTCAGGGCTCTGTCCTATCTCCTATTCTCTTTCTCATTTTTATAAATAATCTCCTTAACTGTACCTTAATTCCCATCCATTCATACGCAGACGACTCAACCTTACACTACTCCATTAGTTTTTCAGAACGCCCCAGCCAGCAATCCCTCAACGACAAACGTAATGAAGCCATAGAACTCTTAAATTCTGATCTAAATACTATTTCCAATTGGGGCAGAGAAAACCTTGTTAACTTTAATGCTTCCAAAACCCAATTTCTCCATCTATCTACCCGTCAGGATCTCCCAGCGGACTATCCCTTATTCTTCAACAATACAAAAATCAACCCTTCATCTTCTCTCAATATTCTTGGTGTCTCTTTTTTTCTGCTCTCATTTGGAAGGACCATATTACCAGTCTTGCTAAGGCAGCCTCCCAGAAGCTGGGTGTGCTCAACCGCCTTAGGGGGTTCTTTTCCCCTGCACAGCTTCTTCCTCTGTACAGGGGCATAGTGCGCCCTTGTATTGAGTATTGTTCACATGTGTGGGGAGGTTCCTCTCACACCGCTCTCCTAGACAAAGTTGAAAGGAAGGCCTTTCGTATCATTAACTCCCGTCCACTCACCAACTCTCTGCAATCTCTCTCTCTCCGCCGCAATGTTGCATCTCTCTCGCTATTCTATCGCTACTATAATAATCAGGTGTTCCTCAGAGCTATCCCAGTGCATACCACCTCCTTTACGTAGGGCACGTGGTACCCGTCTTGCAAGTCAATCCCACCCCTACTCTGTGCAACTCTCCAACCCAAGAGTGAAACGTTTCTCTCAAACTTTCTTCTACTCAACAGCTGAGCTCTGGAACTCTCTCCCAGAATCAGTCTTTCCCTCTTCCTATGACTTAAATTGCTTCAAACTCCGTGTGTCCAGGCATTTTGGCTCGAACGTCCCTTGATTTTGGCCCTGTCACTCTTTCAACTATGGGGGAGGCACTCGCTATAGGCAGTTATGCCTTTTGCCTCCCTCAATCACATAGAAAAAAAAATAAAATAGAATGTGTTAGACTCTTGGTTATGTGTCTCTAGACAAGTTTAGGACGGATCTCAAGTGTAGAACCGACCAACTATAACCAGATATACTTTGAAGTAACACACTGCTTTCTTTTCTATTTTTTATAATTATCGTATGCATGCAATAAGAAACTTGAGAAATTGTTATACGGATTCTTTGTCGCTACCTAAAGGAGTTTGTTAGTGGTTTTTGGATATTGTCACGAATGTCCCCCTTCAGTCTTGAGATATCAGGCCTATCGTCAATGATGGAGGGGCCACTAATAAATTATAGGTTTGATTCCCGGAGGGAAGTAAAGAAAACCTAATATTTAGTAGGGGCCCCGTAATCATTGACGATGTAGGGCCCTCCCAGCCATCCCCTTCCCATTTACTTGTTGTCTTGAGTTTGAGTCTTAATATATCAGTGAAGGAAGTATGGCAGCTCAGGGAGCAGCGTCAGGGAATCCCACACAAGAAATCCACGAGATGGAAAGCTATTGTATAACAATTATTAAGTATATATATTTTTGTTTTATAATTTACGAAGGTTTTTTCGTAGCGAGTACCCAATCATAAGACGATTCCATAAGAGAATAAGCGTTAGCCTTATGACGTGTACTCTGTTCTTCCCCGCGGCGGTAGATTCAAACTGCTGACCCGCGGGCGTTTGAATGTGGCTATTATACTAATAGGCATATCGTCAATGATTACGGGCCCCTACTAAATATTAGGTTTTCTTTACTTCCCTCCGAGAATCAAACCTATAATCTGGCTCTCTGTGGCTCTATCTGGCTCTCTAATGACTGTGATGGACCCACCCTGTCTGGCTCTATCTGGCTCTATATGGATTTATCTGACTATATGGCTCTCTAATGACTGGCGGCTCCACCCTGTATGGCTCTCTGTGGCTCTACCTGGCTCTCTATGACTCTATCTGACTTTCTGTGGATCTCTATCTCTGGCTCTATATGGCTAAATGTGGCTCTACCTGGCTCTATAATGACTGTGACGGCCCCACCCTGTTTGTCCTCTCTAGCTCTACTTGGATCCCTATGGCTCTCTATGGCTCTCTAATGACGATGACAGCCCCACCTTGTCTGTCCTCTCAGGCTCTACTTGTATCTCTATCTCTCTTTGAAATGTATCCATATCTATCCAAAATAATCTATATCAGTTTGCCATTGCCTCCCACTATTTCTATATGCTGCCATCGCGGTCAAAAATGTGTGTTGGAAAAAGTCTACACTATATCCTGTATTTTTACTTTGACTCTCTCGCTCTCGCTCTCTCTCTCTCTCTCTCTCTCTCTCTCTCTCTCTCTCTCTCTCTCTTCTCTCTTCTCTCTCTCTCCTCTCTCTCTCTCTCTCTCTCTCTCTCTCTCTCTCTCTCTCTCTCTCTCTCTCTCTCTCTCTCTCTCTCTCTCTCTCTCTCTCTCTCTCTTCTTTTTCTTTTCTATCCTTGCCTTCAACTTTCCTTTTCTATCGGATATGCCATCTCTACTAAAATTAAGTCCTGACCACCTCGCTGGAATCGTAAGGTCTGTGTGGCCAGTGTATCTATGTAAATATATGTAAATCTCTATCTCTTCTATATTTTACCTATGTTTTTATTATATAGATAGATATTGCCTGTATTTATTTTATTATGTTATTTATTATTTATTTGTTATAGGTTGAATAATGTTGTATGTTGTAAATCATGGTGTTTATATTTATATGGATATATGTGTTTATGTGTTTGTGTTCGTGTGCGTGTGTGTGTTTGGAAGGGGTGCTTGTGCTTGTGAGTGTGTGTGTGTGTGTGTGTGTGTGTGTGTGTGTGTGTGTGTGTGTGTGTGCGTGTGTGTGTGTAGTGAGGAGATGACGTGTGTATGTGTTCGTGTATGTCCTTGCCTGTGTAGGATATAGTGAAGGGGTGACGTGTGTGTTTGTGTCTGTTGTGTGTGTGTAGTGAGGATATGACGTGTGTGTGTGTGTGTGTGTGTGACCTACCTCCACCATATTATTTGACCTTTCCATGTCCGTTTTTAAGACTGTTGATGTAACTTTTGGCTGTTGTCGTCTTATTTGTTTTGTATGTTGGTTTTGCGTTAATTTGGGTGTGTTGACATTAATAAGGATTGTTTTCATATATATTAAACATTTGTTGTTCTTATATACTTAATTGTTGTTGTTCATATATTCTGAACAATTAACTTGTTTCATATATATTAAAACAAATTTAGTCTAACTATTTTCTAGGATATCTGCTGTTATATATTATATTTCTTATAAAGATGAGCAAGAGGGTTTTGAGTGGCTAAATTGAAGACTATTATTGAAAAAGAACAGTGGCACACACACACACACACACATACTCTCTCTCTCTCTCTCTCTCCATACCAACATTAGTGCACACACACACACACACACACATACACACACACTCTTTCTCTCTATCTCTCTCCATACCACCATTAGTGCAACAAGGGCTATAACTGTCAGGCGAAAAAACAAAAAACGCAGATCCTGTTATTTGCTGTGCCGAGCTGGTCTAACAAACTAGGTGGCTATTCACACGTACACAGCCACGCACACACGAATACATACACACGAACACGCATATGAGGACAGATTCGTAAGGACACAAATATATACGGTATAGCCTATAGAACAAAAATGTATATCCGTACACTTGTTTGTACACTTTTGAACATAGGCAGCACATGAGAAGAAATTAGTGAAAATCTAAAATATATACAGAGAAAAAGCCGATAATCTATTTTTTATTAATTTCACCTCACCACCAAACTCCTCTAATGAAATTAATGAAAGCATATATGTGATCCACCGGGATTCGAACCTGGGTTATCAGACACAGAGATTTTTAGACACCTTAACCATTACACCACCAAGACGGTTAAAGGTTTATGCACACGCCTACGACTTATTATCCATACTCGAATACTGGATATTAATCTAATCATGTTCATATTCCCACCGCACTATGGTAGCCTAATGTTTATTGATGAATATATGATACAATGATAAATGTGAAAACATAAAAGGTTCAATACGGAAAACAAATTATAACTAAAAATAAAAAATAAAAAATTTAGCACTGTGAAAAATACATATATTTTTCTAGCTAGGCAAGATACAAGAGCTGTAGCCATTTAAGGGGACACTGACTGCTTTTTTGGCCTATTAATTCATTCATTCATAAATTCTTAGTTTCCTCGCTAGACATCCCTCAAACTTAGAAAAACATCCCCTAGACCTCCCTTCAAGATAAATGTGTACATTTGTTGGTAGAAAAATTTCCCTTTTGCAATTGCAGGCTAGGTATCGCTGGCCAGGAAAAAAATCGACACCTAAATGGCACGATAGGTATTAAGGTCTTAGAATGTATAACGCAATGGGACTAAAGGTCTTAAAATCGCCAAACAAATGGGCCGAACGTCTACAAATCTAAGAAATAATGGGACTAAACACAAGGGAGAAAGGAGACCAGAAAAACGACCGTCTCTCCCTAAAATTCATGTATTTATCTATAGGAAAGATAGAAGGGTATAACATTTTGTAATTCATTTATATATTTAGTAATTTATAACGCCCAAACACACACGGATCACTCATGCACACACACACACACACACACACACACACACACACACACACACACACACACACACACACACACACACACACACACACACACACAAAGCGCACACACACACACACAAAGCACACACATATACATTTAACGCCCAAACACACACACACAAGCAAACAACACACACACACACACAAACAAACAAACAAATAACCATACAAACAAACAACACACCCAAAGCATACACATAATACATTTAACGCCCAAACACAGACACACACACACACATACGGGTCGCTGTGGTCCAGTCGGTTAAAGTGCGTTGTTTCGTGCTGACCGCAAGGGGCTGGGGCGAGGGTTCGAATCCACCAGAATCCTAAAGGTTTTTTCGGCCATAGCGACGGAGTGAATTGTATCGTGGTTCCTCCCTAACCAAGCTGCTATCAGCCTGTGTTAGCCTACACATCTTCTCACCAATACAAAGTGCATCTGCGTATGTACAGTACTTGGTGGGAAGCCAGGCACCTCATGGTCGCCAAAGGTCGCATGAGACCTCGTAGGTAAGGTACCTAGGTTTAAGAAAAACTCTGTAGATTTTCAGCCTCAGGGCTGCAATGAACAATAAATCGAAGCGGATGCCCAACCCCGAAAGGGGTTGAAATAGGGGAGCTATCCCCACGCCAAAGGCGGATTTCTAGGGCCTTTCCTAGCTGATGCTGAGAGGATTGGGTTCTAGTCATGTGGTGATGGGCTAGTCTATCAGAGTGAGAACTGAGAGATCTCTGCCATACCCATAGCTTACTCTGACTGTTCCTTTTACTTATATATTTTCTAGATCTCAAGTGACGGCGTCTCTTCCGTGGATTGACCTCCCAATCTACCAAGATTGGAAGCCAAAGCGTCACATTTTTCCTTCGCCCCTCAACTTTCTCTTCATAATTGCTGAGGGGCACAGGGCCCTGGGTGGGGCTTTGGTTTCCCGGGCGTTTCCGCACCCTCCTCAGCTCCCCGCCATGGAGTGGCTTCAGTCACCCAGGCTTTATTGTGGTCGGCAGGGAGTGTTCTGTGAGGGCGCTTGGTTATGGCCTTGGCCTTGCTCGGGGACTTGGGGCTGTTCGGCCAGGCAGTTTGGGGAACAACAACAACAATAACAACAATAAATCGACAATTATTATTATTATTTATTATTACACACACACACACACACACACACACACACACACACACACACATACATTTAACACCCAGACACACACGGACCACTCATGCAAACACACACACACACACACCCACAAACAAACAACACACACAAAGCACATACATATACATACATATTTAACGACCAAACACACACGGATCACTCATGCAAACACACACACACACACACACACACACAAAGCACACACATATACATTCAACGCCCAAACACACACGACAGATCACTCATGCAAATACACTATTGTTGTTTGGTGGGGATGTATATGTGTTTGCTGTGTGTGTGTGTGTGTTGTGTGTTTGTTTTATGGGAATGTATATGGGTGTGCTGTGTTTTGTGTTTGTGTGTGTGTATGTGTGTGTTACATGGGTGGTAATGTATGGCAGTGTGTGTGTGTGTGTGTTATGGGTGGTAATGTATGGCTGTGTGTGTGTGTGTGTGTGTGTGTGTGTGTGTGTGTGTGTGTGTGTGTGTGTGTGTGACCAGGTGGAGGGGGGATTTTATACACAAAAGCTTATTTGCATTCAATTATATATTTTACGGTGTGTTGGCGCGGCATATGGTGGGTGTGTGTGGTGCCTCTGTATGTTGAATGTTGGAGTGATGGATATGTGTACTGTTGGATGTTTGATGTTGTGATGGACGTGTGTATTGTTGGATGTAATAATAATAATAAATTATGTATTCCACGAAAATTTCATGGGTATTCACATAGCCTACATATGCAAATTAATAAAATTATATAAAGGATAATACAAATAATAAATACATACAATATAGTTAAAACCCATGGATTTTGATACAGTTTTCTGAGCAATAGTGACTTCAAGTTATTCTTAAAAGGCTTTATAATAGTTACATTTCTTATGTGTTCTAGGAGTTTGTTCCACTGAAGTGGACCTTCATAATTTACAGATTTACATCCTACTTTTGTGTTTTTCCTTGTGTGTACTGTTGAATGTTGAATGTAGTGATGGATGTGTGTTGCTCCTGGGTATGTTAAATGTTGAATATGTGTACTGTTGAACGTATTGGATGGGCTTTATGATTGCATAAAATGTATCGTTGGATGTATTTTATAATGTTGAGTGTGTTATGTTGTATTAATAGTAAACTTGTGTAGTGTTACATGTGTTGATTGTAGTGATGCATTAATAAAATGTTGCATGTGTGATGTGTGTGAATTTGTATTTTGATTTTGTGTGTTCATTGTTTTCTGTTGTGTTTTGTGTTGTCCCTATTCTAGCTCTGTCTTGAGTCCCCGCCCCCCCCCCCCCCCCCCCCCCCCCCACCCCAAAAAAAAAAAGGAAAAGTGGGGATTGGGCCTGAGTAAATAGATAGATAGATGTGTGATGTAAATGTATTTCATGTTAGATGCATTGATCGGTGGATAAAAGCTATATGTGTTGCATTGATCTTTGTGTTGAATGTCTGCATGTAATTTGGTATTACATTTTAGAGAACGAATTCATGTTAATACACTATATTGTGATAGTAACCTATAAGAGCTTCTCTCTTTATAAACCCACTGTAGCTTCTGTTACCTGATATGATAGCGAGCAAAACCATAACTTAATTATATCACACCCTCCAGCAATGAGAGCCGTACTCCGCTCATCATGGTTATATACACACATACACAGATACATAAACATACACACACATATATATATATATACACAGAGATACACACACACATACACATACACACAAACGTACACATAACTCAGGTAGGTGTCCCATACGGTGACCGGTCACTTCAACCAGTAGACCATTTCAACCAGTAGCTCTCAACCAGTACCAAATCAACTAATACAGTTAGGTTAGGTTAGGTTAGGTTAGGTTAGTACTTATATTTTGGCACTGGTTTGGTTGGTCTGGGTTAATTTGGCACTGGTTGAGAGCTACTGGTTGAAATGGTCTACTGGTTGAAGTGACATGGAACCGTCACATACAGGTGTGTGGGTCCCAGTAACCGCCGTGTGTGTGTGTGTGTGTGTGTGTATGTGTGTGTGTGTGTGTTGTGTGTGTGTGTTTGTAATTATGTGTGTATGCATGTTTGAATGTATGTGTATGTATATGTATATACAGTATATATGTATGTAAATATATATGTATGGCGTCCAGTAAGGGGTAGGATCCAGCTGAGGTAGACAGGTTGAAAGGGAGGTAGAAGTTATAGTCAGAGAGAGAGAGAGAGAGAGAGAGAGATGAAGAAGGGGTAGGAGAGTGGAGAGAGAGAGGAGAGAGAGAGAGAGAGAGAGAGGAGAGAGAGAGAGATGAGAGAGAGAGAGAGAGAGAGAGAGAGAGAGAGAGAGAGAGAGAGAGAGAGAGAGAGAGAGAGAGAGAGAGAGAGAGAGAGAGAGAGAGAGAGATGAAGAAGGGGTAGGGAGTGAGACATTAAAAGAGAGAGAGAGAGAGAGAGAGAGAGAGAGAGAGAGAGAGAGAGAGAGAGAGAGAGAGAGAGAGAGAGAGAGGATAAAAATATCACACAATACTAAACATATTCATAACACACACACACACGCACACAATGTATAGGCCTACTCGTCATATCAAAATACGTCCTGCATATAAAAACAATAATGCCATAAATTGCTACCATGGCATTATTTTCACACATTACTTCCTAAACGCAAAAATACTGCATAAACAAAATCTTACCTAGAATGGAATTTCGTACCTCTATTTTTACACTGCCAAGAGCTGTTTTTTTTTTTTTTTTTATTATCTCTCTCTCTCTCCCTATATATATATATATATATATATATTTATATATATCCCTCCGTATACATTTTAACCCAAACTCTATCACATATTTTGGCGCGTATATAAATTTCACCGTCATACAAATTTAATCCAAAACTCCATCAAATTTTAAAGAAAATGGGGGTGTGTACAAGTGAGGGGGGACACAAATAATCGCACGTAATTGGTAATGGCTAAAATATATATATACTCATTTTTCCAACACTTAGCATTTTTTACTTCTTATACTCTCGTTCACACATTTTAATTATTAGACTTCGCTGATGGGGCCCCCGTACACAATATTTAAGGCAGCCGTATTATTAATCGTAACTTTGTCTTATTTCTACAATGTTTTCTCTTTTTTGGGATAGATGTAGACTGTTTTCAATTAGGCGTCCAGTTTAGGCTAAACATTGCTGCCATAATTAATCGGAGCACATGTATATATTTTATTTTTTGATGTCGTGTTTTTGGGGGGGCTTTCTGTTTATCGAGAAAATAGGTTTGTGTGGAAGTTTAGGAGAGGGTTGTTCTTTGGTAGGGCTTTATTTTCTTCATATATATATATATATAGCCTATGTGTGTTTTTCGTAATATTATTACTATTATTAGTATTATTATTAGTATTATTATTATTAGTAGTAGTAGTAGTATTAATAGTAATAGTAGTAATAGTAGTAGTATCATATTTTGGCATTTAAAATATGCCTAGTCAATTCAGGGATTATATGGTTATAAAATATCGCAATGCAAATCGGGTATCATTTATTAAAGCCTTTTCAATATGATTATATGAACAATCCTTGTAGCATTCTCTTTCAATATGATTATATGAACAATCCTTGTAGCATTCTCTTTCGGTTATCGTTAGTTGATGTTGTGCAGCTTAAGATATACCTGTAGGGTAATTAGGGAAATATCACTTTAGCTGCAGGGACCGCTTCCTATGCTGAATAAAATATTAATGTCGAAAGTAAATTAAGATAATATTTTACTGCGACTAGTTTTCGATCTCGCTTGTTCATTATATATGTACTCTATATATACATATACAGGTATATATATATATACCGTATATATATATATATATATATATATATATATATATATATATAGAGAGAGAGAGAGAGAGAGAGAGAGAGAGATAATTATATAGATACACAGTATATATCTGTTAAGTATTACAATTCTTATTCCAATGTGAACTCTCTCTCTCTCTCTCTCTCTCTCTCTCTCTCTCTCTCTCTCTCTCTCTCTCTCTCTCTCTCTCTCTCTCTCATTAGTCAGTTTTAAGGGAGCTAGGTCTGTGGAGGTATTAATCAATCGGCCTATTAGTTTGTTACACAGGCACAAAATAGGCTTACTGGATAGATAGTCAGTCAGTCAGTCATATTTGTATATCATAATCAGATACAGGGTCTGCTTTTTACATATTTGTTAAAAAATAAAAAATATTAATAATACATACACATATACAGTATATACATTCACACACATTGTATCAATAACGTGTTCTTAAAATAAGAACAACAGATAGATAGATCCATCGACAAACGTATACATAGACCTATCGATAGATAGATAGATCTACCGACAGATAAATAGATCCATCCATCGACAGACTCAGACTCAATTCTGTATTTCATAAAAGGCAACACAATTAACTTTTTACATATATACAATAGAGATAACAGTAACCTCATACATTACCGCATTCTAGGTTCATGGTTTTGTACAAACATAATTCTTGACTTGATAGCATTTATATCATTAGTTTTCAAATCTGATACGTCATATTCATGTAATAGGATATGGTTAACTTCCTTTCCTAACGATAGGTATTCATCAAGGTTTAACAAAAAATTCTGTAAAAACTTGTTTTAGGAGACATTTGTGAGCAAATATTATTTTTAACCAATTCATTAAATTATTAAATGTCATTAGTCCAGCCAATTCACATGCATGATGATTACTTTCCCAATATTTTAATTTCAGCATTTTCTGTATTGCTTTGTGGTAACCAATTGCAAACTGCGAGGAAGTTTGCACTTTTTGTTATAAAACCATAATTCAGAACCATAAAAACTTGAGCAGTAACTTTGGAACAACTGAGTAAAAACCCTAACATTAACATTAGAAAATTTACTAAAATACAAGTAAATTCATTATAAAACTTCTTACGACACCTAATTACGTCTTTGACATTATTTAAATTATCATCTATTATAAACCCTAGATACTTTTGTTCAATAACAACATTCAATATCTCTCCACATAGCATCAACTTTGGCTAAGTTTTTATCTTTATTGTCTTTGAAATACATACATGATGATTTATTAATATTAAATGTCAATATCAATTTCTTTTGCTTCATTTTCAAGCATATTTAGTATAAACTGTAATCCCGATGACGATGGTGCTAATACAACAATATCGTCAGCGTAAGCACTAATATTACTTGATATATTTCCTAGTGTGCACCCCTTTTTACATTCAGACACTTTTTCAATCAGCTTATTTATATAAAGATTAAATAATATCGGAGACAAGACTCCTCCCTGTCTTACTCCATTCATTATTTTCCAGGGTTTTGATATTGAGTGTTTATGCTTAGTAGCAACCAGTTGATTTCTATAAAGATATAATATTATGTTAGCATAAAAATGCAGAATACCTGCTTCAATAAGTTTACTTATTAATGTGAAATGATTAACTTTATCGAAAGCTTTTTTTAAATCAATGAAAGCTGTATAAACATTTGTCTTCTAATCTGTATCTTAAAATTGTTTCTTTAAAAACCAAGCATGCTGAGTGAGAATGTAGAGTGATTAGCCCTAAACCCATGCTGCCTCTCATTAAAGTTCACATAATGCAAAATTTTATATTTTAAGCAATATTAAAATAATTTTAAGAAAACTGGCGATGATATGATAGGTCTATAATTAACCAAGGAGCTTTGATCTTTATATTTATCTTTAATAAGGGGCAAAATAAGTCCGGACGTCATCTCATCAGGCAAATGTCCATGTGCAATAAATGATGAAAACATTTTAGCAATTAGTCTTACCGCGCTTTCAGAACAAAATTTCATATGATTAGAATGAATGTTATCATGGCCAATGACCCAATTTAGCTCAGATAATGCCAAACAAACATCTTTGGTGTTGATAATTCCTAATAATTTGCCTCTTTGCACATGCACATTTAACTTGTCTCTTTTAAGTTCAAATTGATCTCTTTTCTGGCATTTACTGTCATCAAAAACGTTTTCAAAACTCTGTGAAAATTTCTCAGCAATTTTACTGGATATTCACCTTCAAATTTAACATTTAAATACCGGTAACACTTATTATTTTTAGGTTTCCTGACTTCTTTCCAGAATGCATTATATCTTTTATTGCTTAAAGACTCAGCTAATTTATCATTTATAATATTGATTTAATTATTTTTAATATATTTAAACATTTTCCTGGAAGATGTCATATTGTCAAGTAAATCACCATATACAGGACAGCCATTTTCTTTCCATTTTAAGAAATGTTCTCTAGCATTTTTATACAACCCACTAACATGGTCATTCCATCCTGGTTTTATCTGACAATTTGTTTTACTTTCAATTGCATATTCCTCAGACGACTCTTTCAGTATACTTACAAGTGAGTTATAAATGTAATTCAATTCTGCAATATGACTATTGTTTTCACATTTGTATGTACAACAATCTAAACAGCTAAAGTTCATTCAATCAGACTGTACAATACTCTTATATATTTTGTCTTTATAGTTTGTAACAACATCGTTTGATGTAAATAACTTCCAGTTTATGAACCTAGAAAACTTAGATTCAGGAATATTTGTTATATTATCTAAATTAATATTAATTTTAAAAACTAATGGAAAATGGTCAAATAAAGCCAGGTTATATCGTACATTAATATCAGTAATATAAGGTTTCATCTTATCCGAAGCTATGACATGATCTAACCAACTAAATAGATATACAGATAGATAGATAGATAGATAGATAGGTAGATAGAGAGAGGGAGGGACGGAGGGATAGCTAGATAGATAGGTAGGTAGGTAGATAGATAGATGAGAAGAAAGATTGATAGATAGATAGATAGATAGGTAGAGAGAGAGAGAGAGAGTGGGAGAGGGAGGGAGGGATAGCTAGATAGATAGATAGATAGATAGACAGACATACAGATAGATAGATATCTACAGTAGATAGATAGATAAATAGAGATAAATAGATAGATAGACAGATAGTAAAATATATAGGCCAAGATAAATACATACATAGATCTCTCACACACACACAATATAATAAAATTTCCTCTCTCTCTCTCTCTCTCTCTCTCTCTCTCTCTCTCTCTCTCTCTCTCTCTCTCTTTCTATCTCTCTCTCTCTCTCTCTCTCTACTGCTAATTAGTGAGGTATGTAGAGGTGAATGTGGTAAGGGTGCATAATACTCCGTGTTCCGCATGTTAGAGAGAGAGATTGAGTGAGTGAGTGAGTGAGTGAGTGAGAGAGAGAGAGAGAGAGAGAGAGAGAGAGAGAGAGAGAGAGAGAGAGAGAGAGAGTGAGAGTGGGGAGGAAAGTTAGGATAGGATTAGTAAAAAGTAAAACGAATGGGATAGTTATAAGAGAGAGAGAGAGAGAGAGAGAGTTGATACATGGAACGGCCCTCACATGTCTGGCTGGGGTGTACTTAGAGTGCAATCTCACACACACACACACACACACACAGTAGAGCAAACTGTTGACTAGGGTGCAACTTCAAGGGGGATCACCGTTTTGTTTTTATCTTTCTCTTCTGTTTCTCTCTTTCCCTGGCTTGTATCCATTTGGCCCCATTAAGCCAACTGTTTTAAGACGTTTATCCCCATCAAGGTGACGATTTCTTCCTGGCGAGCGATAGCGAGCCAGCATTGTATGGAGAAGTCGTATGGAGAAATTGTATGGAGAAAGCCGGAGAAATTTTTCTATCGAAAAAGGTACAAATTTAGCTTGCTGTCAAAACAAAAATATATATATGCTGGCTCGCTACCACTCGCCAGGAAAATATTCACACCTGGATGGGGGTAAACGTATAAAAAACAGAAGGCTGAATGGGGCCAAATGGATACAAGCCAAAATGAGAGAGGGAGAGAAAGAGAAAAAAAGCGAGGTGGGCCCCTTTAATATATTGTGTGAGTGAAAACAAATGATGAAACCCGAATCTTACAAACCACCATGAAAGAACCGATGCAAAATAATGATGTGGTTTACTTGTCCTATTAACCCTTCCGTACCAGCGGCGTCTTATATTCTGGCTATAATTAGAGGACGGTGTACAGTTTAATTAACCCTCTCCGACATATGACGCAATTTTGAGCCTATTAGGGATACTTTAAAGCCTTTATTACCATTAGGGGTATTTACAAACCTTTAGTTTAGTTACTTCAACCTCTGCAGTTGTCTTTGAGTTAGCTGTGGGCAGAAAACTAATTTTGGAGAGGTAATTATAAGAGTGAGAGAACTCTATTTCTTATTGCTAATCTGGCAACCTCTGCGTCATATGAGTCTGAAGGGGTTAAGAAGGATCTGTGGTAGTAAAAAGGGTTAAGTGAGATAGTTTGTTTTGACAGCAAGCTAAATTTGTACATTTTCGATAGAATTTTTTTTCGGCGAAGCCGGATTTTTCCAAACAATGCTGGCTCGCTTTCGCTCGCCAGGAAAAAAACCACACCTGGATGGGAATAAACGTCTTAACTCTTTCACGCTTTTATGACGCAGAGGTTGCCAGACTAGCACTAAGAAATAGAGTTCTCTCACTCTTATAATTATCTCTTCAAAATTAGTTTTCTGCCCACAGCTAACTCAAAGACAACTGCAGAGGTTGAAGTGACTAAACTAAAGGTTTATAAATACCCCTGATGGTAACAATGGCTTTAAAGTATCCCTAATAGGCTCAAAACTGCGTCATAAGCGTGAAAGGGTTAAAACAGTTGGCTGAATGGGGCCGAATGGATACAAGGCCCATTTGAAACTGAATAAAATAGTCTAATAGTAGCCTGGACAAAACTAAATAATATCTCTCGCAGTATGATAAAGCAGAAATAGTATGGTGTCCGCGGTAGGTAGAATAACATTACAAAGACATGGCCGGTACAGAAGGTGTTAACCCATTATGTACCAGGGACGTCCTTTTATAATATTATGGTAACTATTAGACGATTTTATTCAGCTTAGGACGGTCCTCTAGCAATAATATGGCTTCAAACAATCTCAACCAACCCTTTTAACTACCACAGAACATTCATAAGCTGCATAATATCGTCACAATATTGCTAGAATAAAATATAACACTCGTTGCTGGTACTCAAAGGGTTAAACAAACTGGGGAAATACTGCAACACTACTTTTATAATCTTGTACATTTCCCATTCCAATCGTAAATAGCTGTGTGCTGTGGAAATGGTCAAAATTGTAATTTATATATTTGTAAAACTTAAACATTCACCACGAGAAGAAAATAATAAATAAGTGTAAAGCTTATAATATAATACGAGACAAAGAAAATAAACATCTAAGCTTGAAATTACCAGTCGATATTTTTTGTTTCATTTGTTTGTTATAATGTATACCTGACAATGGAAGGAAAGAAACTGCAAAATATTCTTGTAATCACGTTCACCTGAATAACGCATCAATCCAAATAAAAACTATCAAATATCAAACGCCAATCAGATAGAACGTGAATATTTGTAAAGCTGGAAAAAACAAATAATACACAATCATAGAAAACGTGAATATTTGTAAACCTGGAGAATGGTAAACTACAAAATAATTTAGTACTCACATCGACTTGAATCCCTAGCGTGTCAAAAGTCTGCTTGGGGTCCTTTGTATGAGAGAGGTATCTGAAAAAAATGGGAATTTATCATTAGGTTTGTTATAATTTGTTATGTTTATTTTAACGCTTAGAAAATACCTTACGATGATGCATTTTGTGTAGAGCCGGCTTAATAAGCCATGTCCCAGCTGTCATTACGTTTGGCTCGCTCTGCGCTGTATTAATGTCTGTCAGATGTTGAATAGGGTGGGTAAGTGTAGGTACATGTTTAGCGTATACTTTGGGTATATATCGATTTCTACAGCTTTAGCTTACATATAACACAACGCTTGGAAGTGGCTAATTGGGAAAGAGCATATTCTGTGTTAATTTGTAAATAGGGAAGGCTAAAAGTAAGCCCCTTCTAAACTTTGATACGACTAGAGTAATAAACAACTTCAGTAATAGACCTAATATTTCTACCATTTTAAGGGTCAGCCAGGGAACAGGTGTGAACATTTACAGCCCATTTGCTCTAGCCCTTTTTGAGTTACAGGGGTTAAGGGCCTGTCACACTATGCCAACTTAAGTGCCGACGCACCACGATTTAATGGTTTTAACGAGATCGGCACCTAATGCTGCGTGCATCGATAATGGACGGCAACTCGTGTAGGAGCGCAGTATGGGTCAGAACGGGTCAGCCTGGAAGTTGAAAAATGTTCGACATGCTCAACTCGAATATGCTTGGGTCGGCGTTTGTGAGGTTATGGCAATGGACGTTAACGGATGCAGGAAGGCGTCTCAGAGTGGTGACGGCTGTTATGCAACCAACGTAACAACGCAGCCGGTCATTCGCCGTAACACGGAGGTGTAAGGTAGGTCGCCGTTGGGCTGTGTGAGGTGGCAGCCTCGTTACGACGTAATACATAATGTTGCGGCACCGGGGCATCGCACAGTGTCACAAGTTTCTCGATGGGGGATGCACGAAGAGGCACAGGCCACCACACGTGGAGGCAACGGTGTCAGTAGGGGCAAATAGCTACCTCAGTCTCAGTGTTGTCCTGTTCAAGTAATAGTATAATTTTTAAGTAGTTGAGGGTATGTGTGTGGGTGGTTGGGGCGATGCAGGACATGGCGGTAGGCAGCAATGGATGTGGCGGTATAGCGATGGATGTGACGGTATAACGAAGGACATGACGGTACGACGGGGATAGTGTGACTGAGGCTGGGACTCTCGGGGGCGCGGCGTGGCCCTTTTGTTATCTGGCCGGGTACAGAAACCTACAAAAAATCAGTGATAGTGTTACACTGTGAGCGTGTGTTGGCATTGGCACCGTACTGCAACCTGTGCCGTTCGTCTGCACCCTGGTATGCGCGTGATGGGAGGGGTTCGGCGCTAGCCACCGGCATGACGCCTGCATTCCGGCGCCAGTCATTGGCTTTTTTTTTTTACATTCCACGAATGTCGCCACATTAGGCCATTCGATCCCATTGACTATGCGTCTGACGTCGGTGCAATGCATACATTTCGCCGACTGCGCGCCACGTGTGCTTTGTATCCCAATAAACTCCACCACCCGCCGTGCGTCGGCCCCAACACACGGCACTCGTTAAGTCGTGGTGCGTCGGCACTTAAGTCGTCATAATGTGACAGACCCTTTAGGGGTCACGATTTCTGGCCTACCTACAATGAATGAACTATATGGGCTAAATATATGTTTAAGTTACATGGTTTAAAGCTCATTTATAATACATGCTTTAATGAAATACTGTTATAGCCTATGTTGGAGAAGTGGGTCACTTTTAAAATTCTTGATCATATTAGTCAATACTAAATATAAGCATATAGTTTTTATTAAATGTCTCACCTGTAGAACTCTTGGTCGTCCTTGTACCACTTGACGGAGTAGAGAGAATCTGAGCCTCGATCATACTGACACTCCAACCGGGCCTCCTCTCCTCGGAACTTATACACCGGTACCTCTACCTCGAACAGGGTCAAGTGTCTGTTGTTGTTGTTGTTGTTGTTGGCGTACCTCCCCCTCGATGGTGTGGAGGAGGTGCCAGAGGAGGAGGAGGAGCCAGAGGAGGAGCCAGAGGAGGAGGACGGGGAGGGGGGGTAGCGGTGGTACGAGCCAGAAGAGGAGGAGGAGGGGTATTTCTGGTAAGATGAGGAGGAGGAGGAGGGGTATTTCTGGTAAGATGAGGAGGAGGAGGGGTATTTATGATAAGACGAGGAACCAGAGGAGGAGGAGGGATATTTGCTTGAGGAAGAAGGCTCGGAGTCTGAGGATGAGGAGGAGGGGTATTTGTGGTAGGAGGAGGAGGAGGAGGAGGGGTATTTGTGGTAGGTGGAGGAGGAGGAGGAAGAAGAGGGGTATTTTTGGTACGACGTTGAGGAGGAAGGGGGATATTTTTGGCTTGAGGACGATGCAGAGGAGGGGTATTTTTCATAAGACGATGAAGAAGATGATGACGATGATGCTGAGGGGTATTTGTGATAGGACGAGGAGTAGGAGGAGGATGGGGAGTGGCTGGGGTAGGAGGAAGAGGAAGGATAATTGGTATATGGGGCTGATCCTACCCCCCCTGATCCACTGTTATACCCAGCCCTACCCAAAGAGAAGGGTCTGAGGTCTTTATTGCCACCACCACCTCCCACCACCATACCACACTGTCCTGTAAGGAGAAAAACAAGAATATCATTAACCCTTCTGGCCCGGGCAGCATTTTAAAATTACAATGCGGCAGATGGGCCGGAGCCCGGGTGTCCTTTTAAAATACCTATGCTTGAAATCGTGCTTTGAAATTCGCGCGGCCAAAATTTCCTTTGCAGGGGCGATCGCAGCTCCACCAAGCCTCAACTACTACCGTTATCAGTTCCCACGTGCCCGCCATGGCGAGTTATAGTGAAATCATGAATTCCGACGTGTCCGATTCTGTGCAACCTCCCGCGCACCCAAGTGCTACCCCGCTCGCTACATCTACGCCTGTTGCAAGCAAGGAAAAGGCTCAACGCAAGAAAGCGAAGGTATTGTTGAGTGATAGTGCTATACAGAGAGAACTTTTTGCAATTGATGAAAGCAGTGACGAAAGCTTAATTGATAAAGAACAGTTTATTACTAGTGCAAGTGAAGACGATGATTTTGTGGGTCTTTGGGATGATGACAATGTTGACTTGTTTGAGGGAGGGGATAGTAGTGATGATCCTGATGTGGAAGTGTTGCAGGAAGGTGCAGTTGAACTTTGGAGTGTGCTAGAGCCTAGGCCTACCCCGTCGCCAACACTGCATGGTCACCCTAGGCATAGCCCTAGCCCGGGACCTTCCCCTTTGCCTGCCCGTACGCCCTTGAAAGTGGGTAAATACTTTTACAAACAATCTCTTGTGAAAAGTGCAGCCAAGAAAGCACGCAGGGCAGCAGAGAAAGCTAGGGAAGGCGAAGATAGTGATAGTGATGCCGACCCTGGTCTAGCAACCACCCGCATTCCTTTGTCCCGACGCGTTGACCCGGGACACCGCGCGGGTCACCCACAGCCCTCGGCTTCATCTCGCCCTCAGGATGTGTAAAGGGCCTCTACAAGTGGTACTAGTGGGGCGGCATTGTCCTCCCACAGTGTGCCACCACAGGTCCTGCATCGTAGGGCATTATTTGCTGGGGAGAAGCCCTCGGCTTTCCGCAAAAGGAGCCCAACTCCCGAGGCTGAGGCCCCTATTGTTCAACCTCCCGCAGCCTCCCGCCCCCTATGCCGCCGACGCCCGGTCACTTCTTCACCTGAAATGTCCTCTGAAGAAAATGCTGACGACCCCAACATTGCCCCAGATGACCTGACATCGCCTGAGGAGCAAGAGGATGTGGAAGAGGAGGAAATCCCGACACGACGAGTTCGAGGGCGAGGTCGTGGGCGTGCGGCTCAGCCTAACGACGGCGCTGCCCCTGGGCGTGGGCGTGCAGGGCGTCCGCGTGGGCAAGGGCGTTTGCCTGGGCGTGTGCCTGCTGCAGCTGCACGTGCGCGCTCATCCAACTTGTTTGTGTGGACAGATGGGGCGGATTTTGAGCCAGATTGTCCTGCCTTTGACGAGCAGCAGATTGGTTCTGGGGTGTCACCAGCATATCCCTGTGGCCCAAATGCTACCCCCAGTGAACTTTTCTGTGCCTTCTATGACAATTAAGTCATGGAATACCTCGTCGAGGAGACCAACAACCATCATGAGATCTGTGCCAACTTTCTTGGCAGGAAGACCAGTGCCAAGATGGTGGCATGGAGAGCTGTCACTGTGGCAGAACTGTATGTGTTCTTGGCACTGACTATGCTGATGACACATATCAGGAAGCACGCTCTGGTAGACTATTGGATCACTGCCGACCTCCAGCATTTGGCAAGTACATGTCCAGGGACAGGTACTTTGATATCCTCTCCTATCTCTACCTGACCAACAACATGGCAGTCCACTTTCCCGACTCATTATGGAAGATCAGGAAGTTGTATGACATGATACGTCATCGGTTTACCACCTACCTGATTCCATTCCAGAAGATGTGCCTGGATGAGTCTCTGGTCCTGTTCCGTGGTAGGCAGTATATCCCAGGCAGTATAACCCATATCCCATATCCCATCCAAGAGACACTGCTTCGGCATCAAGCTCTTCGTCCTCTGCGACTGCAAGACGGGATATGTGTTGGACTTTGTGGTCTACAGCAGCAGTGGTGGGGAAATGGAGACTGACCCCGAGATTGGATTTGGCGGCGCTGTCGTGCAGAGAATGATGGAGAAACACTTCCATAAGAACCACATTCTCTACACCGACAATTACTACACGTCGCCCATCCTAATCAAGTACCTCCATGACCGCAAGACCGGAACTGTCGGCAGAGTCAAGGCCAAGAGGAGGGGCATGCCAGCCTACCCAACAAAGACGAAGAAGACGGACATCTTCCACAAGAAGAGTGGCCCCATCCTCTCCATCCACTGGCATGACCAGCGCAAGGTCAACCTCCTCACCACATGCCACAAGGCCGAGATGGTCGCCACAGGGAAGGCGGACCGAAGAACTAAAAACCCTGTCCAGAAACCAGCTTCTGTCCTGGACTACAACCTAAATATGCGCCTCGTCGACAAGTCCGACATGCAGATGGGCTTCATCGACTGCCTGCGAACATCTTGCAGGTGGTATAAGAAATTTATTCTGCATACGGTAGATATGTCGGCCCTCAATGCCTACAACATCTACCGTCTGAGGACTCCCGGAGCCAAGAAGTACAAGTCCCTGCGTAAGTTCCACAAGCAGGTGATACTTGAGCTCCTGGCTAAATATGCGGAACCTGGGAGACCACTACAAGGACCAGGCCAGCTGGACCGCACGGGGTGTGCCGACTTCTTCAGGAAGCACCAGGTCCACCCCCTTCCTTTCAAAGCACCCGGTACTGAAGTTAGGAGGTAGAAGAGGTGCCATGTGTGCAGCCACACAACTCGGAGACCCCACAAAGTGAGCAAAACCACATGGGAATGCCTCGAGTGTGAAGTGGCACTGTGAGCTGGACGGTACTTCAACGACTTTCACACTCTAGTGCAATATTAAAGTGCCCGTGACAATGACAGTGAAAGTGACACTCTCTAAAATGTAGGCTAATAGTAATAATAAAACTAAGTATAAGTGAAAGAGACACACATAAGTAATAATAAGTGCCTTCATAACAATATGAACAAGTAAAAGTGACACTAAAATATATATTATAGCTTACCTCTAACAATAAATAAGTGAAAATGACACTATCAATTATCCTAGTCCAGTGAAAGTGACACTATAATAATAATAAAGTAGACGTGCTGTTTTGCCCAAAATCAAAACGGCATACCCAACTCTGCGATGGGTTACCATCATCACTACTAATACCATCATCAATCACAATCAACATAATCACTACTACTGCCATCATCACTATAACCGCCATCATCACTACAACTGCCACAATCATCACGAGTACTGTCATCATCACCATTACTATGATCATCATCACTACTACAATTACAATTATCACCACTACTCTCACCATAATCACTGTCCATTGTCACTAGCATCTTAATCACTACTATCATCATTGATACTACAACTATCAACCATCATTACTAATATCATCACCACCATCTTACAATCATCATTACTACTGTTAACATCATCACTACTACTATAACCATCATCATTACTACTGTCACAAATATTACCATAATTTATTCTACTGTCACCATCATCACTACTACTGCCATCATCACCATTACTATGAACTTCATCACCACAACTATCATCATCATCATCACTACAAATTTCACCATCCTCACTACTACTCACCATCATCGTCACTACCATCATCACTACTGTCATTATTATCACTACAACTATCATCATTACTTGTCACCATCATCACTACTATTATGACCATCATTACTACTACTGTCACCATCATCTCTACTACTGTCATCATCATCAATACAACTACAACCATCATCACTACAATTATCACCATTATCACTATCACCATAAATCCAAATATTACTACCATCACTTCTAATGCCAACTAAACTAACTTAACCTAGCAAATGCATAGCGAGATGTTTTCGCTCCCAGAACGCCATCATTGCTGGGGCCCCCCCCCCCCAGAAATGATGGCGTTCCCGGAGTGTTTGGGGGGAGGCGGGGTGGGTCCGGGAGGTGGGGGGGGCAAAACCATATTTTGGACCTAAAATCATAACTATTGCATAAATTCAAAAAATCTTTTTTGACAGACTTTTGCATTCACGCAACAAATGTTCGTGTGAAATTTGGTGAAAATTCGTCCAACGGTCGAGGAGGAGTTCCGAGACAGACGGACGACGACGACGACAGATTTTTTTTTCGTGTGGTACCCACTATACGGGGGGGCAATACCAAACTCTGCTTACGCAGAGTTGATAAAACTAAGTATAAGTGACAGAGACACAAATAACTTCATAAAAATAACTTTATTGAGTGAAGATAACATAATAACTATAATAAATAATGGCATAATAAACAATAAAAACTCTCAAATCACTTCCCGGCATAATTGCGGGTGGGGCGACGAGTGCAACAGGGCGTCGTAGCCGGGGCCGCAGTTGAGTGTTCGGACGCGCTGAGGTAAATATGCGGCAAAAGTTACCTCCACTAACATCGCTATAACTCCGGAACCAGTTGAGCTAGAGAGCTCTACTCAACGCCAGTCTACGCAGCAAGGTAAGGCAAACATTATACTATATGTTTGATTAATGTACCTCTTGTATTAAGGGAGATAGGCCTTTGTTTACGAGTCCTATTTTTCAGCCAGATCGCCTGGATACGAGCTCCGTCATTTAGAAAGGCAGCCCGGGCCAGAAGGGTAAAGAATACATCCAAAATAATACAGAATATCACATGATTTGACTGTTTATAATTTTCTCCGCATTTGCAGTTGTTACATAGAGAACAAATTATACTTATTGGTTTGCTATAAATATTAACTTACATAGAGTTAAACTAAGGAAGTGTTTTATAGTCTTGTGTTCTCTCTTTCTCCCAGGTGGTGCGAAAGGGGAAAGAGGGAAAACGAAGAAAAACAGAAAAAGAGAAGAAAACGATGAAGGTAAGTAAATACTAACTCTATCTGGTCCGACGTATTGACTTTATTATAATATTTTGGTTAAGGGAGCCCACCTCGCTTTTTTTTTTTCTCTCCCTTTCTCTTTGGCTTGTATTCATTCGGCCCCATTCAGCCTACTGTTTTAAGACGTTTATCCCCATCCAGGTGTCAATATTTTCTTGGCGAGCGGTAGCGAGCCTGCATATATATATTTTGTTTACAGCAAGCTAAATTTATACGAAAATGTCTCCGGCGAAGCCGGATTTCTCCATACAATGCTGGCTCGCTATCGCTCACCAGAACGAAATCGACACCTGGATGGGGATAAACATCTGAAAACCGTTGGCTGAATGAGGCCGAATGGAAGAGGGAAAACGAAGAAAAAAACATAAAAACAGAAGAAAATAATGAAGGTAAGTAAGTGAGGAGAAGAGGGAGGGGAGTGAAAGGTACAGCATGGTGGACAGAAGAGGTAAGAATAGCTGTGGAAGAAAAGAAGAAAGCATATAGAGAGTGGTTGGGTAGTAGAGGGAATGAAGATTTCGAGAGACAGAAACGAGCGAGGTACGTGGAGAGTAAGAGGGTTGTGAAGAGAGTAGTGAAGGAAAGTAAGAGAAGAGTAGATGAGGAATTCGGAAGGAATCTGAGTGTAAAATGGAGGGAGAGTAAGAAACTGTTCTGGAAAGAAGTCAAGAAAGTTAGGGAAGGTAGCAAGGGAAACAGTAAGGGTGTGAAAGATAAGAATGGGAGAATGCTAGCCGAGAAGCAAGAGAGAGTCGAAAGATGGAGGGAGTACTTCAATGAGTTGCTAAATGTAAGGAATGAAGAGCCAGCAAACATAGCTGGATATGGTATGGGAGGGAGAAGAAGAGAAGTAGTGGAGGAGGAGGTGGGGATCAGGAGGTCAGAGGTGTGGGAAGCCATGAAAAGAGTGAAGTTGGGGAAAGCACCAGGAACAGATGGAGTCTGTCGGGAAATGTTGAGGTATGGTGGTGAGATAGTGATCGAATTGGTATGGAAAATGTGCAAACTAGCATGGGAGAAGGGGAGTGCACCCGATGACTGGAAGACTGGCATAATAGTCCCCCTATATAAGGGCAAAGGGGAAAGAGGAGTGTGTGGTAACCACCGAGGAATATGTCTTCTAAGCGTAGTAGGGAAGGTATACAGTAGGGTAGTGATTGAGAGAGTGAGAGTGAGAACGGAGAAATGGATAGGCGACGAGCAGGGAGGTTTTAGGATGTGTAGATCAGATTTTTACCCTGAATTGTGTTGTGGAGAAATATCTGGAGAAGCAACAAAAGGTGTATGTTGCCTTTATGGACTTGGAGAAGGCCTATGACAGAGTGGATAGAGAATGTTTGTGGAAAGTACTTAGAATATACGGAGTAGATGGCAAGTTTCTGAAAGCAGTGAAAAGCATGAATGAGGGTGCAAAAGCGGCAGTACGTGTGGAGAGTGAGCAGAGCGAGTTCTTTGACCTGAATGTTGGGTTGAAACAGGGGTGTGTGATGTCCCTGTTGTTGTTTACTGTATATATGGTTGGAGTAATGAAAGAAATACTATCAAGAGCAGTGGATGTTGGTGTATCGCTGAAAAGGGAGGGAATTGAGTGGAAGCTACCTATACTGCTGTTTGCGGATGATACAGTTCTGATGCGTGATAATGAATGGGAGTTGCACGGTCTGGTAAATTAGTTTGGAACAGTGTGCGAAAAACGGAATTTGAAGGTAAATGCGGGGAAGAGCAAGGTTATGGTCTTCGAAAGGGGTGAAGTCACAGAGTGTGAGGTGAAGCTGAACGGTCAGGCTATGGAGATAGTCATCTCTTCTAAGTATCTGGGCAGTGTGTTGAGTAAAGATGGGACTATGGATGAAGAAGTAAGTGCGGGAGAAGGTACAACAGGGGAAGAGGGTTGTAGGAACGTTGAAAGCAGTAACAAGAAATAGGGTGGTCAGTATGGAAGTGAAGAAGACAGTGTGGTAATCCCGACACTGACTTACGGAAGCGAAGCATGGACATTGGTTGAAAGACTCAGACCAAAAGTGAGAGCAGTGGAAATTAATTACTTAAGAAGTGCATGCGGAGTTACATGGAGGGATAGACAGACTAATGAGGAAGTAAGAAGGAGGTGTGGTGTGGAGGTAGATGTGCTGGAAAGTGTGAAAAGGAATAACTTGAGATGGTTCGGCCATATGGAACGTATGGAAAGCGAGAGAATGGCTAAGAGGGTGTACGAGAGCGAGGTGGAGGGACAGAGGGAGAGGTAGACCGAAAGAGAGGTGGAAGGATGGAGTGAGGAAGTATATGAACGAAGGCGGTGCTGGTTGGGGGGAGGGGTGTTGACTGACTGGGGACAGAGGTGCATGGGGGCGGTTCGTTTGTGGCCACCCCTTCGGGGATCGCGGCGTCAGGCAATATATAGATAGATAGTAAACACTAACTCTATCTGGTCCGACGTATTGACTTTATTATAAGATTTTAGTCAACTCTGCATAAGCAGAGTTTGGTATCGCCCCCCAGTATAGTGGGTACCATCGGAAAAAAATGTCTGTCGTCGTCGTTGTCGTCCGTCTGTCCCGAAACTCCTCCTAGACCGTTGGACGGATTTTCACCAAACTTCACACGAACATATGTTGGGTAAATACGAACGTCAGACAAAGAAGATTTTTTGAATCTGTGCAATAGTTATGATTTTAGATCCAAACTATGGATTTACCCCCCCCCCTTGCCCCACCCCCCAGAAATCCCCCCCAACAGGGGGGCCACCCCCTCTCCAGAACCCCCCCACCCCCCCAAGCTCGTTCTGGGGGCGAAAACATCTCGCTCCGCATTTGCTAGTTTAATTTAGTTTAGTGGACATTGGAAGTGATGGTAGTAATAGTGGGAGTGATGGTGATAGTAGTGATGATGGTGATAATAGTAGTGATGAGGTTGTAGTTGTATTGATGATGATGACAGTAGTGATGATGATGGTAGTGATGATGATGACAGTAGTAGATATGATGGTGATAGTACTAGTAGTAGTGATGATGGTCATAATAGTAGTGATGATGGTGACAAGTAATGATGATAGTTGTAGTGATAATGATGATGGTAGTGACGATGGTGACAGTAGTAGTGATAATGTTGAGTAGTAGTGATTATGGTGAAAGTTGTAGTGATGATGACAGTACTAGTGATGATGAGAGTAGTAGTGATGATGGTAAGAGTAGTAGTGATGACTATAATAGTAGTAGTGCTGATGATAGTAATGGTGATAGTGACTAGTTGTGATGATGGTGACTCATCGCAGAGTTGGGTATGCCGTTTTGATTTTGGGCAAAACGTCACGTCTACTAGTAGTCAATCAATCAATCAATCCATTTTTTTTTTCGTAGATAAACTACATATAAAAAAAATACATTACAATTACAATGTTTACTGTATATACAGATTATCATAATATATGTATATAAATACATTACAATTACAATGTTTACTGTATATACAGATTATCATAATATATGTATATAAATACATTACAATTACAATGTTTACTGTATATACAGATTATCATAATATATGTATATAAATACATTACAATTACAATGTTTACTGTATATACAGATTATCATAATATATATATATATATATATTTATTCATACACATAAATATCCATAGTCTTCAGTTATTTTATGAAGTCCAGTAGGAACATCTGTTAATCTTATTAGAAACTTTAGGATAATAGGTTTAACATATAATTAATAGGATAAATACATATTACACTTAAGCCACACAACTAGATACGTTTGTTGTATAGTTACATAATAATCCACATAATGATGTGATGATGGTTGTAGTTGTAGTGATGATGACAGCAGTAATGATGATGGTAGTGATGATAATGCCAGTAGTAGATATGAATATGATGGTGACAAGCAATGATGATAGTTGTAGTGATAATGATGACAGTAGTGATGATGGTGACAGTATTAGTGATGATGGTGAGTAGTAGTGATTATGGTGAAAGTTGTAGTGATGATGACAGTAGTAGTGCTGATGAAAGTAGTAGTGATGATGGTAAGAGTAGTAGTGATGACTATAATAGTAATAGTGCTGATGATAGTAACTAGTAGTGATGATGGTGACCCATCGCAGAGTTGGGTATGCCGTTTTGATTTTGGGCAAAACGGCACGTCTACTTTATTAATAATTATTGAGGATTTTGCTTGTTTTTGCCATTTTTTAGTGTGTCCTCTAGACAAACAAAAACGTCTTTACATACTTAAAAAAATAAAATATAAATAAATAAATAAATGAATACCCTCATTAAGCTAAATCTGTACATTTTTCGATAGAAATTTGTCCCATCCTAGGTGATAAAAATTGTCTAAAGTTAGACTGAATTATACAAACATGACTTTAGTCCAAAGAAAGAAAACAAGAAGAAAGTGAAAGTTGGGAATCGGAATGGTAATGTTCTCCCAATTGATTTTCACTTAGTGGCTATAAATTCCAGGTTATAAGGAAGTTGGAGCCGTAAACATTGATATTAAACAGAAATGCAATAATAATGTACGTTTCTGATGGATAAATGGTTTGTTGAATTGGGTTTTGTGTAATTATAAATATACTACAACTGTATTTTAGCTGATCATTCTGCTAAATATCAATGTCTACGGCTCCAACTTCCTTATAGAACGAAACTCGCAAGTCGGCAATTGATTTTCACCTAGTGGCCATAAATTCCAGGATTGTTATCAGCTTTATCCCCTACTTGTTCCATTCCAGGATTGTTAACTGGTGTAGCTATTTATACAGACGTTATTGGTTGTTTTTGTTAGTGTTTGTTCTTCCTCTGGTTTATTCATTTGATGTGTTTTTGTTTTTTATTTTTAGCATTGTATGTTTTTTTTTTAATATTGTTTCCTGTCCTTTTGTGATGTTGTATTTTACCTGTGTTTTTTCTTTTCTTTAATATTACTTTTTTCTCTCTCTCTCTCTTTCTTTCTGTGAGTATACTGTATATATATATATATATATATATATCTCGATTATATCATTAGCTTTTTCCCCATCTCTCTCTTCTTCACTCCATTACTGTATTATCTTTCTCTTCCCTCCTCCTTCTTTTCTTCCCTACCTCCCTTATTTCTTCCTTCCCCTTCTATATTTCTCCCCTTCGCTCTCTTCCTTTAATATTCCTTTCTTTAACTGTCTTCGTAGCGCAATGGATAAATGCAATGCATTTCGGTGTGAGCATCCTAGGTTCGAATCCCTGGACTGCCACATGTATTTGTTGATTTCATTAATTGAGTAAAGTCGGTTGGTGGAGGGAACATAATAAATCTTGCTTTTCTTCCCCTACCTTCTGGATTCCTTCCTTCCCTTCTTATCTTTCTCCCCCCTTCTTACCCTTCCTTTCCTTCCTATCTTTCTCCCCTTCCCTCTATTCCTTTCTTTCCTTTCATATCTTATCATCCTTTTCCTTCCTTCCCTTCCTATCATTATCACCCTCTTCCTTCCTTCCTTCCTTCTCCTTATCATGCTTTCCTTCCCTTCTCATCTTTCTATCCCACCTCCCTTCCTCCCTTTCTTCCCTTGCCCCCTCTTCCGCCCTTCCTTCCCACCCTCTCTTACCTTCCTTCTTTCCTCCCCTCCTTCTTCCCCCATCCTCCCTCCCTTCCCTCCCACCCTCCCTTACCTACCTTCCTTGCCTCTTCCTCCATCCCTCCCTCCCCATCCTCCCGATCTTCCCCTCCCCCCCCCCCCCCCCCCCCCCCACTCCTTCCATCCCCCCCGCCCTTCTATTACACCAGGCCCCAATGTGTGTGCCAGTTAACCACCATTGATCTTCGTGATAATCGTTGTTACAGGGCACATTAAGTGGAGTTTTTTAGTGTGTTCCCTAGACCTCCATCAAGCTTAAAATTACACCCCCTAAACCCCCTTTTCGGGGTTTTAGTTTGTTCCCTAGACCTCCATCAAGCTTATAATTACACCCCCTTGAGCTCCTTTCAAGATAAATTTGTAAATTTTTCGGTTGAAAATGTGCCGGCCTAAGGCCGGTTCCTCTTAAATTACAGGCTCGCTATCACTCGCCAGGAAAAAATCGATACCTAAATGGCACGAAGGTCTTAATATTGACAAAGAAATGGGGCAAAAGGTCATAAAATCGCAAAACTAATGGAACCAACATCATAAATTTCAAAACTAATGGGGCCAAACATGAGGGAGAAGGAGGTCCCGACAAACGAGCCCCTCCCCCCCCCCCCCCCCTTTAACATTGATCTTGGTGATAATCGTCGTTACAGCACACATTAGCGTATTACCCACTCTGTTTGGGTCAGCTGTATTATTCACTATGTACAGTTGGTCACGTAAATGCGTACACACTCCAGGTATTTGGTGCTAATTGGTGTATTTACCTTCCTTTATAAGGAACGATTAAGCTGTAAATAATTTGGTTTGGTTTTGTCCTTTTTAAGTATATATATCTGTACTTTTACCTTTATCACTACCTTCACCATCAGAACCACACGACCACATCGAACAACAATATCCAACCACCACCACCACAAACACCTCGACCTTACCTCCACCACCTCCATCACCTTCCCTCCACCACCACCACACAACACTTTCCCAAAATCACCACCACTACCACTACCACCACCACCACCACTACTAACTTCAACAAGCGCTCAACTTGTGACCTTTCCCAGAACATGATAAATGAGAGTGTTATGTTGAGAAGGTGCCATAAAAGTAAATTACGTTATTTAACTCCACCTCGCTTCTTTACACTTTCTCTCCCTCTCTCTTTGGCTTGTATCCATTCGGCCCCATTCAGCCTACTGTCTTAAGACGTTTACCC
Source organism: Paralithodes platypus (assembly GCA_032716605.1). NCBI lineage: Eukaryota > Metazoa > Arthropoda > Malacostraca > Decapoda > Lithodidae > Paralithodes > Paralithodes platypus. Next base: position 45,228,581 of record CM064503.1, read on the forward strand.
CCATCAAGGTGTCAATATTTTACTGGCGAGCGTTATACATACTGTATATATTTTTGTTTTGACAGCAAGCTAAATTTGTACTTTTTTCGATAGAAAAATTTCTCCGGCGAAGCCGGAATTCTCCATACAATGCTGGCTCGCTATCGCTCGCCAGGAAGAAATCGACACTTGAATGGGGATAAAAGTCTTAAAACAGTTGGCTGAATGGGGCCGAACGGATACAAGCCAGGGAAAGAGAGAAAAGGAGAGAAAGATAAAAAAAAAAACGGTGACCCCCCTTAACTCCACCACCACCACCATCGTCACCACCATCGTCACCACCTGATATGTTTACCAACAACAAAAACAACACCAATAGCCACAACAATTTTCAGTTGTTAAAAAGCAAATAAAATAATTGACTTTATAGGCAGGTCATTGGAGCATAAATCCAAAGACGTAATCCTCACAGTTTACTATTCCCTAGTCTGTCCTCTTCTGGAGTACTGCGTTCAATCCTGGTGCTCTTATTATCAAAAGTTATCGATAAACTTAAACGAGTTCAATGAAGAGTTACCAAAATTATACCTAATCTAAGAAACAAACCATACGAGGGGCGTCTTAGAGAATTAAGTTTCCTTTAACCAAGCGCAGATTAAGAGGTGACCTAATTCAAGTCTTCAAAATCATCAAAGGCATCGACAATATGAACTGTAATAAGTACTTTACGATCGAGCAATCAAACTACACACAGGGAAATGGTTGCAACATAATTGGTAAATATTTTAACTCGCACGAGTCTAAGAATTTCTTGTTCAATCGAGTGGTGAACTTGTGGATGGACTTTCTCGAGATGTTAGACTGCAGCACCTTGATTCCGCGACTGATTGCATTTGTAAATTAATGACCTTTTTCTCAGCTACATCGTGTTATGTTATTAACCCAAATGCTTCCCTACTAACATCTCCTAACCCTGCCTAGGACATTGGTCTTGAGTCAGTGCTTCCCTTTCCAAGTGTCCCTTACTCATTGTGAACCACTGTTGGACACTTTGAACAGCAGTGATTTAGAGGGCAAGCAACCTCGAGGGGTCGCCTGTTGTTGCTTGACTCCATTTTACTCCTTTGTACTCCTTTGTACTCGTCATGGCACAAGGTAATTTTTAAATAAACCCGTAATTTATTCGGAGAAATGTCCAGCGAACATGGAAACGTTATGCTCCCTTTATTGTTAAGGGGGGATGGAAGTATTTATTGTTAAGGGGGGATGGAAGTATTTATTGTTAAGGGGGGATGGAAGTATTTATTGTTAAGGGGGGATGGAAGTATTGTTAAGGGGGGATGGAAGTATTTATTGTTAAGGGGGGATGGAAGTATTTATTGTTAAGGGGGGATGGAAGTATTGTTAAGGGGGGATGGAAGTATTTATTGTTAAGGGGGGATGGAAGTATTTATTTCCTCCTTTATATATTTGTTTAGATTTAGTTTAGTTTTCTCCCTAGACCTCCATCAAGCTTAACCACCCTCCCCAACCCTCCTTCAAGATAAATTTGTACGTTTTTCGATAGTAAATTTTCCCGGCCAAGGGCCGGTTTCCTCTTAGATCACAGGCTCGCTATCGCTCGCCAGAAAACAATCGACATCTAAATGACACGAAAAGTCTTACTATTGACAAAGAAATGGGGCGAAAGGTTTTAAAATCTAAAAAATTATGGGCCGAACGTCATGACAAAATGATGGACCGAACGTCATGAAATCTGAAAGCTAATAGGACTGAACATGAGGAAGAAGCTAATAGGACTGAACATGAGGAAGAAGCTAATAGGACTGAACATGAGGAAGAAGCTAATAGGACTGAACATGAGGAAGAAGCTAATAGGACTGAACATGAGGAAGAAGCTAATAGGACTGAACATGAGGAAGAAGCTAATAGGACTGAACATGAGGAAGAAGCTAATAGGACTGAACATGAGGAAGAAGCTAATAGGACTGAACATGAGGAAGAAGCTAATAGGACTGAACATGAGGAAGAAGCTAATAGGACTGAACATGAGGAAGAAGCTAATAGAACTGAACATGAGGAAGAAGCTAATAGGACTGAACATGAGGAAGAAGCTAATAGGACTGAACATGAGGAAGAAGCTAATAGGACTGAACATGAGGAAGAAGCTAATAGGACTGAACATGAGGAAGAAGCTAATAGGACTGAACATGAGGAAGAAGCTAATAGGACTGAACATGAGGAAGAAGCTAATAGGACTGAAGCTAATAGGACTGAACATGAGGAAGAAGCTAATAGGACTGAACATGAGGAAGAAGCTAATAGGACTGAACATGAGGAAGAAGCTAATAGGACTGAACATGAGGAAGAAGCTAATAGGACTGAACATGAGGAAGAAGGGGGACCAGAAAAACCACCCATCTCCCCTTAACAACCGCCAACCGCCCCAAAAAAATAATCAATATTAGGTGGTGATTTAACTGTGTATTATAGTGTTACATACTTCAACTATGATTACTTCACCTCTCTAGTTTATTATATTGTGTGTGTGTTTGTGTGTGTGTTACATACTTCAACTATGATTACTTCACCTCTCTAGTTTATTATATTGTGTGTGTGTTTGTGTGTGTGTGTTACATACTTCAACTATGATTACTTCACCTCTCTAGTTTATTATATTGTGTGTGTGTTTGTGTGTGTGTTACATACTTCAACTATGATTACTTCACCTCTCTAGTTTATTATATTGTGTGTGTTTGTGTGTGTGTTACATACTCCAACTATGATTACTTCACCTCTCTAGTTTATTATATTGTGTGTGTGTTTGTGTGTGTGTTACATACTTCAACTATGATTACTTCACCTCTCTAGTTTATTATATTGTGTGTGTGTGTGTGTGTGTGTGTGTGTGTGTGCATTATGTATTATACGTGATTCCGTGTATGTTTATGTGGGTCATATGAGTGTGTGTGTGTGTATATGTGTGTGTGTGTGTGTGTATATATGTGTGTGTGTATATGTGTGTGTGTGTGTGCATTTTTTTATTATACGTGATTCCTTATATTTCCTCTCACTTAAACAGTAGGCTACCATAGCGCGGGTGGGAATATGAACATGATTAGATTAATATCCAGTATTCGAGAATGGATAATAAGTCGTAGGCGTGTGCATAAACCTTTAACCGTCCTGGTGGTGTAATGGTTAAGGTGGCAAAAATATGTGTGTGATAACCCGGGTTCGAATCCCGGTGGATCATATATACTTTAATTAATTTCATTGGGGGTGTGGTGGTGAGATTAATAAAAATAATGTTTATGTGCGTCATATGAGTGTGTGTGTGTGTGTGTGTGTTATCATTACAGTACATATACGGTACATATAAACACAGTTATATGGACGTCCTTTAAAGCAGGCCATTAAGCACATTTTCCTCTAATCTATTTTTTATGAATTTCACCACACCACCAAACACCTCCATTGAAATTAATGAAAGCAGGTATGTGGTCCACCGGGATTCGAACCTGGGTTATCACACACAGATTTGTAGACACCTTAATTAAGGGGGGTCACTGTTTTTTTGTTTTTTTTCTTTCTCTCCTTTTCTCTCTTTCCCTGGCTTGTATCCATTCGGCCCCATTCAGCCAACTGTTTTAAGACGTGTATCCCCATCCAGGTGTCGATTTCTTCCTGGCGAGCGATAGCGAGCCAGCATTGTATGGAGAAATCCGGCTTCGCCGGAGACATTTTTCGATCGAAAAAATGTACAAATTTAGCTTGCTGTCAAAACAAATATATACTATATATATGCTGGCTCGCTACCGCTCGCCAGGAAAATGTTGACACCTGGATGCGGGTAAACGTCTTAAAACAGTAGGCTGAATGGGGCCGAATGGATACAAGCCAAAGAGAGAGGGAGAGAAAGAGAAAAAGAGCGATGTGGGCTCCCTTAATTAAGCAAATGTACGTGTAATTAAGTGAGGATAATAAGACTTCCAGTTATTCCCCGTACTTGTGAATATAATTACAATAAGACATTCCTCATGAACAAAGCAGAGGAAGGGTAGGTGTGTTCATGTATTTAGGGGACCCAGGCGGTATTGTGCAGCAAAATTTACTGGTTCGGCTCAATGGTTTAAGGAGGGGGTTTAGTTTGCTCTCTAAACCTCTATCAAACTTTAAAAAAACACCCACAAGATCCCCCCTTCGATATATAGATGTAAACACCCACAAGATCCCCCCTTCGATATATAGTTGTAAACACCCGCAAGATCCCTTCGATATATAGATGTAAACACCCACAAGATCCCCCCTTCGATATATAGATGTAAACACCCACAAGATCCCCCCTTCTATATATAGTTGTAAACACCCACAAGATCCCCCCTTCGATATATAGATGTAAACACCCACAAGATCCCCCCTTCGATATATAGTTGTAAACACCCGCAAGATCCCTTCGATATATAGATGTAAACACCCACAAGATAGACCCTTCGATATATAGATGTAAACACCCACAAGATCCCCCCTTCGATATATAGATGTAAACACCCGCAAGATCCCCCCTTCGATATATAGATGTAAACACCCACAAGATCCCCCCTTCGATATATAGTTGTAAACACCCACAAGATCCCCCCTTCGATATATAGATGTAAACACCCACAAGATCCCCCCTTCGATATATAGATGTAAACACCCACAAGATCCCCCCTTCGATATAGATGTAAACACCCACAAGATCCCCCCTTCGATATATAGTTGTAAACACCCACAAGATCCCCCCTTCGCTATATAGTATGTAAACACCCCCAAGATCCCCCCTTCGATATATAGTTGTAAACACCCACAAGATCCCCCCTTCGATATATAGATGTAAACACCCACAAGATCCCCCCTTCGATATATAGATGTAAACACCCACAAGAAACCCCCTTCGATATATAGATGTAAAACACCCCCAAGATCCCCCCTTCGATATATAGTTGTAAACACCCACAAGATCCCCCCTTCGATATATAGTTGTAAACACCCACAAGATCCCCCCTTCGATATATAGTTGTAAACACCCACAAGATCCCCCCTTCGATATATAGATGTAAACACCCGCAAGATCCCCCCTTCGATATATAGATGTAAACACCAACAAGATCCCCCCTTCGATATATAGATGTAAACACCCACAAGATCCCCCCTTCGATATATAGTTGTAAACACCCACAAGATCCCCCCTTCGATATATAGTTGTAAACACCCACAAGATCCCCCCTTCGATATATAGTTGTAAACACCCACAAGATCCCCCCTTCGATATATAGATGTAAACACCCGCAAGATCCCCCCTTCGATATATAGATGTAAACACCAACAAGATCCCCCCTTCGATATATAGATGTAAACACCCACAAGATCCCCCCTTCGATATATAGTTGTAAACACCCACAAGATCCCCCCTTCGATATATAGTTGTAAACACCCACAAGATCCCCCCTTCGATATATAGTTGTAAACACCCACAAGATCCCCCCTTCGATATATAGTTGTAAACACCCGCAAGATCCACCCTTCGATATATAGATGTAAACACCCGCAAGATCCACCCTTCGATATATAGTTGTAAACACCCACAAGATCCCCCCTTCGATATATAGTTGTAAACACCCGCAAGATCCGCCCTTCGATATATAGATGTAAACACCCGCAAGATCCACCCTTCGATATATAGTTGTAAACACCCACAAGATCCCCCCTTCGATATATAGATGTAAACACCCGCAAGATCCACCCTTCGATATATAGTTGTAAACACCCACAAGATCCCCCCTTCGATATATAGTTGTAAACACCCCCAAGATCCCCCCTTCGATATATAGTTGTAAACACCCCCAAGATCCCCCCTTCGATATATAGTTGTAAACACCCACAAGATCCCCCCTTCGATATATATTTGTAAATTTTTCGGTAGAAAAATGTCCCGGCCGAAGGCTGATTTCTCTTCAAATACAGGCTCGCTATCGCTCGCCAGGAAAAAAATCGTCACCTGAATGGCACGAAAGGTCTTAATATTGGGAAAGGAATGGGGCAAAAGGTCTGAAAATTGCCAAACTAAAGAGGGGAAAATCTTGAAATCTCATAACTAATATAGGGCTAAACATGAGGGAGGAGGAGGACTGGAAAAACCAACTGCCTCCCCTTAATTGACATAAGACATTCCTCCTGGACAAGACAGAGGAAGGGTATGTTTGGTCATGTATTTTGGCTGAACCTTTCCATACCTTAGAATCAGGCTTAGATCTTTTAGCACTATTGCCTTTTCCTGATTAAAAAACATTTGAAATCATTACTACTATTACTAATAATAATAATAATAATAATAATAATCATAACAATATTACAAATAATAGTAAACATACATATATTAATACCAAACTAATACATCAATAATAATGTTACATACTGCTGCTCGGAATAAAAGAACATTGGATTAAGGTAGTTTCTCAAGGTTCTAAAACGTTTTAAAATATTCTCCCACGTCTTTTTAAAATATATTCTAGCTATATTCAGACTATTTTGTGCAGTTGAAGAAAGATCTGTGGTAGTAAAAATGGTAGGTAGGATAGTTTGAGGCCTGTTAACTGCTGGAGGGTCTTACTAAACTGAATATAATCGTGTAATAGTAGCCAAAATAAGGTTACAAAGACGTCGCCGGTACAGAAGGGGTTAAAGCCAAGTATTGAAGCATCTAGATTCTAGACCAAATAAAGTAGTGTAGTGTCTGCCTTGCGTTTGATACTGATTGAAATTGATGGTTCGCGATTTATGCTCTTGGCTGTACTGCGTATGTATGTATGTATGTATGTATGTATGTATGTATGTATGTATGTAATAATATTAATAATAATAATAATAATAATCGTCTGGTTACTTATATAGCGCCCGTATCTCCTCCTTCGAGGATTCACAAGCGCTTCACACGTCTTTAATAAACCAGAGACCATTACCCATCTCCCTTGCTCATGGGGAGACGGTAACCGCCGGCTATATATCAGAAAAACTTCAACCTGAGCGGGGATTGAACGCGAGACCTGCAAGATAGGAAGCAGGCACGTTATCAACTGAGCCAGCCGGACGGCATGTATGTATGTATGTATTTATGTATGTACTCAGGCCCCATCCCCATTTTTTCCTCTTTTTTTTTTCCTGGGGGTGGCCGACTGGAGACAGAGCAAAGTAAGAGGGGAGGTGTGGCAGAGTGGTCTTGCCACTGGACTGGTAATCCAATAGACCCAGGTTCGAATCCCAATAAGCCAATGGGAAGATATTATTGGGATGGAATTTATGCTGTGCCTAGTTTCAGTGCATTACCACAGCACACCGAAATGCCAAAAACATAACCTCATTGTTCTCTGATTAAATAGCATTGTGTGAATATTCCCATATTCAAAATATGTTACAGAGGGGTAATGCCTAGTGAGTTAATTGCTCAATAGGTGGCATTCTGAGAGTGAGGGTCCGAGTGTGGGGGATCAGACTGTGAAGCGCGGAGGCAGAGCAGCTTCAGAGATGGAGTTGCTTCGAGCCGGGGTGCTTCGCATGTCTCACTCCCTAGACTGGAACAAGACCTCACGGGCCTCACCGTGTTCAGCGGTGTAGTGTAAAAGCTCTTAGCCTATGCCCGAGAGGGAGTAGTTGGAATATAGAAAAACCAAAAAAAAACGTAAGTTACTCATATGTATTGAAAAACGCTTAAAAAAAACTGTATTTGCTCTAAAATTAACTGTTCTTTCGTTAAAGATTCCGTTTGTATTGTCAATAACCCCCCCCCCCCCTTTTTTTTTTTTTTTGGCCCGGAACAAAATCCGTGTCTTGAGTGTCAAACCTGTGCATAAACCACTCAACCTTAAGCCCGGTATCACACGAGCGCTTTTTCCCTCAAATTTTTTCCTCAACACTGGTCTGGCAGCTTATGAGGTTAACATGTATAATATTTCTGCTACCTAAATTCATCTATCATCAGTATAGTTTCCGATACCAGTGCAAAATATTCCAGAAATGTTGCCAGAAAAATTTTGATTATGGAATGTTGACTATAAAAGCTCTCGTGTGATACCGGCTTTAGTCTCCCTTTAAATATGTAGTCCGGAATACGTTTTCTGTGTAATCCTCTTTTGGTTTTCCCCCCATTCGTTGTTTCCTTTCCCTTCTTCTACTTCTCTCCCCCTCTCCCCCATCACATACTCTCCCCTCCCCCTCCCCATCACTCTTCCTCCCCCATCACATACCCTTCTCTCCCCTCTCCTCCCCTTCACCTCCCTCCCCCTCCCCATCACATCCCCTTCTCTCCCATTACTCTTTAAGCGCAATGGCCCATCTCGGGAACCCGTTTTGCGTACGAGAGAGAGAGAGAAAGAGAGAGAGCGAGAGCGAGAGAGAGAAAGCTTCTAGTAAACCCTCATCACAAGCCCCGATATTTACTAGCTACCGGGAAACACTGTACTTAGGAGAGAGAGAGAGAGAGAGAGAGAGAGAGAGAGAGAGAGAGAGAGAGAGAGAGAAAGCTTCTAGTAAACCTGTACTTAGGAGAGAGAGAGAGAAGAGTGAGAGGGAGGGAGTGAGTGTGTGTGTGTGTGTATGTGAGAGAGAGAGAGAGAGAGAGAGTGAAAACAAAAATGAGCGTGAGAGAGAGGGAGAGAGGAAGGGCGGGGGGGGGGGGTATATAACTATAACCACAAGGTAGGTGTTACCTGCATTATTATATCCTTAGGAAATACTGTATAATTATTATATCCTTAGGAAATACTGTATAATTATTATATCCTTAGGAAATACTGTATAATTATTATATCCTTAGGAAATACTGTATAAATATTATATCCTTAGGAAATACTGTATAATTATTATATCCTTAGAAAATACTGTATAATTATTATATCCTTAGGAAATACTGTATAATTATTATATCCTTAGGAAATACTGTATAATTATTATATCCTTAGGAAATACTGTATAATTATTATATCCTTAGGAAATACTGTATAATTATTATATCCTTAGGAAATACTGTATAATTATTATATCCTTAGGAAATACTGTATAATTATTATATCCTTAGGAAATACTGTATAATTATTATATCCTTAGGAAATACTGTATAATTATTATATCCTTAGGAAATACTGTATATAGACTATACAATATTATTATACACAAATATAGTGTATTATATCTCGCCCCCTTCCATACACCTCATTATTATTAAGGGAGCCCACCTCGCGTTTGTTTATCTTCCTCTCTCTTTGGTTTGTATCCATTCGGCCCCATTCAGCCTACTGTTTTAACACGTTTACCCCCATCTACAGTAGGTGTCAATACTTTCCTGGCGAGCGGTAGCGAGCCAGCATATATATATTTTTGTTTAGAGAGCAAGCTAAATTTGTACATTTTTCGATAGAATAATGTCTCCGGCGAAGCCGGATTTCTCCATACAATGCTGGCTCGCTATCGCTCGCCAGGAGGAAATCGACACCTGGATGGGGATAAACGTCTTAAAACAGTTGGCCGAATGGGGTCGAATGGATACAAACCAGGGAAAGAGAGAAAAGGAGAGAAAGATACAAAAGCGAGGTGTAATATCTCGCCCTCCACCACCCCTCAGATCCCCGGGTAATGTAGTGGGTGGAGTGATGGTGGATCAGTGTCACCTGCCCTAAGTGGAGTGGCGAGTTAGGAGACGTGGAAGGCCAGGTGGAAGACTTAGTGGTGGAGGAGGGAGGGGTGTAATGGAGGAGGTGGGGGAGGGGGTAGTGGTGGAGGAGGAGGGGGAGGGGGTTGTAGTGGAGCAGGAGGGGGAGGGGGTAGTAGTGGAGGAGGAGGGGGGAAGGTGGAGGAGGAGGGGAGGTGGTAGGGGGGAGGAGATGGGGTGGACGAGGGGGGGGGGGGTTAGTGGATGAGGGAAGGTGTTAGAGGGGGGAGGTGGAGGGAGTAGAAGAGGAGGGTAGTTGGGGGCAGTGGAGGAGGGAAGGGGTGAAAGGTCTCAAAATCGCCAAACTAATGGGGCGAACGTCTTAAAATTTCAATAATAATGGGGGAAAATGTCACTTCATATTCCCCTTTCAGTACAAGCCCCAAGAGAGAGGAAGTGTGTGTGTGTATGCGATCATGTGTACCTTGAGTTTGGTTCACTATCACTCTTTCAACCTTGGAGGGGACACTTGTTACATCCATCTTTGCCTTTTGTCTCCTCCATGCAAATAGAAAAAATAAAATGTGGGAGACTTTTGGTTCCTTATGTGCTTAAGGGGAGATGGGCCAGTTTTCGGGACCACATTCTCCCTCGTGTTTGGTCCCATTATTTTTTAAATTTTAAGGTGGTCGGCCCATTAGTTTGACGATTTTATCACCTTTCGCCCCATTTCGTTGTCAATTTTAAGACCTTTCGTGCCATTTAAGTGTCGATTCTTTCCTGGCGAGCGATAGCGAGCCTGTAATTTTCTATCGAAAAATGTACAAATTTATCTTGACGGGGAGTCTAGGGGGGGTTTTTTGTTTTAAGTTTGATGGAGGTCTAGCGATAAAAATAAAAATGATATGAATAAATAAATTAATGTACTAATAAAAACGGCCCATCACCCCTTAAGGGGGTAGGGTTTGTTTATTAGTTTGATTTGTTATATACTGTATATGTTAGTGTTTTAGTTTCCTCCCTAGACCTACATCAAACTTGAGGGAGCCCATCTCGCTTTTTTTTTTTTTTTTTTTTTCTTTTTTTTAAAGAGACAATGAACGGAGGAAGGAAAAACACAGATAAAACAAAAAAGGTCCATGTGCCTAAAGGCATCCTCCATTCATAAAATGTTTGTAACAACTGGAATTAAACTGTTGTAGATTGTAAGTTTGTGGAAAGCAACTCGAGTGAAGTGAATTCAAAAGAGTAGTAGTTCTGGGGATAAATGAATTTTGATAAGCAGAAGTTCTGCATTGTGGAGGAGAAAGTGTAAATTCATGGGCTCTCTCAGCTGCCCTAGTTCTACGGGGAAAGATGTGGAGAGGCGGCACAATTGAAGCAAGTTCCTCAGAACAATTGCTGTGAAAATATCTGTAGAATAATGCAAGGGATGCAACGTTTCTTCGTATGGATAATGTAGGAAGGTTCTGTGTGATTGCAGGGTTATTGATTAATCTAATAGCTTTATTTTGAATGTTGTCCAACTGCCTCAATGCAACCACTCCACTTCCACTCGACAGAGGTGAACAGTAATCCATCTGAGAACGCACATGACTTTTATATATTACGGCCAACTGCTCGTCAGTGAAGAATTCTCGAACTCTGTACAGGAGTCCCAGTTTTTTAGAGGCATTCTTAGCAATGCTTCTAACATAATGTGTCCAACTCAAGTTAGTAGTTAATGTTACACCGAGAATGTCAATACTAGGGGAAGTGGGAATATTTACATCATTAAAAAATATATGGGAGGCAGTGAGATTCTGTCGGTTAGAAAATTGAATGTACTTGGTTTTCTGTGCATTAAAGGAAACTAGATGTTTTTGTCCCCATTCATTAATTCTAGAAAGGTCCTGGTTCAGAGAAATTGCAGTGTTTATTTTTGAATTTATAAGATCGGGTTGGGTGAAAGAATTGGTAAATGTGAAGGAACTGTGGAGTGTTGAGTCATCTGCGTAGGAATGTATTGGATTAGGAGTGGTAGATATGAGATCATTGATATGAATGAAGAACAGTGTTGGGATCAAAACTGATCCCTGGGGAACACCAGCATTTATTGAGTGAAATTGAGAATAAAGGCCATCTACTATTACACATATTTTTCTGTTATGAAGATAAGAAGAAATTAGTGGAACTAATGATGCAAGGCCGTAGTGTGACATCTTCGACAATAAGGATTGATGCCAGACTCTATCAAATGCCTTTGATATATCCAGTGCTATCGTATGTGTTTCACCATGTTGGTCTGTAGCTTGGTTGATTTGATGCGTAAGAAGGCAAAGAATGTCTGCAGTTGATCGACATCGTCTAAAACCATATTGCCTATCACTGATTAATTTATTATTCTCAAGATGCTTAATTATGTGATTATTTAATATAATTTCAAAGACTTTACCAAGAGTGGAAGTTATAGCTATTGGTCTGTAGTTTGATGGATCTGAAGAGGCACCTTTTTTAGGAACTGGATGGATGTTTGCTTCTTTCCAGGATACTGGGAAGCATGAGGTATGAGTACACAGACGGAATAATTTTGCCAATACAGAAGCGAGCACCAAGGAGCAATTCTTAAGTACTATTGGAGGAATTTCATTTGGACCAGTAGCCTTATCTACTGAGAGATTCTGCAAAATAGTTTTGACATGTCTGGTGTGGATCTTAAGTGAGGGAATTTCAGGCGAATTAAAATTAAGTACAGGGACATCTTGATTTATTTCATCTAAGGTTGAGTTGGTGGAGAAAATTATCTTTCTCTCCCTCTCTCTTTGGCTTGTATCCATTCGGCCCCATTCAGCCTACTGTTTTAAGACGTTTACCCTCATCTAGGTGTCAATATTTTTCTGGCGAGCGGTAGCGATCCAGCATATTATACTGTATATATTTTTGTTTGGACAGCAAGCTAAATTTGTGCTTTTTTCGATAGAAACATTTCTCGGCGAAGCCGGATTTCTCCATACAATGCTGTCTCGCTATCGCTCGCCAGGAAGAAATCGACACCTGGATGGGGATAAACGTCTTAAAACAGTTGGCTGAATGGGGCCGAATGGATACAAGCCAGGGAAAGAGAGAAAAGGAGAGAAAGATAAAACAAAAACGGTGGCCCCCTTAATATATTTTCCTCAATATCCCCCTTCCAGATAAATGTGTACACTAGTGAGTTCCCTTTAAATTGTCAGGAAGGAAGGTATGCTGTTTTTTTATCAGAGAGAGAGATAGAGAGAGAGAGATTGTTTAGAAGGGAGATGGGGCTAGAGATACGAGACAGCCAAGGTAAGGAGAGTGTTGCCTGTAGTGCTAGATCATTATTACCGACAGAGAGAGAGAGAGAGTGTGAGTGAGTGAGTGAGTTTGAGAGAGGGAGAGAACGAAAGCCAGAAAGGAGAGAAAATAGAGAACTAAAGACAGGAAGGAAGATCGAAAGACAACACAGAAGAGGAGAGAGAGAGCGAGCGAGAGCGAGCGTGCGAGATATCAAAGCCAGGTACAATAGTCCCTATCTCACTTCATAATGAGCATCGTTCTGTCGCCCTAATTGTTTGTCCAGCTACCAATTATTTCCCCGTGTAGACTTGGGTATGTAAGGGGGGACTTCTAGACATTTTAATTCAGGCACTACATGTTATTAACCCCTTCAGTACCGGTGATGTACTTTTCATTATATTGTGGCAACTATTGGACGATTTTTTTACAGATGTTTACCTGTCGAGAACTGAAATCGACATTATGAATAAGGAGTCATCTAGTGAATAACTTAAGAAGTGCATAGTGAATAAATAATAAGTATAAGACAGTGAAGAAGGGAATAGAGGGTATGAAGGAGGGAATAGAGAGAAAGACAGTAAAGAAGGGAAGAGAGAAACTAGGTCCTCTTTCTCCCCTTTGCGCTCCCTTCTGGTATTTTGAAAGAGGAAACCACAAAGCCCCTTCTTCCTTTCCCTTGCTCACCCCTCGGGTATTTTGACATTTGTGTAACCAATGCTGTGAGTAATGGTTTTGAGATATAATGGTAATATAATACTCAATAACTTATAGCAGTTAACTTAATGTACAATAGGTAACATAGTAGTTTACTAATCTAGTGTTAAGATGTAATTATATATATTTACTGTTCATATAGGTTTAAATCAACACTATACGTGAAACACCTGACAAGTTATTAATCACTCTCCCCCTCAGTACGAGGAAAACAGAGACACAACCAAGACCTACTGTAGGCCTATACCTAGGCCTAGCACATACATTGATTTACAAGGAGTGAGAGGGTTCAAAAGCATTTTCCAATATGGTAGTGAAAGCTACCCAGTCTAAAAATATATACTCGTTGTCCATTCTCCACGGAGATATAGAGGCAGACCGAGTCCTGACTTGAAGTAGAGAGAACACCTCTCTAACACCTCCTGGCACAAACATATAAGTCCACCAGAAGAAAACCTACACCATCCATGGACTTCAACCAGAAAGTCCCAGTCCTTAAAAACATAACACTCAAAATCATTGCAAGTACAATTTAAATATAAATACTTGAAGTGTTAGTTTTGGTTGGAAACATATTGAAACGGTATTATTCAATCTTATATAATATGTGTTAGTTAAAACATTATTCAGTCTCATACAATAAGGGTTAGTTAAACCAAGTCGGTCTTGATAAATTATTCATTCATAATTATACAACCCTGTAAAAATATACAACTTATTATAATGTGTAAGTGAATTAAATAACATCTTTATAAACATTGTATAATAACAAAACTCCTAAACTGCGTGTTTATATCCGATAATTATTTCTGTGACTTTATAATTATACTCCAACAGTGTAATCATATATTATGGTTCTTACTTGGTTACAAGTATAACATTATAACTACAACTCCAGTAAACTATGAGACATAAATATACAATAGATATGCTTATCTATCTACAGAGTTTGGAGTATGATTATCAAATTATATATATATAAAGTAATTCATGAGATCCTATAATAATCTTGGGATTGCTTAAACTCGAATTGTGTATTCACTCATATAACCTCTTGGCCAACTAAATTAACGTCACAACATTGATTATACCATTGGATTAAATATAATATAAAGAGTGAAAAACGCATATTCGACATACCCATTAAAAGTCTACCGACTATCTCAATAAATCATTTTAGCTACCATACATCCTTCCTAAACTGCATAAAAGCCTCTAAATATAGCTAGAATATTATGAAAATGACATCGCCGGTACAGAAGGGGTTAATTGTTTGTCTCCCGCTACCAATTATTTCTCTGTGTAGACTTGTGTATATAATGGAGGATTTCTAGAGTGGAATTATTCTTAAGAGTTGGGGCGATTTTCTGGTCCCTTTTTCCCTCGTGTTAAGCCCAGTCCAGAATTGCCCAAATATATTGCCATAATTTTGTTTAGTAGTCTATGCCTCGGGTTTAGTAGTCTATGCCTCGGGTTTAGTAGTCTATGCCTCGGGTTTAGTCTATGCCTCGGGTTAGTAGTCTATGCCTCGGGTTTAGTAGTCTATGCCTCGGGTTTAGTAGTCTATGCCTCGGGTTTAGTAGTCTATGCCTCGGGTTTAGTAGTCTATGCCTCGGGTTTAGTAGTCTATGCCTCGGGTTTAGTAGTCTATGCCTCGGGTTTAGTAGTCTATGCCTCGGGTTTAGTAGTCTATGCCTCGGGTTTAGTAGTCTATGCCTCGTTAGTAGTCTATGCTCGGGTTTAGTAGTCTATGCCTCGGGTTTGGTAGTCTATGCCTCGGGTTTAGTAGTCTATGCTCGGGTTTAGTAGTCTATGCCTGGGTTTAGTAGTCTATGCCTCGGTTTTAGTACTATGCTCGGGTTTAGTAGTCTATGCCTCGGGTTGTAGTCTATGCCTCGGTTTAGTATGCCTCGGGTTTAGTAGCCTCGGGTTTAGTAGTCTATGCCTCGGGTTTAGTAGTCTATGCCTCGGGTTTAGTAGTATGCCTCGGTTTAGTAGTCTATGCCTCGGTTTAGTAGTCTATGCCTCGGGTTTAGTAGTCTATGCCTCGGTTTAGTAGTCTATGCCTCGGTTTAGTAGTCTATGCCTCGGGTTTAGTAGTCTATGCCTCGGTTTAGTAGTCTATGCCTCGGTTTAGTAGTCTATGCCTCGGGTTTAGTAGTCTATGCCTCGGTTTAGTAGTCTATGCCTCGGGTTTAGTAGTCTATGCCTCGGGTTTAGTAGTCTATGCCTCGGTTTAGTAGTCTATGCCTCGGTTAGTAGTCTATGCCTCGGGTTAGTAGTCTATGCTCGGGTAGTAGTCTATGCCTCGGGTTTAGTAGTCTATGCCTCGGGTTTAGTAGTCTATGCCTCGGGTTAGTAGTCTATGCCTCGGGTTTAGTAGTCTATGCCTCGGGTTTAGTATCTATGCCTCGGGTTTAGTAGTCTATGCCTCGGGTTTGTAGTCTATGCCTCGGGTTAGTAGTCTATTATCCTCGGGTTTAGTAGTCTATGCTCGGGTTAGTAGTCTATGCCCCGGGTTTAGTAGTCTATGCCTCCGGTTTAGTAATCTATGCCTCGGATTTAGTAGTCTATGCCTCGGGTTTTGTAGTCTATGCCTCGGTTAGTAGTCTATGCCTCGGGTTTAGTAGTCTATGCCTCGGGTTTAGTAGTCTATGCCTCGGGTTTAGTAGTCTATGCTCTAGTAGTCTATGCCTCGGGTTTAGTAGTCTATGCCTCGGGTTTAGTAGTCTATGCCTCGGGTTTAGTAGTCTATGCCTCGGGTTTAGTAGTCTATGCCTCGGGTAGTCTATGCCTCGGTTTAGTAGTCTATGCCTCGGGTTTAGTAGTCTATGCCACGGGTCTAGTAGTCTATGCCTCGGGTTTAGTAGTCTAAGCCCCGGTTATAGTAGACTATGCCTCGGGTTTAGTAGTCTATGCCTCGGGTTTAGTAGTCTATGCCTCGGGTTTAGTAGTCTATGCCTCGGGTTTAGTAGTCTATGCCTCGGGTTTAGTAGTCTATGCCTCGGGTTTAGTAGTCTATGCCTCGGGTTTTAAGTACCAATCTCACCAAGCGCAACTTTCGATAATGTTCGACCGGTAACTTGTTTCCGGTGCTGAATGGGTAGCTCTGTCTCGAGTCCCGGGGGGGGGGTCCCCCCCCCCCCCCCAAAGAAAAAAAAATATGGGTTAAGTGCCAAAGTATAATTATATACCGGTGTATATATATATACCGGGTATATATAATTATATATATATATGCATACATAGTGAATGGGTTTAAGATATTGCCCGTATGGTACCGCTGATAATTCCGGTATTTATCGCCTTTATGGGCATATTTATTTATCGCCTTTATGGGCATATTTATTTATCTTTTGTATTATCTGTTTTAGTTTCCTCCCTATACCTCCATCAAGCTGTTTTAGTTTCCTCCCTATACCTCCATCAAGCTGTTTTAGTTTCCTCCCTATACCTCCATCAAGCTGTTTTAGTTTCCTCTCCTATACCTCCATCAAGCTGTTTTAGTTTTCCTCCCTATACCTCCATCAAGCTGTTTTAGTTTCCTCCCTATACCTCCATCAAGCTGTTTTAGTTTCCTCCCTATACCTCCATCAAGCTGTTTTAGTTTCCTCCCTATACCTCCATCAAGCTGTTTTAGTTTCCTCCCTATACCTCCATCAAGCTGTTTTAGTTTCCTCCCTATACCTCCATCAAGCTTAAAAATACACCCCCCAAGACCCTCCTTCAAGATATATTTGTACATTTTTCGATAGAAAAATTTCCCGGCCAGAGGCCGTTTCCTCTTAAATTACAGGCTCGCTATCGCTCGCCAGGAACAAAAAACGACACCTAAATGGCACGAAAGGTCTTATTATTGATAAAAAAAATTAGGCGTAAAGTTTTAAAATCGCCAAACTAATGGTCTTAAAATCTAAAAACCAATATGGCTAAACACGAAGGAAAAGGGGACCAGAAAAATGTACGATAATTCCGGTCTTTGTAGCGTTTAAGAACATTACGGTAGTGACAGTCTAGTTCAGTCAGTGACAGGAGAAGGTTGTGTTAATCTGAGCTCCTGCCCGGACCACTTACCAGTGACCTTTAGTGACCATTACACCTACCTGTGTTTGGGGGCAGTGCACTCGTGTTATATAAAAGTGTTATACCTCAGTTTTTAGCTGTTAGTTTACTTGTTTTTGTTTTTCTGTACTTAGTTTCTTGCTCCTCGCTAAGCTTATTGGGATCATGGCAGGTATGGAGTGCGAGTCTCTAACTGATCTGCATCATCTTATTCTCCAGGTAAGAGAGGAGATGGTTGTGGTGAAGGAAGAGGTCTTGGCTCTAAGGGAGGTTAATGTTAAAATTCAGAGGGAAGTGGATTTGATTAAAGGCGAAAATCTAGCTTTCAAGCTTAGCCAAGAGGAAATAAAGTCAAGTAAGGGGAAAAGGGAGGAAGTTGATGCAAAATTGTATTCATGGCAGGTTGTTAAAAATACGGGTGGGAAAGTCACACTCAAGAAGCAGGATAGTAGAATAGGTATGAGTGTGACAAATACATTCTCTCCTTTGCGAGACGAATGTGAGGGAAAAGATAGTCAGGATAAGGGAGGGATAACCGAAGTGCCTGCCGCCGACTCAGCTCCAACCTCTGACGCTGTGCTACCTACCACCACCACGGGGGGGGGGGGGGGGGGGCAGAGAGAGAGAGAGAGCAGGGCTCGATCCCCACTGAGAGATTAGAAACATTTAGTGGCTCACGTGTATTTGTGATATATACTCAATATTTGTAACTCTCATGCTTTGTGGGTTAGAATTAAATGAAATCAATTTCGACCCGAGTTGCGTCGGGACACTCAGAAATCCTTGTATGGTATTCTGGAATATGGATCCTACAACTAGGTATGAATTGAAATATATTCGCCTAGAGGGTTTCCCTTCTCCCTAACATAAATAGGATAGAAGGCTGAGTGTCTTTTACACTGCCGTGGTGTAGTTGATTAAAGCGTCGGCTATCGTCCTGATGGTCGACGGTTCGATCCCCACTGAGAGATTAGAAACATATATATATATATATATATATATAATATTATATTATGTTCTCTCCAGTATATATATTTGTTTTTATTATTATATTATTATTGTTTTGTTTATATAACTTTTTACCCACACGATAGGTCCTGAGGGAGCAGGTGTGTGTGTGTGTGTACAAAGGAGTACAAAGGAAATCAAGCAACAACAGGTCTAGTGACCATTCTAGGCTGCTTGTCCTCCAAAACACTGAGGATCAAGTGTCCAAACAGTGGTTTAGAGTGGGTAAGGGAACATTGGAAAGGGAACTACTGCCCTGGAACTAATATCCGTGGCAGGATTAGGAAGTTAGTAGGGGACAGATGAGTTAGTAACTGAGGGGGGGATAAAATAAAGTTATTAATTTACAAACGCAGTCAGTCTCGGGTTTGATGCGAGATATTTGTCTAGGCGAAGTTTAAATAAATCAACGGTGCTGCAGTCTATAACGTCTCGGGGAAGCCCATTCCACAAGTTGACAACTCGATTGAAGAAGAAATTCTTAGATTCGTGCGAGTTAAAAGATTTACCAATAATTTTGCAACCGTTTCCCCGCGTGTAATTAGATTGGTCGATAGTGAAGTACTTACTACAGTTCATATTGTCGATGCCTTTGATGATTTTGAACACTTGAATTAAGTCTCCTCTTAATCTGCGCTGGGTTAAAGGAAATAGATTTAATTCTCTAAGACGCTCTTCGTATGGTTTGTTCTTTAGTCTAGGTATCATTTTGGTAACTCTACGTTGAACTCGTTCTAGCTTGTCTATATCTTTTTGGTAATAAGGGCACCAGGATTGAACGCAGTATTCCAGAAGAGGGCGGACTAAGGAATTTTAAAGGGTTAGGATAATGTCTTTGGATTTATGCTCAAATGACCTGCCTATAAAGCCAATTATTTTGTTTGCCTTCTTAACAACTTCTGAACATTGTTGACTCGGTTTTAGGTTACTCGATATTGTTACTCCCAGATCGGTTTCTCTGTTTACATTCTTAAGCTGAGTGCCATTCATCGAATAGTTTGCTTTCTCATTTTGGTATCCGATATGTAGTACTTTACATTTATCCGCATTGAAACTCATTTGCCAAATTTGGGCCCAACATGACAACTTATCTAGACTGTGTTGCATATCGTCAACTTGTTCTTTTGAGAGTACGCTATTTGCAATTTTGTATCGTCAGCAAATTTTGAGATTGTACAGGTGAGACCCTCATCTATGTCGTTGATGTAAATTAGAAAGATAATTGGTCCTAGTACCGATCCCGGGTACCCCGCTACTTACATTGGTCCATTTAGATGCCTTACCGTTTTTTACTACCCTTTGCTTTCTGTCACTGAGCCAATTTTCTATCCATTTCAACACACTGTCTTGTATTCCATGCGCTTTTAGTTTTAGCAGTAAACGTTTGTGGGGAACTTTGTCAAAGGCCTTTTGAAAATCAAGGTATATAAGGTGTGTGTGGGGGGGATGTTACGACCGGGACTCGTATAAAACAAGGGCTCTTAGTCATTGGACTAGAAAGGCACACAGCCACAACGGTAACACTAGATCCAACCCTCGAACTTATAATGCCGGCGCACAAAAACACCTATACCCTCCAGAGTTAAATCTGCGATAGCGGGGTATCCTATAACTCGGTATAAATGCACTACTACTACAGGCTGATGATCTCTGATACAGCCTGATCACAACAACATACAATTACGTTAATAATGTATACAAGGAAAAAGATAGAGAGCTTAATTAAATCACTGCAATCATTTAATGCAAACAAGAAGAAGGTATAATTAAAGTTACTCTAAACAATTATAATCTGTCACTCCTATATTAAAGAAAGTGAATGAAAGTCCTAAAGCATCGAACAGGAATCTTCTGAAGAAAGTCTGATGCTGCTTAAGATGATCGAATCGGATTTTTGAACTGTTATATAAAGCAGGAACAAGATATGACAAGTGTATGGACATACAGTGTTAACTGGCACGGGAATAATAATAAATGCGCAATAGTATTATCTCCAACAACAAAAGAAGTACTTCCTCAGGCAAGGCAAAAGCCTGCTCAGGTTGTGCTACTCAACAACAACCAAGGCTTACAATCAACGTGAATAAAAATGCTGCATACATAACATAAGAGCATATAATCCTAATCGGGTGTCTGCTAGGCGAATAAAGTCTAGCTGGGATGTAGTAGGCTAGGAAACAATGGCTGAGCAAGCGGCTCGTAGCCTAGCGAGGTCCTTAAGACTGTGCGGGCAAATTACGTTAAATGACGGGGTGCTCTCTTGAGAGATCCAGATTGCTAGTATCTGGTTCTCTCCTGGCGACCCTCTTAAGTCAAAGCAAAACGAGTTAGCACAGTGTTGGGTGGCAGAGGCAAAAGCCCTCACTCGCAACACAGTGCTAAACTCACAAGGTACACAGTCAGAAAGACAACCTAGGCTTCCCACGCATCCGTTGCGATTGTACAGGTTCAACAAAACCTGGTACACATCGGAAATCACAACAACAATAGCCTCACCCTAGTCTAGCATTAAATAGCCCAGCAGACAACCAAGAAGTAGGTATAGGGAGACACCGCGAGTGTGTCGAACCTCTACAGACAAAATGTTAACCCCTCCAAAATGTCAAACTAAACATGGAATATCTGAGAGCTTCAGCATATAATACGATGGCCGATATATGAAATCGTGCAGAACCAAAGGGGAGTTATGATGTTAAATAGATTGGAAGAATGAGAGGTAAGAAGTTGAGAGAGAGAGAAAGTGTTCTATAGGTAGAAGTCGGGGACAGGTGGCAAGGGAGATGTGAAGGGTATGCTGGTCAGGCAATCTCTGAGCAAGGAAGGCACAAAGGCAGCAGGGAGAGCGGGGGGGGGACTACCTCCTGCCGCGGAAGGAGGGCGGCAACGTGGCCAGCCACTCAGAGGTCCCGGCCGTGGCATGACGTCATTATGCTGGTCAGGCAAGCTCTGAGCGCAAGGAAGGCACAAAGGCAGCAGGGAGCGCGGGGGGGGGACTACCTCCTGCCGCGGCAGGAGGGCGGCAACGCGGCCAGCCACTCAGAGGGCCCGGCCGTGGCATGACGTCACCGAGACAACGTGTAACACTGCGCGTACTACCCTCTGCCTCCTGCACTTACTCACTCACACTCTCTAGCTGTATCATTCAGTCTTATACATTAAACTTATAACTGATGATATAAAATAGATTTTTTTTTTTTTTTTTTTTTCCTATATGATTGAGGGAGGCAAAAGGCATTACTGCCTATAGCGAGTGCCTCCCCCATAGTTGAAAGAGTGACAGGGCCAAAATCAAGGGACGTTCGAGCCAAAATGCCTGGACACACAGAGTTTGAAGCAATTTAAGTCATAGGAAGAGGGAAAGACTGATTCTGGGAGAGAGTTCGAGAGCTCAGCTGTTGAGTAGAAGAAAGTTTGAGAGTAACGTTTCACTCTTGGGTTGGAGAGTTGCACAGAGTAGGGGTGGGATTGCGTTGCAAGACGGGTACCACGTGCCCTACGTAAAGGAGGTGGTATGCACTGGGATAGCTCTGAGGAACACTGATTATTATAGTAGCGATAGAATAGCGAGAGAGATGCAACATTGCGGCGGAGAGAGAGAGATTGCAGAGAGTTGGTGAGTGGACGGGAGTTAATGATACGAAAGGCCTTCCTTTCAACTTTGTCTAGGAGAGCGGTGTGAGAGGAACCTCCCCACACATGTGAACAATACTCAATACAAGGGCGCACTATGCCCCTGTACAGAGCAAGAAGCTGTGCTTGGGAAAAGAACCCCCTAAGGCGGTTGAGCACACCCAGCTTCTGGGAGGCTGCCTTAGCAAGACTGGTAATATGGTCCTTCCAAATGAGAGCAGAAGAAAAAGAGACACCAAGAATATTAAGAAGATGAAGGGTTGATTTTTGTATTGTTGAAGAATAAGGGATAGTCCGCTGGGAGATCCTGATGGGTAGATAGATGGAGAAATTGGGTTTTGGAGGCATTAAAGTTAACAAGGTTTTCTCTGCCCCAATTGGAAATAGTATTTAGATCAGAATTTAAGAGTTCTATGGCTTCATTACGTTTGTCGTTGAGGAATTGCTGGCTGGGGCGTTCTGAAAAACTAATGGAGTAGTGTAAGTTTGAGTCGTCTGCGTATGAATGGATGGGAATTAAGGTACAGTTAAGGAGATCATTTATAAAAATTAGAAAGAGAATAGGAGATAGGACAGAGCCCTGAGGAACACCGGAGTTTATAGGGTGAGGAAGTGAACAATGGCCGTCCACAACCGCGGCTATGGAATGGCCGGAAAGGAAATTAGAGACAAAGGCACAGATGGAGGGATAGAAACCGAAGGAGGGTAGTTTAGAAATTAAAGATTTATGCCAGACTCTATCGAAGGCTTTCGATATGTCTAGTGCAATAGAAAAAGTCTCACCGAAGTCCCGAAAGGAGGATGACCAAGAGTTAGTAAGATATGAAAGAAGATCACCAGTAGAGCGACCCTTAAGGAAGCCATACTGGCGATCTGAGAGCAGATTATGAGAAGAGAAATGCTTAAGAAATTTGGAAGCAAGAATAGTTTCAAAAACTTTAGAAAGACAAGAGATGAGAGCAATTGGACGATAGTTGGAGGGTTGAGAGCGGTCACCCTTCTTTGGGACAGGTTGAATGTGAGCAATCTTCCAGCATGAAGGGAAGACGTTAGAGGATAGACAGAGACTAAAGAGTTTGCCTAGGCAGGGAGTCAGCACGGAAGCACAGTTTTTGAGAACAACAGGAGGAACACTGTCACAGATGAAAATAAAGACCACTTGTATACTGCCTGTGACATGACGATTCACAAGAAAGAAAGTACAACATTGTAGATAGACTGTAGCCAAATTCATTGCCCTGGCGAGTGCTAGTGGCTACCGGAAGGCGATTCTGCCAACGCTGGCAGGCGTCACAGGGGGGGATGGGTGGAGAAGAATGCATATGGTGAGAGCAGTACTTCACTCCTCACTCTCTCTCTCTTTCTCTCTCAGGTGGGTTGCAGCTTTGGTGGTGGGGTAGAGGGGGAGCTTAGTTTGGTTTGGAAGAGAAAGTGCTGTTTGCAGTGTGTGTGTGTGTGTGGTTCAGAGAGAGAGAGAGAGAAAAAAAATAAAGATAAATAGATAGAGAGAGAGAGAGAGAGAGTCAACATATAACACAACAAAACATTCTTCAATTTCTGTAGCGTGAAGAAAAGGAGTCTCCAATTTAAATGAACTTGGAGAGATTCACTGAATGACTCTCTCTCTCTCTCTCTCTCTCTCTCTCTCTCTCTCTCTCTCTCTCTCTCTCTCTCACAAGTATCGGTTGTGAAGATCTCTCCCTGGACTCGAACCCCTGTCCATCCTGCCAATTAGAGAGCAATACGGGATTTACTGGGCCCTGATTGGTGTTCCGATTATTTAACTCTATCTGGTGCAGGGCTGGTCTTTGTTAACCCTCTCTATATCACTCCATTAATTTGGCGATTTTAAGACGTTTCAACTCATTAGTTAGGCGATTATAAAACAATTTGCTTAATCCAGGTGTTGATCTTTTTTTGGGCGAGCGATAGCGAATCTGCAATCTGGGAGAAACTGACAGACAAATGTATATATTTAACTAGAAGAGGGTCTGGATGTTTGAAGAGGCAAATTAAAAATGCTGTCTATCTATCGCCGGACGCCGTGCTCCCCGACGGGGTAGCCACGAACGAAACGCCTCCATGCACTTCTGTCCCCAGTCAGTCGACTCCCCTCCTCCCATCCAGCACCGCTTTCACGCATATACTTCATAACTCTATCCTTCCTCCTCTCTCTCGGTCTACCTCTCCCTCTCTGTCCTTCCACCTCACTCTCGTACACTCTCTTAGTCATTCTCTCGCTTCCCATACGTTCCACATGACCACTATCTCTCTCTCTCTCTCTCTCGGTTATGCATCTAGGTTAAGCATCAGTAGTATATAGTAGTTCGCATCTTCGTTCTTTACTATAATTTCCCAGTAGAAGTTTTTCTCATTCTGATGGGGGACTTCTTTCCCCAACTTAGTTTCATCCCGACCAACGGTTGGAGGGTCAGGTGGGTGGGGAGAGAGCCTTCTTCTTTGCTACTCTTGCCTTCCACTTTGTAGCAAATTCTATTTTAGCATTAAGTCCAGACTACCTAGTAGGGACCGCAAGGTCTGTGTAATCTATGTAACTATGTAAAATCTCTCTCTCTCCCTCCCTTCCTCCCTCCCTCTCTCTCTCTCTCTCTCTCTCTCTCTCTCTCTCTCTCAGTACAGTACACTAGGTAGGAGTGGCCTCGACAGTGGTGATTTAACCCCTCTTTGGTGGCACCCGGCTATAGTCGGACAAGAGAACCCCAACCTAAAGAGCGGGGCCCGGCTATAGTAGCATGCAATTTTGAGCACGTAATGTGCTCTGAGAGAGAGCCAGCGGTGGGAGGAGCATAGATCGGCTCATGACCGCTCAACACGGGTCCCGCGCGACTACTGACATCTACTCCACACACATCCACCCTCCCTCCCTCGTTACACAGGGAATTATGTAAGGAAATTACCGTATTTTAGGGATTTTTCACTCGTCTTGCACGATCGTTGCAAGAGAACGCGTGGTTGTAGAAGGATAGTTCTGGTGTCATTGGAAAGCTCAATTAACGCGCTTTCAGGGATACATAATTGTATTACACTCTGGCTCTTGTTTATGCATAAAAAAGAGCACGGAAATAAGCTCGTTTAGGGTAAAACCACCCGCTTGGCAGGTAGTAGAAGTTACCGCCTAGGCCGCTCGTAAGGTGTTAAGGAGCACTGGGGATTATGCACCTCACTGGGCCCCTCTGGTTTATGAGTACTTCACGATATATACTACTCTGCTACTGCTGCCCAGGGAGAGAGAGAGAGAGTGAGAGTGAGAGAGAGATAGAGTTACAAGAAGTTATTAGGAATAGTTAGGATCTCCGAGACCTTGCAGTCCATTCCAAAGAGATACTCGGAAGGAGAGAGACTGTTTGGTGCAATACACTCTTTACAAAGTGTGCAAAATACTATCTACTCTCTTCTTGAACTGCTCTACTGAAGAACTGTTTACAACTTTGGAGGGAAGTTTGTTCCAGGTAGAAGATATCTTATATGTGAACAAGTTTCCACAGATACTAGTGCTGAACTTTTCAATTATAATTTCCAGCCATGGTTGCGTGTTGTATTCATATTGTGACTAAACATTTTGAGAGAGAGAGGGGGGAGGGGGTAGATAAAGATAAACAAAATAGAGTAATTGTGTATGTGTGTGTGTGTGAGAGAGAGAGAGATAGCAAGAGAATGTGTGTGTTTACTGTGTGGGGGAGAGGGAGAAAGAGAGAATGTTAAAGGTAAAATTATATAAGAGATTGTGTGTGTGTGTGTGTGTGTTATACAGTATATAGACCATTGTGAATATGCATGTGGGTGTGAGAGAGAGAGAGAGAGAGAGCAAGAGGATATGTGTGTTTACTGTGTGGGGGAGAGAGAGAAAGAGAGAATGTTAAAAGTAAAATTATATTTAAGAGATTGTGTGTGTGTTATATATAGACCATTGTGAGTATACATGTGAGAGAGAGAGAGAGAGAGAGAGAGAGAGAGAGTAAAGCCGTTATTGAGTAAGATAATATACAATATATTTCCATTATTAAACACTGAACATAAAGACACGTGTACAGTATAGGTAGATTTCAGAGCCCATTTCCCTGCTGAGAAGTGACCAATGCAGGCTGATAATATACTCTAGGGAAAGGTAAATGGTATTTGTTTGGTGTGTTTGTTATCTACCTGTGTGTCTGTATGTCTGTCCTCTCTACCAGGTCTGTATGTAATTATCTACCTCTCTACTTCATCTCATAATAATAATAATAATAATAATAGTTCTTAAAGCTAGCGCATGCTAAGCCAGCTAAAGCTCGAGTCACACATTCCCGTCCTGACCTCCCGTCCTCCCCCGACCACCAAAAACTGTTGGACGGCATCAAACGGATGACCTTGTGTCCCGAGTGGGCACGAGTGGCCACGTGTGGCTCTGATGCGCGACCTCAACACGTCACCGCCCCGGAAGACGGCGCATGCACGGTTAGTGGACGGAGATCTCAACACGTGACCGCCCCGGTAGACGGAGCATGGGCGGCGACTTGGTGCCACGACCAGTCCCTTTGGAAGGCGACCTAATAAGTCTGAATACGACCTGTCCGAGACGCACTGTGAAGGCACTGCGACGACACTGCGACCAAAATATGATGGCCGCAGTGTCGTCGGCGATGGCCCCCATCATGCATATATATTGGGGCGTGGCACAGAGACACCTCAGTCTCAACCAGCCCACTGAGTGCCAGCCAGTTTTGCCGGTGTGCTTCTGCCAGTGCCAGATTTTTTTTTTTTTTTTTTTTTTGGCTTAATCTATCAAGTTGGGAGAGAAAGGAAGGATAATGGTAAAAAAAACACTCCCCTTGTCCATTTTCGCCAGAAATCAGGTCCTCGATGGTCCCGAAAGCAGCTGAAAAGACACTATAGACTACAGAGACTTTTATGGTATCGGAATGTATGGGTAGGAGCGTCGTGGGAGGGTGGTTTGGGGGATGGTGGGGGGAAGGTAGAAGCGTAATTGACTCATGTCACAAATATGAAGCCGATTGGTGAGGTAGTTTCGCCACCAGGGATTTTCCTTTTTTTCCTTATCTTCGTACGGATACGCTGGAAGTGGGTGGTTGGAGGCGGTTGGGGGTGTGGTGGGGGGAAGGCAGAAGGGTAAGGGACTTGGCACACAAATATGGAACCGATTGGTGCAGTCGTTTCGCCGCCACAGATTTTCCTTTTTTTCCCTCTGACGGGACCGACAGTCAGCGAGTGAGTGGGAGGAGGGATTTGGGAATTTTGTGGTGGGTAGCCAAAAGGGTAAGGTACATGTGGTAAAAATATGAAAGCCATAGGTGCAGTCGTTTCGCTGCTACGATTTATTTTCGGCGAGGACATATATATACGTCCCTGGCACTCAGCGGGTTAAAATTGAAATTTTTCTACCAACAAATGTACAAATTAACAATTAAACCTACGAAGATGCAAGCCAACTGCATGCTACTATACAGTATTAATAAGGGCAGATTTCCACTTGAGGGATTTTTTATTTTGACGGCGGCTTGGGAACTGAGATAGGACCACACACGGCTGGCTCTGTTATGGACGCTTGGTTGGCAGGGACTAGCGGGGACGCCGCGGGGTGATCACGTGAGGCGACGTTGGCACGTCGCAGTCTCAACTTTCAAATATTTTGGTCTGGGCATAGACTACGTCTGGTAGCGTCTAGGCGCCGCATAGACGCTTCTACACTTCGCCTTTGCGCTGACCCGTCACGTGGGTGATCCGCCCTTGAACCGAGTTTGGCGGTTGGTCCGTTCTGATCCGTTTATTTTTGGTATGTCAAAAATGCACGGCTCCCTCGCCGCCGCGGCCCGTGCTGTGGCGTCACTGTACGTTCATGAACAGATCATACACGTTTAGGTCGAAGTCCTTGCACGATTGCATACGTTTTCAGTGGTCGGGGGAGGACGGGAGGTCAGGATGGGAATGTGTGAACCGAGCTTAAGGATAGCCCAATAAAGCCGATTAGGCGTATTTCCATTGGGGCCCTGTACTACTACTACCCCATCCCCTTGCTCATGAGGGATGGTAACGACTCAGTGCTTGTGAAAAATCTGTAATGCGTCGAGCGTGGGCGCGATCCCGGGCCTTCTGGGTGGAAGTCCACTGCACTAGTCACTACACCAGCGAGCCGCTATGTCTCTATCTATTTGTATCTAGTCGGTCTATCTATTTGTATATATTTATCTATATATATGTTTTGTATATGTAGTTATCTTCATCTTTATATTTAGCGCCGGTAATGTCGAGATATACAGTAGGCAATGACTTTTATTGTGGTTGGAACCCGTTTTCTATGGAGGGGTTACTCTGTCTATTTGTTTGTTTATCTCTTGGTCTGTTTGTGTCTTTGTTATTGTTCTTATCTACTAATCTAGTTAAGGGGGGATGGGCGTATTTATTTGCTTTTCATCTTTTAAATATATAAAAACCAGTTCAGCACAAATTCCATCCCAATAAAATATTCCCATTGACACATCGGTATCTGAACCAGGGAGTTTAAGGTTACCAGTTCAGTAGGAATACCACTTATATTAATTATATAATTATATATTAATTGTTTGTGTAAATTTCTATTGCTCTTTTAATTGAATAACCGGATTTTATTATTTTGTTTGTGATTACCACTGCTTTTCTTTTCTTTTAGGCGAGGTGCTTGTTCTTCAGTCAAGGTGTCTCAAGCATGGACACGAAAAGTGTGTGACATTTTTGGTAAGTACTAGAGAATTTTCTGTTTAAACCTTCTAAATGTTATATTTGTTTATTATTTTGAAAGAAACTAGAGAAGGTCTAATACATCCAGAACACAAATACATGCAGTTAATGGCAGCCTGTAAAATAAAATATGTAGGCTATTACAATTTATTTTAATTATTGTGGATTCGTGGGTTGATGGGATGTTACTATGAAGAAGTTAATTCCAAATAGAGATGACTCGAGGTAGGCACGAATTACAGAGCAAAGTAATAATGCGTCATCACACACTGAAAGAGAAAACAACATTTGTAAAATCAAATTATCATTGAAGACCTAGGCTACAGGTTTCTATTCATTACGAACATTTCAAACTCATAAAACTATAATCTTGTTCTAACCCATTTCTTTCTCCGTCATCCTTTCTTTCCTTAAACAAAAGAAGAAAACAAAAATCCAATATCGCACTAGAACCATACCGAAAAAAAAATGACCTATAAAATCTCATAATATAATACCCAACGTGTGGAACCAAATTTTCCAATTCTGGGCGGGCGTGTTTTTAAGAGGGGCGTGATGAAGCAAGCAGAGGGGCTGATATTGCCGCCAGCTTGGGCTACTTATTTGAGAGGTTGGGCTAGTTTTGGGAGGACTGGGCTAGTTTTGGGAGGACTGCGTGGTTTGTTATTGCTGTCAGACCTCGCGATTTAAAAAGTGGGCGGCTTGGGCTACTTATTTGGGAGGTTGGGAAGACTGGGCTAGGTTTGGGAGGACTGAGTTTTCTCTCTCTCCAACATCCCTTCTCCCCTCTCTACACTCTTCAGAAAAATAGGAAAAGTAGAATGTAGATACGAGGTGCTGTTGTAAAGTCTTATCCCTCAATACCTTCACCTGACCTGACCTGTCAGACCTCGCGACAAAGTGGGCAGCATGGGCTACTTATTTGGGAGGACTGGGCTAGTTTTGGGAGAACTGGGCTATACTCTATTTCTTTTCAGCTGACTATAGCAGCTGATTCCTCGATACTTAAGGGGAGATGGGCCGGTTTTCTGGACCACTTTCTCCCTCATGTTTTGCCACATTAGTTTTCAGATGTTAAGATGTTTGCCCCATTAGGTGGTCGATTTTAAGACCTTTCGCCCCATTTCTTCGTCAATATTTAGACCTTTCGTGCTACTTAGGTGTCGATTTTTTCCCTGGTGAGCGATACTGAGCCTGTAATGTTGGAAGAACCCGGCCGAAGAGGCCGGGACCTTTTTCTTCCAAAAAATGTACAAATTAACCTAGAAGGGGGATATAATGGATTTTTTTTTTAAATATGATGGAGGTCTAGGGAGGAAACTAGAACAATAATGAATACATGCAAAAATCGCCCAAAAAGTTAACCAGTTAACCCTGGTGTACTATCGAGGTTGTATTTGTGCAACCAACGCATGCGCAAAAACGATTATTTTCGCGCCACTCAGCCCTGGCGGGCAATATCTTGATTCTCGGACTGCGCCAGGGCAGTCTGAGGCATGCCTCGATGGTGAGTAGACCTACGCCGCTCTAGCTCCAGCTCAGCAAGTTTACCGGTTGCATTGGTGCAACCGCGATAGGAAGTAAGTACCTTTTGTGTTTATGCAATACTTGCATATTTAGGCAGATTGTGAGCCATATATAGTAACTAGGTCTATGATATTTCGACCGTATATGCATGTAAGCCTAATCTAACAGGATCGGCCATATTGGTTTGGGTAGGGTAGGCCTATGCTGGACTAGAGGCTCTGAAACCTGATAGGAAATATTTCCAATTTTGCAAAACTTTCACATTTGATGCTGGTATTTGAATATATTGTGGCTATATATATTTTGTTAATTAAATATGATAGAATAACTTACTTTTGCCTTAAACCTGATAGTATACTAAGGAATGATAGATTAACCCCTAACTAGCGGCGTGCAACATAAGTCGAGTATAATAAATCTGGACTATCTGGCGGCGCTCGACATAGGTCGTGTGGCAATTTCAGCACGTAATGTTGCTGAGAGAGAGAGACAAGTGGTGGCAGGAGAGTAGCGAGCGTATGACTGCTCCAGACCACCGCGGCGAACCTACTGACACGAATCCCACCTCCTCCCTCCCTCTCTCACTCGCTACATACTGATTTGTATGGGGAAAGTACCGAATTACATGCTTTTTGCACTCGCGTTGCGCGGTTGTTGCAAGAAAACTAGCCATCATAAAAGGATCGTTATGGTGTCATTGGAAAGCTCTGTTTATGCCCTTTCAGGGATATATACTTGTTTTACGCTCTGGGTCTTATTTAGGCATGAAAATGATCACGTAAACAGCCCTATTTTGGCTAAAAACACCCCGCTGGGCGGTACATATAAATAAACCGCTAGCCC
The DNA here is from genome assembly GCA_032716605.1 of Paralithodes platypus. Classification (NCBI taxonomy): domain Eukaryota; kingdom Metazoa; phylum Arthropoda; class Malacostraca; order Decapoda; family Lithodidae; genus Paralithodes; species Paralithodes platypus. The sequence continues at coordinate 45,260,055 of CM064503.1, forward strand.
GCTAATCTAGTGTTAATGTTGTGTAGGAAGGATAATGAAAAATACCAAATGATTATGGAGATATGGATTTTTAAAGTGGCAGTTGCAAATTTGCAACAGCGATACATGAATATCTCACTTTTGGAGCGATAGTGTTCCAGGGGTGGAGATGTTCCGGTTTCTGTTCCCTTTCTTCCTCATGCTTATCCCCATTAGTTTTGAGATTTTAGGACAATATCATGTGTACAAATGGACTATAAGAATATTATTGACATTATTCAGTATTGATGTGAAATCATTCCTATAATATGACGTTGAAGAAATGTGATATATATACAGTATATATATATATATATATATATATATATATATATATATATATATATATATATATATATATACATACAGTATATACCATATACAGTACATATGTATGTAGCCTAAATACCATATATATATATATATATATATATACCGGTATATATATATATTTATAGATAGATATATATATATATATATATATATATATATATATATATATATATATATATATATATAGAGAGAGAGAGAGAGAGAGAGAGAGAGAACGCACAAATGACGCAGGAGAAACCATTAACTCAGTATTTTTAATGACGAGCATAAATCTATTACTGCCGATCTGAAATGATTCCCTTGAGATGCAAGGGAAATATATTCCGGTTATAAATTAAAGATTATGTAGCCTACAGTCCTATACAGTATATAAGTTCTCATATTCTATGTGAATTTATGTGTGGAAGTTAGAACTACTATAGTCTATTCGTTGTAAGTAGGCGAGAAATCATGACCTCTATCCTCTTTAACTCAAAAAGGGCTAAAGCAAATTGGCTGTATATTTCCACATGTATTCCTTGACTGACTCTTCCCAATTGGTAGCATTATTAGCTCGATTACTCTAGTGATTTTTTAGTTACAGAGGTTAGAAGTCATGATTTTTCGCCTACTTACAGCTATTAGACTATAGCTATACAAGCAAAGGAAGCATGGGATGTGGTAAAATAATGCATTGAACTAACCAACTGTATTAGTATATAAGTCATATCTCCGTGCCAAGTATGTTTTGATCAATAATTGGCATCAACAATATCTAAAACTTGATTTATTTGTTTCGAGCGAGATCTATAACCATGTTCCTACACCTATCCAACATCTGACAGACATGAATACAACCCAGAGCGAGCCAAACTTAATGACAGCTGAGACATGACTTATTAGCGCTATTGTACCAGGTCCATTATTCTGTATATTAATTGAGAATGCTAGTACTTACCAGAGACCAGTAGAGCCAGCAACACCAGCACCCTCCCGAGTGACCTTATTCCTGTAGTAGGCTCCATAGTGGGAAGGTTTGGGCGTTTTAGGATGCCCTTTTTGCCTTTAATGTGTCTGTTTTGGCCTTCAATGTCTCTTTTTGGCCATTAAATTGTCCCCTTAGCCTTTTAGATAGTCCTTTTTGGCCTTTAATGTATCATTTTGGCCTGTAATGTGTCTCTTGGCCTTTTAATATGTCCTTGTTGCCTTTAATGGGTCTGTTTTGCCCTTTAATGTGTCTCTTTGACCATTAAATTGTCCCTTTAGGCTTTTAGTGTGTCTTTTTGGCCTTTTAAGATGTCCTTTTGGCCTTGAATGTGTCTCTCTGACCTTTAAATTGTCATCTTAGCCTTTTCGAGCGTTCTTTATTGACCTTTTAATGTCTCTTGGACCTTTAAATTGTCCCCTTAGGCTTTTAGATCGTCTTTTTGGCCTTTAATGTATCTCTTTGACCTTAAAATTGTCTCCTTAGGCTTCGCGAGCGTTCTTTTGACCTTTTTAGTGTCTCATTGGTCTTTTAGTTAAGCACTTACATTTCTTAGTCTTTAAATGTCCCACTGATATGTTATGTGGTATGGTGGCCTTTTAATGTTATTTTGGCCTTATTATTGTTCTTTTTGGTCATCTTTCACGTTCACTACTCATTAAATATATGTTGGCATTGTGGGGTTTTTTCTTCAATTATTTACTTTGTATTTAAATTTTCACTTGTCTCTCCACTTCACTGTATTGTTTTTAGTTATGATTGTGTGTTTATTTTATTTTTTCAACTATTTGCTTTGTGTTTAATTTTCCACTTATTTTTCTCCACTTCACTGTATTGTTTTTAAGTTATGTATCACTCGTCTCCTTCCTTTCTGAAGCTGTATCTCTTTCTAGTTAATTAAATTAACCCTGGTGAAATTTTTCTTGAGTTTTTGCCAATATTCGTTTGTGTTTTAGTCCCTCGATTTATTCTTACTTTATTTTTTCTTCACATGACTCCCATATTTCTGTTTTCTTGTATTTGCCCTATTACTGGTGCCAATGAATGTTTTTTCCTTTAATTGTGTCACATTATTTGCATTCAATAATACCGTATATACAATTAACTTACTCTTATAAAACTAATTTTCTCCCAATCAACGTTTTTCTGTGTTTTTGTGTTTTCTCTATTACTGGTTCCAATGAATGTATTTCCTCTGTGTCACATTATTATCATTCAATAATACTGTATTTATAATTCGATGTATTCTATTCCACTGTATATACTCAGGCCCAATCCCCACTTTTCATATTTTATTTTTATTTTAGTTTTCCCCTCTTTTCCTTTTTTTTGGGGGGGGGGGGGCGACTCAAGACAATTCACTTACTCTTATAAGACTATCATTTCTTCCCAATTAACTTCTATCAAATTCTATACTTCGAGTTTGTTTCTATTGTTGTTTCTATAATTCCTTAAGCTGTATTCAAGTATTTCACCATTTTACTAAGTAGTTTCGGTTTATATATTTGAGACTTATATAATTTGCTCGGTTAATTAATTTGTCTAAGTACATTAATTTATTCGTTTAATTAAATTGCCTACGTCACAAATCCAACTCTTTCGCTTATTTTCCAGTCTTATGTTCAACACTTTTTCTAGTATCATTTGTGTTTTATTTTTATTAGGTTTTTATACAATTTTGCGAATATGAATGAACGTTAAAGTATTTTGGTTAATCAATGTCCTTATATCAATGCTACTTATCTATTTTTACGAACTCAATCATAAATATATGTGTAGTTTTTCTTTTTCATGGACTCAATCATAAATGTATTTTTAGATTTTTGTTTTTATGGACTCAATCATACATATATTTGTAGTTTTTCGTTAATCACAATACGCACTTAACACTTTAACGCTTTCATTGTATTTACTATAATATAGTTATATAATATATATTATATATAATATAATAGTTATATAATAGTTAATCTTCATCTATTCTTTGAAAGGTTACTGTGTCACTTGTCAAATTTTGTTTGTTAATGTCCTTGTTTCCTTTCCTTCTATTTTTGTTTACAATAATGCTGCAGCTATTCTGCACAATATATATTTGTATTAGCCCTTTTTCTTTTACTATCTTTGTATGCGAGTATTTTTCTGAAGTTAAGATATTAATTGTAATGCAATATCAAATTCATCACTTATGTCATTTATTTTTAACTGTATCTCTCTCTCTCTCTCTCTCTCTCTCTCTCTCTCTCTCTCTCTCTCTCTCTCTCTCTCTCTCTCTCTCTCTCTCTCTCTCTCTCTCTCTCTCTCTCTCTCTCTCTCTCTCTCTCCTATTTGTTGCTAGTAAATCCTTTAAATGACTTTGTGTAACGCATATATTTCATTCAATTTCGACGATCTAGTATTTTTTTTGCCACTGTCCTGTATTTATTTTCCGAGCGTCGTATCCATTTCAATATATCACATACACTTTTTATTTTATTTCGCTCTCGTCATTCAACTTTTTGTTTTCAATCCATTATTCATTCGCGTAAGCTTTGACATAAATTGTTTGTATTGTGTGAGAACTATTGAAGTAATTTATCCCTTGCTTACTCGCCTAACACAGCCACTAGCGTAAGTATATAATGTTCGTTATGTCACAACTGGATTCTTCGACTTTTTCGTTTCTATTCACTTGACAAGACTATATATATAATTTGTTTTGACTTTTAGCTTGTGTTTAAACAAGATAATATATGTAATTTGTTTTTACTTTTAATTTGTGTTTACACTTATATTTATTTTTCTACTTAAAGTTATATGTTATTTCTGCTATGTATTCTTCAAACTAAAAAAACAGGTTTCTCATTTAAGTACTATTTTTCTGACTATATACACATCACACTATTAGGCTACCATGTTTCTAAGCAATGTTCTATATATTCAGGCTACAATTAGACTATTTGTTCATCCTGTGAGAGGTGTCTCAATAGCTGCCTTTCATTTTATTGTATTCATTGTATTTTATTTCATGTATTATTATTTGTTCATTGTTTTATTTTATTATATTCAGGCTACCATTAGAGGATTTTATTGATCCTGTGAGAGGTGTCTTAATAGCTGTCTTTAATTTGATTTTATTAATTCAGGTGTTTTATTTTGAGTGAGTTGATAGCTGTTTTTCATTTCATTATTCACTATATTGTATTTCATTTATTATTATTATTTGTTCATTAATTAAAGCTGCCTTGACTTAGTACTCCAGCACCAGGATACTCTGTTAGTATGTATTGTGGCTAGCAATAGACGATTGTGTTAAGCTTAGCAAAGGCCTCGAGTATCTACAGTAGGTATCGGGTATATTCACATGTCTATTAATTTTCGTCAGATTTAATTGATATTTTTTCTCTTCTTATTTTTTCCGGCGAAACAACATATTAACACGTAGCTTGTTCTGTGTTTTGGTTTGTTTTCCCTATTATCACTAGCGAATTTGTTTTGTTTTTCTTGTTTACACATTGCCTGTTTGCATATGGTTCTGTTTTCTATTAACACGTAGCTTGTTCTGTGTTTTGGTTTGTTTTCCCTATTATCACTAGCGAATTTGTTTTGTTTTTCTTGTTTACACGTTGCCTGTTTGCATATGGTTCTGTTTTCTATTAACACGTAGCTTGTTCTGTGTTTTGGTTTGTTTTCCCTATTATCACTAGCGTATTTGTTTTGTTTTTCTTGTTTACACGTTGCCTGTTTGCATATGGTTCTGTTTTCTATTAACACGTAGCTTGTTCTGTGTTTTGGTTTGTTTTCCCTATTATCACTAGCGTATTTGTTTTGTTTTTCTTGTTTACACGTTGCCTGTTTGCATTTGGTTCTGTTTTCTATTAACACGTAGCTTGTTTGTATTTGTTATGTTTTCCTATTAATACGTACCCTGTTTGTATTTGTTTTGTTTTGTTTTCTCTATTTACACGTAGCCTGTTTGTATTGCTTTTGTTTTCTTATTAACACTTACCCTGTTAGAAATTTGTTTTTGTTTTGTCCTATGAACAATGTAGTCTTTGTTTTGTCTTTGTTTTGCTTCTATTAACACCTAGACTGTTTTGTCTTTTTGTTTTTATTTTTATTTTTTTCAGAGTTATATTATATATTCTGGTTGTAGTCTTTGTTTTTTCTTTGTTTTGTTTCTATTAACACCTAGCCTGGTTTTTCTTTAGTATTTTTTTTTTTTTAGAGTTATGAAATATGTTCTGGTTGTAGTCTGTGTGGGGGTTTTGTCTTCTATTAACACCTAGCCTGTTTTGTCTTTGTTGTGTGTGTTTTTTTTCAGGGTTATAAAATATATTCAGGTCGCCTTATTCACTTGCCAGTCAGACTCGAACACTTTGACGGCAAGTTTTATTATTCAGTAGCTATGTTTTATGTTCCTCTGGTTTGCTATTAATTCGGGTCATTATCATTCTTTTTATTTCTACTAGCAGTCCTGGACCTAGTATATGCTCCAAGATATACGAGGCATATCTTTTATTAAGGGATATATTTGTTTTATAATTATATTTCTTTCTACTAGCAGCCCTTGGGCTAGTAAACAGTTTAAGATATAAGAGGGATATCTTTTATTAAGGGAGATATTTGTTTGATCATTCTTTTCAATTCTACTATTTTTATTTTATTTTATTTTATTTGAAACATATACAGTATATATACTGGGTACAACTAATTACAAAAATTTATTCTCACCTGGTGCCCAGTTAAACAAAAATGCAATGATACTATCATTTCTTGAGCTAATATATATTCCAAGATATACGATGGATATCTTTCAGTATTGGTTTGAGGGTCGATGAGGACACGATCTTTTCTTAGATTGGCAGATAGGTAATTGGTTTCTTGAGCTCGACAGGGAGTAGTTTGTCTAGGTAAATAAGTGGGTTATTGCTTGAATGGGTAAAATACAGTCTTACAAGTTGAGGGCCAAAATAAGTGGATTGTATCTTGGATGTATAAATAAATGGGTGAAAGGTTCGGCTTGGTCTCTTGAATGGGTTATGGGTAGGTTGTAGTTTTAATTGGTAATGGGTAGGTCGTAGTTTTAATGGGTAAATGAGTGAAAGATTCGGTTTGGTTTCTTGAATGGGTTATGGGTAGGTCGTAGTTTGAATGGGTAAGAAGTATGTCGTAGCTTTAATAGGTAATGGCTAGGTCACAGCTTTAATGGGTATATCGGTGGTTTTCTAGCGCATGGAATGCTTAAAGGCTTGTATTCAGTTCAAAATATGCCCTATTTTTCTCTTAGTTAATGATATGAATACTTCAACTTCAAGAGGACATTAGTGTTATTATATTTCACCGTTACTGTATTTCCATGGAGAGAGTATTTATATATATCAATCTTTCCCTCATTTCATGACTTAAGCTGCTTAAAACTTCGTGTGTCCAGGCATTTCGACCCCAACGCCCCTTGAATTCGGCCCTGTCACTCTTTCGGCTTTGGGGGAGACACTCGTTACAGACAACCTGCCTTTTGTTTCCTTCACACACTTAAGCAAAAATACAATATATGAGGAGTCCTTCGACCTCTCCCAACGTCCCTTGAATTCGGACCTGTCACTCGTTCGGCTTTGGTGGAGACACTCGTTACAGACAACCTGCCTTTTGTTTCCTTCACACACATAGGCAATACAATATATGAGGAGTCCTTCGACCTCTTCCTCTTGTTTGCTTTGGTGTCGAGATTTTTGTATTTGTTTTCTATATTCCAACTACTCCCTCTCGGTCATAGGCGGAGGGTTGGTGTACGGTGGGTGAAATCTGAAATAAAGAGAATATTCGTATTAGAGGTATATCAACAGTTGTATACATAATTATGATGGTGATAAAACCAACACCCACCCATCCCTCTCATCCTCAGTGATAGTATCGTTAACCCCTTCAGCACGATGACCACTTTTTTGTAATAGATTTTGGATAAGGCGATGTTATGCAGTTTAAGAAGGACCTGTGTTATTCAAAGGGCTTAATTAGATCGTATTTACTCCTAGAGGTAGAATAGCGGCTGACGCGAATCGTCTAATCGTAACCAGAATAGGATGAAAATTACATCATCGTGCTGAAAGGGTTAATTGTCATGATGATAGTAATGGTGATGGTGATAGTGAGAGCAAGATACCTCTTTTCACCCCCAGTGATAATAAAGTTAATAGTCTTGATGATAATGATAATATTGATGGTGATAGACCACTATCACAGACTCCCTAGAACCAGTAATAGTGATGATGGTGATAGTGAGGCACTAAAACCTATGCCACCACCAGTCCAAGTGATAGTGATAGTGGTGATAGTGATGATGGTGCTAGTGATAGTGGTGATAGTGAGGCACCACCACCATCACCACCCAGATCAAGTGATAGTGATGGTAGTGGTGATAATGATGCACCACCACCATCACCACCAGCACCTCCCCAGAGCAACATCACCGCCCGCCACCACCCACACCAGGTGCCGCTCGTAAATTTGTACACGTGCTGCCACAGAATATATATATATATATATATATATATATATATATATATATTATGTATTTTTATTGATTTATTTGTTTATGTTTTGATTTCTTTCTACTACTACTACTACTACTACTACTATCAATAATAATACTAACAAGATCAATAAAAATCACACCATCATACACCCACATAGAATACAAATATTACTACTACTACTACTACTATGTATGTATTTGCTTAGGCCCAATCCCCACATTTCCTTATTTTTATTTTATTTTTGGGGGGGGGGGATCACAACAGAAGACAATGAACACACACCACAAGAACAAAACATAAATTGACACACATCCAGGTCATCTATTACTACTACTATCAATAATTGACACACATCCAGGTCATCTATTACTACTACTATCAATAATTGACACACATCCAGGTCATCTATTACTACTACTATCAATAATTGACACACATCCAGGTCATCTATTACTACTACTATCAATAATTGACACACATCCAGGTCATCTATTACTACTACTATCAATAATTGACACACATCCAGGTCATCTATTACTACTACTATCAATAATTGACACACATCCAGGTCATCTATTACTACTACTATCAATAATTGACACACATCCAGGTCATCTGGTCAGGTTAGGTATTCCTGCTATCAGTAACATGTAATCTGATACTACCTCTTTCATGGTCGGATTGTCGGCGACTAAACCGGCTCCCCCTCCGGGTCCTCACGTGGAGGGTGGGTGGCTAGACACCCTGCAGGACTAAACGCAATACCTGTCAAAGGCCGGATGAACTACTGTATATATTAGTCAATGGCCATCTAGCAAACTTATGGTATTTTACCATGATGGATGTTTAGGATGTTGCCATAGCCTGCACCAAGGTCTTCCATTGTCCGTTTTCATCCATCCCTGCTGTTTGGTGCTATACAGCAACTTTCCTTCCTTTTCCTGCAATCTCCTGTGTTTTTCCCCACGGTGGTTAGCAGGCCAATGAGGAAGACTTTTGAGTCTGGAGGATTTTCAGGAGATTTGGCATTCTTTTTCTGTTTCTAGTCTTTTCTAAACAAATAAAATCCAGCGCTACTGCTCCCCCCTGGATATGGTGTCTTTGGGGCTTGTTTTATACCTTACCCAGATGTGATGGCTCCGTCTGGGTCGACCTGTTTATATCCATCTTTATGTATTTGTGTATGGATTGCTTTCAACTTTTTCTGTTTTTGTTTCTACTTTTGTCCGGTGATATAGAAGTTAATCCCGGTCCTCACAGACAACTTGCTACAAGTTGTCGTGTATTTTATTCCAATATTCGTGGTCTCTATAAGAACATCAAGGATCTTACATTGGCAGCTGTTGATTATGATATTGTCTTTTGTTCTGAAACCCTTGTCTCTGTTTATAGAGATTATTCTGAACTTCTTATACCTAACTTCGGTAAACCAGTTCTTATTCGGCGTGATTCTATTCCTCGTGCTCGTGGAATGAGCTTGTATATTAAATCTGGGTATAATGCTCAGCACTTAACTAAGCATATTTGTAAATGCCATGAGATGCAGTTAATTAAAGTTTCCAGCAAGTATCATAATCATTACATTTTTAGCCTGTACAGAAATCCTGATGTTAACAATGACATATATGACTGCCTTTTAACAGCCATGGTTTCAATACAGTCTGTAGATGTCAAATAATCTTTTATTTTTGTTGGTGATGTCAATGCGCATCATCAAGAGTGGTTGAACTCGGTCTCTCCAACTAATAGAAATGGTCATGCTGCATTGGATTTTGCAAACTTATCTGGTTGTGAACAGCTAATCCAAGGACCTACTCATATGTCTGGAAATTGTCTTGATCTAGTACTAACAGATATTCCTGGCGTTGTAGAAACCTCCGTTCTTGTACCTGTTGGCACTTCCGACCACAATGCCATCATGTGTAAAATTAATCTTGATTTTTCTGTTCCTGATATTACTCTCTCACGTAAAGTCTACCTTAAATCCTGGGTTAACTGGGACAACGTTTGTAATGATGTTTGTAATATTGAGTGGAATCACATACTAAGATCTCATGACCCGGTTTCAGCTCTCAACAATTCCCTTCTTGGTATCCTTCGCAAAAGAGTTCCATCAAAGACAATTAAGTCTCGTATCAGGGATAAAGCATGGTTTAATGATGACTGCAAGCGTGCATTTGATGACAAACAGGCTGCATATCGTCTATGGAGGCGTAATCAAACCCCCTTGCATTGGGAAAATTATGTTTTTAAAAGGGCAGCTGCGCAGAGAGTTTATGATGGTGCTGAGAGGGATTATAACTCCCATCTTCAGGAAGTTCTGGCAGGAGCTACACAGCCTCATAAATGGTGGTCCGCTTTAAATCCTCTTTATTTGGAATAGATTCCTCCATGCCTCCTCTTTGTGATTCTGATGGCTCCATCTCTTTTGATCCATTATCGAAGGCCAATATTCTATCTAATATTTTTATTAATAAGCAGAGTAATCAGGAATTGTCTTTGCCATTGACATGTTTCCCTAGACCCAACCTCAATTCAATGGCATTCAAATCAGCTGAACTGAAAAGGTACTTGCTGGATCTTGATACCTATGGTGGCACAGACCCGGATGGGTTTTTCCCTCTCTTTTTTAAAAAGGTTGAAGTGGTCTTGGCACCTAAATTGGCTGTGGTGTTTAGGTTGCTTTTGAAATCAGGTAGTTTTCCTCTTTGCTGGCGTAAGGCTATTATCACTCCTATTCCAAAGGGAAATACTGCCTCATCATCTCCTAATGACTATCGCCCTATCTCCATTACACCTATCCTATCCAAGCTCTATGAGAGGCTTTTGTCCAGACGCCTTTCCTCTTATTGTAATAGTCATAATTTGATACCAAACTCACAGTTTGGTTTTCGTAAGGGACTGGGTACATGTGATGCACTTCTGACACTCACCCATGACTTGCAATCTTCATTGGACCAGGGACATGAGTCTCGCGTCGTGGCTATTGACTTTAGTTCTGCTTTTGATTTAGTCAACCATAAAGCACTTATGTTTAAGTTACAGCTCATTGGTATTGGTGGCAATTTTTTAAGGATCTTTGAAGATTTTTTGACGAAAAGATCTCAGTCTGTGGTCATTGATGGGTGTCGTTCCCCTTCTGTTGCTGTTGTTTCTGGTGTTCCACAAGGCAGTGTCCTTGGGCCGTTGCTTTTTATTATTTTTACTGCTGACCTGTGTTCCGAGCTTGAAAATAAACTAATCTCCTATGCTGATGATACAACTTTATATGCTTTATCACCAATAGATCAACACGTAATTGCTACTGCTCTGAATAGGGATTTAGCGAAAATTACATCATGGTGTGAACTTTGGGGAATGAAACTTAATGCTAGTAAAACACACTCAATTATCATCAGCAGATCTCGTACCTTGGATCCTCCCCATCCTTATCTACAAGTTTCTGGAGAGCAAATTGAGAATGTGGATACTCTGCGTTTGATAGGAGTTACTCTTGATCCCAAACTTACTTTTGAAAAGCATATTCGTTCTTTCTCCTCTTCCATTTCCCCAAAAATTGGTCTGCTTCGCAAGGTTTGTAAAACATTTGCTTGTGACGCCACAGTTATCAAGTCTTTTTATGCTTTTATTTTGCCACATTTCGAGTACTGCTCACCTGTATGGTTGTCAGCAGCTGACTGCCATCTCAAGTTGCTTGACAGGTCGCTAAATTCCATCAGTTTTATTCTACCTCATTTGTCTCTTGATCTGTGTCATCAACGTAAAGTTGGTGCCCTTAGTCTTTTATTTAAAGTTTTTAACAACCCTCAGCATCCCTTACATGGGGTTCTGCCTGGGCCCTATGTCCGGGCTCGTGCAACTAGATTCACAAGCAATCTTAATGATCTTGCCATGAGCCGTGTTAATTTTTCTACTACACAGTTTTCACGGTGTTTTGTGCCGGCCATGGTTGACTTGTGGAATAAGTTGCCAAATGAGCTAGTCAATTCAGCTAATATCTCCATGTTTAAGTCTAGAGTTAATGCTTTTTTGCAGCATTAATTCTAATTTTTAAACTTATTTTATTCTATTTTATTGTATTATATTTATGCTTGATATCCTCCACTGCATAATATGTTATCTGTGTTTAATATGTGTATATGTACAGTACAGTATACAGTATATGTTTTTATTTTTTCCTAAGTTGCCATAGTCTCTCTCCAGTGCCTCCGGGTGTTTTGTGTGGATTGATCTTGATGGTGTTTCTGCACCCTGGTTGGAGACTTCGGCATCTCATATAATAATAATAATAATAATAATAATAATAATAATAATAATAATAATAATCTATTACTACTACTATCAATAATTGACACACATCCAGGTCATCTATTACTACTACTATCAATAATTGACACACATCCAGGTCATCTATTACTACTACTATCAATAATTGACACACATCCAGGTCATCTATTACTACTACTATCAATAATTGACACACATCCAGGTCATCTATTACTACTACTATCAATAATTGACACACATCCAGGTCATCTATTACTACTACTATCAATAATTGACACACATCCAGGTCATCTATTACTACTACTATCAATAATGACACACATCCAGGTCATCTATTACTACTACTATCAATAATTGACACACATCCAGGTCATCTATACTACTACTATCAATAATTGACACACATCCAGGTCATCTATTACTACTACTATCAATAATGACACACATCCAGGTCATCTACTACTACTATCAATAACTGCCACACATCCAGGTCATCTATTACTACTACTATCAATAATTGACACACATCCAGGTCATCTATTACTACTACTATCAATAATTGACACACATCCAGGTCATCTATTACTACTACTATCAATAATTGACACACATCCAGGTCATCTATTACTACTACTATCAATAATTGACACACATCCAGGTCATCTATTACTACTACTATAAATAATTGACACATCCAGGTCATCTATTACTACTACTATCAATAACTGCCACACATCCAGGTCATCTATTACTACTACTATCAATAATTGACACACATCCAGGTCATCTATTACTACTACTATCAATAATTGACACACATCCAGGTCATCTATTACTACTACTAGAGAAGAGTGAGTGAGTGAGTGAGATTGACAAGGAAATAGGGGGATAGGTCTTACAATCGCGAAACTAACGAGGCGAAAGTCTCAGAATCTCAAAATTGATGGGGCTAAACATGAGGGAGAAGGGGATTAGAAAAGAAAAAACTCGACACCCACATGACCATCTATTTTGAAAATATTAATCTAAGGGAGCAAATAGATAGATAGATAGATAGATAGATAGATAAGTGGTTATAGTATATATAATGTATAATTATATACACTGTATTTGTGTATGGATTCTATGGCGAATTCATATTCTAGTGTATTAATATTAATCCTATTTTCATAGATTACGGTAACCATATGGTATTATGTATTATGTATTATGTATTATGTATTATGTATTATGTAACCATATGGTATTATGTATTATGTATTATGGTATTATGGTATTATGTATTATGTATTATGTATTATGTATTATGTATTATGTATTATGTAACCATATGGTATTATGTATTATGTATTATGTATTATGTATTATGTAACCATATGGTATTATGTATTATGTATTATGTATTATGTATTATGTAACCATATGGTATTATGTATTATGTATTATGTATTATGTATTATGTATTATGTAACTTGTATTATGTATTATGTAACTTGTATTATGTATTATGTAACTTGTATTATGTATTATGTAACTTGTATTATGTATTATGTAATTTGTATTATGTAACCATATGGTATTATGTATGATGTATTATGTATTATGTATATGGTATTATGTATTATGTATTATGTAATGTATTATGTATATGGTATTATGTATTTATGTATTATGTATTATGTATTATGTATTATGTATTATGTAACCATATGGTATTATGTATTATGTATTATGTATTATGTAACCATATGGTATTATGTATTATGTATTATGTATTATGTATTATGTAACCATATGGTATTATATTATGTATTATGTAACTTGTATTATGTATTATGTATTATGTATTATGTATTATGTAACCATATGGTATTATGTATTATGTATTATGTATTATGTATTATGTAACCATATGGTATTATGTATTATGTATTATGTATTATGTAACCATATGGTATTATGTATTATGTATTATGTAACCATATGGTATTATGTATTATGTATTATGTAACCATATGGTATTATGTATTATGTATTATGTATTATGTAACCATATGGTATTATGTATTATGTATTATGTATTATGTATTCATTGGAGTATTTGTTTGATTCAATAACACTTTCTGTGTACTTAGTTTCTAAATATAGAGCTGAACAGACCATTGACAATATAAACAGGAATTAAAGGTGATGTGAATGTTAGAGAGAGTGTGAGTGAGTGAGTGAGTGAGTGGGAGAGTGAGTGAGTGACTGAGTGAGAGAGAGAGAGTGAGTGATTGAGTGAGAGATATATGAGTAAGGGAGAAACAGGGTAGGTCACACGCACACACACACACACACACACACACATACACACACACACACATTAGAGGGGAGGTGTGGTGGAGTGGTCTTGCCACTGGCCTGGTAATCCAAAGGTCCCGGGTTCAAATCCCGATGTATCAATGGGAAGATATTATTGGGATGGAATTTGTGCTGTACCTGGTATCAGTGCATTACCACAAGCCCACCGAAACGTCAATAAAATACCCTCATTGTTCCCTGATTGAATAGCACTGTATGAATATTCCCATATTCAAAATATGCTATAGGGGTGCAATGCCTGGTGAGTTATCTGCTCAACAGGTGGCGTTGTGTGTGTGTAAGTGTGAGAGTCCGAGTGTAGGGGATGAGACAGTGAAGCACAGGAACGAGGTGGCTTCAGAGATGGGGTCGTTTCGGGCCATGAGTGAGCACCGTGCCTCATGTGAAGGCAAGATGGCAGGTGCTCGTTGTACTCTACGTGCTTCACATGTCTCACTCCCTAGACTGGAACAAGACCTCACGGGCTTCACTGTTCATTGTAAAGCGGTGAATGTTAAGGCTCTCAGCCTATGCCCGAGAGGAAGTAAGTTGGAATATAGAAAAAAAAAAAAAAAAAAAAAAAACACACACACACACACACACACACACACACACACACACACACACACACACACACACACAGTGAGAGTGAGGATTTGTGCATGTGTGTGTGTGATTGGTTTAGACAGCATTATTTGTGTGGGTGGATGGTAGAGATAATGCAGTATTTTGTTAGGTGCGTGTGTGTGTTTGTTTGTGTGTGTACTGTATGTGTGTGTGTGTGTGTGGGTGGATGGTAGAGATAATGCAGTATTTTGTTAGGTGCGTGTGTGTGTTTGTTTGTGTTTGTGTGTGAGAGAGAGAGAGAGAGTGAGAGAGAGAGAATGATGAGAGAGAGAGAAGGGTTATGGGGAAAGAATAGCAATTATTGTCTTGGGAGATGGAGATTTAAGTTCATTTCTCTCTCACATTCTCTCTCTCTCTCTCTCTCTCTCTCTCTCTCTCTCTCTCTCTATCTCTCTCTATCTCTCTCTCTCTCTCCTTCTTCTTTCTTCTTCTTCTTCGCTATCCTTTCCTTCCACTGTCCCTTACTCCTGGGTTAGTTATCTACTAGAATTAAGTCCTGACCACCTCGCTGGGATCGTAAGGTCTGTGTGGCCAGTGTATCTATGTAAATCTCTCCTCTCTCTCTCTCTCTCTCCTCTCGCTCTCTCTCACTCTCTCTCTCTCTCGGAAAAGGGCAGCAGCCTTGTAACCGGCGTCCCTAGAAAGAAAACCTTTATTGTAATGGGGTTTGGAAAACCTTTATTGTAATGGGGTTTGGAAAACCTTTATTGTAATGGGGTTTGGAAAACCTTTATTGTAATGGGGTTTGGAAAATACTTCAATATCTGTCGCCGGAGATACGAGCCCCATGGTTAATAATGGAAGGGAGAGACGTGACAGTTACATAGAGTTACATAGATACACAGACTACATTGCGGTCCCTACTAGGTAGTCCAGACTTAATGCTAAAATAACATTTGCTACAAAGTGGAAGGCAAGGATATCAAAGAAGAAGGCTCTCTCCCCACCCACCTCTCCCTCCGACCGTTGGTCGGCATGACATTGAATTGGGGAAAGAGAGAGAGAGAGATGGTAAATCTGAGAAAAGAAGAAACGGAATGGGACACTCACACATATATATATATATATATATATATATATATATATATATATATATATATATATATATATATATGTTTCTAATCTCTCAGTGGGGTTCGATCCCCACTGAGAGATTAGAAACATTTAGTGGCTCACGTGTATTTGTGATATATTCTCAATATATATATATATATATATATATATATATATACTGTATGTAGTAGTAGGATGAAGTACAGGCGTGAGTAGGTATTTGTTATTGCAGTATGAGTGAGAGTGAGAGAGAGAGAGAGAGAGAGAGAGAGAGAGAGTAAGAGTAAGATTTAAAGTTAGCGCTCGGGTGTAAATAAAGCAAGCCAAGGCAGCTAATAAATAGGTCAGTGTATGGTTGTCATGTGAAGCTACAACAACCTTGATAATCCTTTCTTGCACAAGGATGTAGAATAAAAGTCCAGAGATAAGTTTATAGGTTCTTATTAGCCAAAGATACAGGGAGCTGGGAGGCACTTGTTAACCCTCTCCGACATATGACGCGATTTTGAGCCTATTAGGGATACTTTAAAGCCTTTGTTACCATCAGGGGTATTTAAAAATCCTTTAGTTTAGTTACTTCAACCTCTGCAGTTGTCTTTGAGTTAGCTGTGGGCAGAAAACTAATTTTGGAGAGGTAATTATAAGAGTGAGAGAACCCTATTTCTTATTGCTAATCTGGCAACCTCTGAGTCATATGAGTCTGAAAGGGTTAAGCTGAGTGCCGACCGGATGTTACTGATGAAAACATGTGTGCAGCGGTGCCGGATATATTTGGTGCAACGCTGCCGATACTACAGAGTACGGTATATTATCATGGGATATTAAACAATGATAGTATTGCCCTGAAAGTACATGTGTGTATGTTGCAATATGATTAAGGCATGTGTACACTCTGTATATATGTTGTGTGTGCACTTAACCTATATCAACAGTCAGGTTCCTTTAACGTCCATCAATGTATCTATTGTCAGACACCCTAATTCCTAACGGGCTCACTTAAGGGGGCCCACCTCGCTTTTTTTTTATCTCTTCCTCTCTCTTTGGCTTGTATCCATTCGGCCCATTCGGCCTACTGTTTTAAGACGTTTACCCCATCCAGGTGTCAATATTTTCCTGGTGAGCGGTAGCGAGCCTGCATATATATATATATATTTTTGTTTGACAGCAACCTAAATTTGTACATTTTCGATAGAAAATGTCTCCGGCGAAGCCGGATTTCTCCATAAAATGCTGGCTCGCTATCGCTCGCCAGGAAGAAATCGACACCTGGATGGGGATAAACGTCTTATAACAGTTGGTTGAATGGGGCCGAATGGATACAAGCCAGAGAAAAAGGGAAAAGGAGAGAAAGATAAAACAGCAGGTGACCCCCCTTAAGTGACGTAAATTAGAGAATGAAAGTTGGAATTTAAGGCCCGGAACATTGACACATTCCCGTCATTCCCAGATTAACGAAATCTGTGGAATAGCAAATTGACCAGTTGCTATTTTCGTTGTATAAGGAAGTTGGAGCTGTAGACATCGATGTATATATGTATGTATGTATATATGTATGTATATACTCAGGCCCAATCCACACTTTTCCTATTTTTGGGGGGAGGGGGGGTCTCAAGACAGAGCCCGAATGGGGACAACACAACAGAAAACAATGAACACACAAAAATAAAATACAAATTCACACACACCTAGGTCATCTAGAAGAAGACCCAGAGACCAGGGTCACCAAGAATTGCTAAGTTCCTATCAAGATTTTTCAGTTATTTTGACGATTTTAGACCAAAAAATAACCCCTATCCCCTTATCCGTATACATATTTAATAGAGTTAGTATATGTATAGTCAACACACCATTGTCTCTCCCGGGCGCCTGTGAGGGGGAGGGGGGGGGGGGGGAGGGGGAAGGGAGGGAGGGAGGGAAGGGGGATTAGTGCCAGTACAACTACCCTATTTACGTAATGTATAGTAACCTTATGTAGGGTTATGTAAGCTTGTCTCTCTCTCTCTCTATGTATCTCTGTATCTCTCTCTATCTCTCTCTCTCTCTATGTCTCTCTGTATCTCTCTCTGTCTCTGTCTGTATCTCTCTCTCGACGTCTCTCTGTAACTCTCTCTCTCGACGTCTCTCTCTCTCTCTCTCTCTCTCTCTCTCTCTCTCTCTCTCTGTCTCTATCTCAATGTCTCTATGTAGCTATCTCTCTCTCTCTCTCTCTCTCTCTCTCTCTCTCTCTCTCTCTCTCTCTCTCTCTCTCTTGATTAACATTTGTCACCAATACGAATGAGATATATTAAACACGAGGCGACAAATGTTAAAGTATCAAATTAGAAGAAACGAGACTCCAAATAAAAGGAAGGAATTTTAGCTTTGCCTTGTGAAAATTAGAGTAGGGAGAGTGAAAGGTTTTGACAAGGAGCTAACGAGAGGAGTAGGTCGAGGGAGGGAGGGAGGGATAGATAGGTAGGTAGGTAGGTAGGTAGGTAGGTAAAGAGATAGGTAGGTTGGTACAGTATATAGGTAGAAAAATTGGAGTAGAGAGAGTGAGAGGTTGTGACAAGGAGTTAACGAGGGGAGTAGGTGGAGGGAGGGAGGAGTAGGTTGATAAATAGATAGATAGGTAAGTAGGTAGGTAGGTAGATAGATGGATAGATAGGTAGGTAAGTATATAGGTAGGTAGGTAGATATATAGATAGATAGATGGAGAGATAGACAGATAGATTGATTGATAGATGGATAGATAGATAGCTATATATATATAGATAGATAGATAGATAGAGATAGGTAGGTAGGTAGGTAGATAGATGGAGAGATAGAGAGATATATATGTAGATAGATAGATAGATGGAGAGATAGATAGGTAGGTAGAAGATAGATAGGTAGATTAAAAGGTGGAATGATAAATCGGTAGATAAGAAAATAGACGGGGTGAGAGAGAGAGATAATACGGTTAGATAGACAGATAAATTAACCCTGCATTATGTACGTGTAACCTTCTCTCCTATGCTGCCTCACACACACACACACACGTACACAACCACGGACACACACAAGTACACAGTTACACACACGCACGCGTGTGTGTGTGTGTGTGTGTGTGTGTGTAATAATAATAATAATCGGTTTATTTCAAGCCGGCAGCCAATGGGGCTGAAAATACACAGACTTAACCTAGATCTTATCCTAATGGATCAACAGACTGACCCTGGCAGCTAACGAGAGCGCCTACATACTCCCAAGGGAGTAGGACGTGGGCAGGAGACTTTGTGGGTCCCCCGAGACGATCCGCCCAGATCTTGCCTTCACGGCCAGGGAAAGTTTTTGAGAGAACTTCCCCTGCCGGCGCCTGGGATTGAACCCCCGACACCAGAGCTAGCGCTCCCAATACAGAGTACTAAGCGCGCTCGGCCACTGTGACCGTGTGTGTGTGTGTGTGTGTGTGTGTGTGTGTGTGTGTGTGTGGGTGTCTACCAATACATCATTCCTTCTCTCCATCTATCTATTTACCAATCAATCATTCAATCTATATATCCATCTATCTATCTACTAATCTATAATTGTATTTCTCCATCTACCAATCTATAATTCCATCTGTGAATCTATCAATTTGTCTCTTAATCTATCAATCAATCAATATATTTATCTATCTATCTATCTCTCCATCTATCTACCAACCTACCTATTTATATACCTACCTATCTATCTACCTACCTACCTATCTACCTACCTACCTACCTACCTACCTACCTATTTATCTACCTACCTACATATCTATCTCTCCATCTATCTACCTACCTACCTACCTATCTATCTATCTACCTACTTACCTATCTACCTACCTACCTATCTATCTATCTATCTATCTATCTATCTATCTATCTATCTATCTATCTACCTACCTACCTACCTACCTACCTATCTACCTACCTACCTACCTATCTATCTACCTACCTACCTACCTACCTACCTACCTACCTACCTATTTATCTACCTACCTACATATCTATCTCTCCATCTATCTACCTACCTACCTACCTATTGACCTACCTACCTACCTACCTACTTACCCATCTACCTACCTACCTATTTATCTACCTACCTACATATCTATCTCTCCATCTATCTACCTACCTACCTACCTATTTATCTACCTACCTACATATCTATCTCTCCATCTATCTACCTACCTATCTACCTACCTATCTATCTACCTACCTACCTATCTATCTACCTACCTACCTCCCTACCTCCCTATCTATCTATATATCTATCTATCTATCAAACTATCCCTCCCTCCCTTCCTCCCTCGACCTACTCCCCTCGTTAACTCCTTGTCACAACCTCTCACTCCACCTACTCCAATTTTCATAAGGCAAGGCTAAAATTCCTTACTTTTATTTGGAGTCTCGTTTCTTCAACAGTAATTTTATACTTTAACATTTGTCGCCTCTTGTTTAATTTAGCTCACTCGTGTTGGTGACAAATGTTAATCGTGTGTGTGTGTGTGTGAGACAGAGAGAGAGAGAGAGAGAGACTGTTTAATACCGCGAACTAACTTTACAGAAAAAGAAAGACAGTGGGTATCGTATTTATATTTAGTCGTGAGAGAGTGATATAATGTTTTAGACTGTGTGTGTGTGTGTGTGTGTGTGTGTGTGTGTGTGTGTGTGAAACAGAATCTGAAGGCAAATGCGGGGAAGAGTAAGGTTATGGTCTTTGAAAGGGGTGCATTCTTAGAGTGTCAGATGAGGTTGAATGGTCAGGCTATGGAGTTTGTCAGCTCATTTAAGTATCTGGGAAGTGTGTTGAGTAAAGATGTGAGTATGGATGAAGAAGTACGGGAGAGGGTGCAACAGGGGAAGAGGGTTGATTTGTATATTTTTGCAGGCGAATTTCAAGTGACAACGTAGGAAAGGTTACTGGTGCAATTTGTTGTGAGGGAGTAGGTCGGTGTAACGTAAGTTAGTACTGACACACACACGCAAACACACCCTCGCACACAAACACACACACACAAAGCACACACACACACACACAAACACAAAACACACAGTGACACATACACATTACACACACACATTTTTTTTATGAAGTTTTGGTAACGGATCATATGTGAGGAGATGTCCAGCTTAGGTTTGTATTAAGAGTTACACCGAAAATCGTGATAATGGAAACAAAGGGATATTTATTGGATTGATTGTGATATAGGAATCGTGTGTATACTGCCTAACCGAGCAGTTTTTATTATATAGGCTAGTAACTGAAAGTTTATAGAATTGTGTATGTTAAAGGTAATGACAAAATGGTAAATATAGTATAGAAACAGCTTCAACCCCGATCTTGCAGGGTATCCGATCTTGTTCTCGGCCATAATAGTGTAGAGAGTGTAAGCCATAGAGAGAGGGTATTGTGGTAGTGATGCGGTCGGCTCTCATGGGAAGAGTAGGGGAAGTTATTTCATACATTAAACAGTATATGCATATACAGTATATAATAATAATATTATACAGTATATATATATATATATATATATATATATATATATATATATATATGTTTATAATTATGGGGCTAAACATGAGGAAGGAGGAGGACCAGAAAAGCGCCCCATCTCCCCTTTAACCTTGTTCTTGTCAATAATAATAGTGTAGAGAGTGAAAGCATAGAGAGGGTATTGTGGTAGTGATACGATCGGCTCTCAAGGGAGGGGTGGGGTAAAGAGATCACGGAGACGGTTAAGAGAGTGAGAGAGAGAAAGAGAGGGAGTGTGTAAGCCATAGAGAGAGGGTATTGTGGTAGTGATACGATCGGCTCTCAAGGGAGGGGTAGGGTAGAGATCACGGAGACGGTTAAAGGCCGCGTCCCATACAGTACGTCAAGACCCGACAAGAGCCGATCTTTTCAAAATATTTGAATTTTTGAAAAATCGTGCATGATCGAGTAACATCGTGTAAATAAATCGGCTCTACTCGAGTTGATCTGGAACTGGATAGGGTGCCCGCCGACAGGTCCGTGAAGTCGGCCAATAATTAGTGTATGCACTATTTTTCAGCCGACTGTTATTGATGGTCGGGGAAAAAAAACGTTAAATTTTGGACGTGCTGCTGACGTATGTCGATCGGTTTTCGGACGTGCAGCAATCGTTTTTGACGTACAATAATCGGGAAATAATCGGGCAAAATGTTCGAACAAGACGACAGTAAGCTCGACACGACCATGACATGACAAACGCCCGACTAAAAACAGACAACCAATCCGATCCTTTCGATAACGATATCGTTACTTCGTTGTATCGTTATTTATCGAAGATATGGATATTTATCATATTTTAAATAAAAAATCTTAAATGCAGCAATGCTATCATTATTTTATTAGAAAAAAAAAACCTGCCATTACGAGGGTTCGGTTCGGCTTTTAGTTTACCTATTTATTGACTATTCTGCGGATTTCTGCCTGTTTGGCAATTAACCCGCTGAGTGCCAGCCAATTTTGACGGTGTGCTTCTGCCAGTGCCAGAGTTTTTTTTTTTTTTTTTTTTTTTTTTGGCTAAATCTATCAAGTTGGGAGAGAAAGGAAGGATAATGGTAAAAAAAACACTCCCCTTGTCCATTTTCGCCAGAAATCAGGTCCCCGATGGTCCCGAAAGTAGCTGAAAAGACACTATAGACTACAGAGACTTTTATGGTATCGGAATGTATGGGTGGGACGGTGGTTTTGGGGTTGGTGGGGGGAAGGTAGAAGGGTAATTGACTTGTGTTACACATATGAAGACGATTGGTGAGGTAGTTTCGCCACCACGGATTTTCCTTTTTTCCTTTTCTTCGTACGGATACGCTAGAAGTGGGTGGTGGGAGGCGGTTGGGGGTGTGGTGGGGGGAAGGCAGAAGGGTAAGGGACTTGTCACACAAATATGGAACCGATTGGTGCAGTGTGTGTGGGGGTCTACCTTTATATAGGGTTGGGTACTTGGTCGTGCTTCTGTCATAGGAGTCTACCCTGTCGGGGGGTGACACACGTATCGTGCGACACACACTTGCGCAGCACATATGCTGCTCGTCTGGCAGACGGGTAACATCCTAACAACATCCAACTTAGCGTACTGTGAACGTGTTGCGCGGACGTGTGTGTCGTACTGACATCGTAGTACTGACATCCTAATAGGGTCACGAGTTAACGTGTGGCAGACGTAAATGTGTCGTGAGTGAAGTGTGAGTAACGTGTGACTGTGACTGACGTGTGAGTGACGTGTGAGTCACGTGTGAGTGACGTGCGGCTGTCCTTGTCTGACGAGCCTCGTGTCAAAGTGTCGATTCGGCAAAAAGTTGTTAAATCGGCTAACATCGGCCGTTGTCGCGTCTTGAAGTACTGTATGGGACGCGGCCTTAAGAGAGAGAGTGTGTGTCTGTGTGTGTGTGTGAGCCATAGAGAATAAGACCATTGTGGTAGTGATGCGGTCGGCTCTCAAGGGAGGGGTTGGGTATTAGAGATCATGGGGACGCTCAAAAGAACTTAGATGATGCTAAAAGAGGCAGAGAGAGAGAGAGAGAGTGAGTGTGTGTATGTGTGTGTGTGTGTGTGTGTGTGTGTGTGTGTATATATATATAAAGGGCCAGACAGACATGTGGAGCTGAAGGCAAAAGCAGTTCATAAACCCCCACCCAAGTAAAGACGGAGAAAAAGTCTTAAGGGGGGTCACCGTTTTTTTTTTTTTTTTTTTTTTATTATCTTTCTCTCCTTTTTTCTCTTTCCCTGGCTTGTATCCATTCGGCCACGTTCAGCCAACTATTTTAAAGTTAAGACGTTTATCCCCATCCAGGTATCGATTTCTTCCTGGCGAGCGATAGCGAGCCAGCATTGTATGGAGAAATCCAATTTCGCCGGAGACATTTTTCTATCGAAAAATATACAAATTTAGCTTGCTGTCAAAACAAAAAAATATATATATGCTGGCTCGCTACCGCTCGCCAGGAAAATATTGACACCTGGATGGCGTTAAACATCTTAAAACAGTAGGCTGAATGGGGCCGAATGGATACAAGCCAAAGAGAGAGGGAGAGAAAGAGAAAACAAAAGCGAGGTGGGCTCCCTTAAGTGTTGTGAAAGCCAAGGGAATAATAAGAGGATCAACAAGCGAACCAGCTTACTCGATAAATTAAATCTTTAGTTCACCATACTCTAACTTTTTTAACACACACACACACACACAAAGGAGTACAAAGGAAGTACAAAGGAGTACAAAGGAAATCAAGCAACAACAGGTCTAGTGACCCTTCTAGGTTGCTTGTCCTCCAAAACACTGACACACACTCAAAACACTGACACACAAACACACTCTCTCTCTCTCTCTCACTCACTCACTCTCTCTCTGTCTCTCACACACACACATGCACACACTCTGTTTGGTATCGACACGAGCTTCCTTGTTGTTTGGTATCGACACGAGCTTCCTTGTTGTTTGGTATCGACACGAGCTTCCTTGTTGTTTGGTATCGACACGAGCTTCCTTGTTGTTTGGTATCGACACGAGCTTCCTTGTTGTTTGGTATCGACACGAGCTTCCTTGTTGTTTGGTATCGACACGAGCTTCCTTGTTGTTTGGTATCGACACGAGCTTCCTTGTTGTTTGGTATCGACACGAGCTTCCTTGTTGTTTGGTATCGACACGAGCTTCCTTGTTGTTTGGTATCGACACGAGCTTCCTTGTTGTTTGGTATCGACACGAGCTTCCTTGTTGCTTGTTGTTTGGTATGGACACGAGCTTCCTTGTTGTTTGGTATCGACACGAGCTTCCTTGTTGTTTGGTATGGACACGAGCTTCCTTGTTGTTTGGTATCGACACGAGCTTCCTTGTTGTTTGGTATCGACACGAGCTTCCTTGTTGTTTGGTATCGACACGAGCTTCCTTGTTGAACGACACGAGCTTCCTTGTTGTTTGGTATCGACACGAGCTTCCTTGTGTTTCGACACGAGCTTCCTTGTTGTTTGGTATCGACACGAGCTTCCTTATTGTTTGGTATGGACACGAGCTTCCTTGTTGTTTGGTATCGACACGAGCTTCCTTGTTGTTTGGTATCGACACGAGCTTCCTTGTTGTTTGGTATCGACACGAGCTTCCTTGTTGTTTGGTATCGACACGAGCTTCCTTGTTGTTTTCTTTCATCCCATTTCCACAAGTCGTCCATTGATGCTTGACCGTAAAGTAAACAATGCCTAGATATATCAACGTTGTCAAGGATTTTCAGTTCATTTGCAGACCTCTCACTCTTGTTTACGTCAGTGAAAATAAGGGATACAATTTAGTTTTTTTTATAAGATTGATGGCATTAACTACAAAAGAGAGTTGGGAATTTAAGGGGGTAGTGCTCGGTTTTTGGTCCATATATATATATATTTGTTTTTCTTCTATATTCCATCTACTCCCTCTCGGGCATAGGCTGAGAGCCTGTACATTCAACCGTACATTCAACGGTGAAGCCCGTGAGGTCTAATTCCAGTCGAGGGAGTGAGACATGTGAAGCACTCTGAGATGCAATTAGCTCCCGCTATCTTGCATTCGAAAGATGCACGGGGCCCGGTTGCCCACCCACGGCTCTGGAGCTGCCTTTCCCCAGTGCTTCACTGTCTCATCCCCAAGACTCGGACCCTCACTCTCAGAACGCCACACATTGAGGATGAACTCGTTAGGCATTGCCCCCGTATAGTATATTTTGAATATAGGAATATTCATACAGTGCTATTTAATCAGGGAACAATGACGGTACATTTTGGCGTTACTGTGGGCTTTGTGGTAATGCACTGATACTAGCACCAATTTCATCCCAATAATATCTTCCCATTGATACTTCGGGTATCGAACCCGGGACCATTGGATTACCAGTCCAGTGCCATGTCCACTCCACCTGTGTGTGTGTGTGTGTGTGTGTGTGTGAGTGATAGTCAGGGTGAGTTGGGAAAAGATTTGAAGAGGCTAACGTAAAAACACATATGTATACGTGTGAGAGAGAGAGAGAGAGAGAAGGTGGGGATGGGGGTGGGGAGAGAGGCCGTCCTAAGGTAAAAGAATTATGAAGATCCTATATCTAACATCTGTACAACTTCCCACATCTGCCACACCTATACTGTATACACCTGTCTCATACACACACACAGTGGCCGAGCGCACTAAAGGCGGTGTCACACGAGCCCATTTTCCGTCAATAGTTATGGGCAATTGTAGTCTGGCAGCTTCAGAATTCAGGTTTCATAAGAATTTAACTACTTGACATAATCTACCTTTGATCTAGCTTCCGATTCCAATGTGAAAGAGCCTCAAAATAGCATGAGAACAAACTTGCTCATCGAAAATTGCCGGATAATGAGCTCGTGTGACACCGGCTTAAGTCACATTACTCTAGTCGTTTGATTCGAGTAGCGTGGGTTCGATCCTAGCTACCTGCCGATGAGGATTGAAGTGACGGGATTGGTGAAAGGGGGGTTAAAGGACAGTTGCAGAATTGCTAGTCTGCAAGTGAACAAGAAAAAGAAGCAAGGACAGCAGGGACGACGAAGAACAAAACATATACCCGCGCACCCCCTTCCTTCAGGAGTTTCTCATTCTCTATGGGACAGAGCATCACCCAAGCATATAATGCAGTCACCCAAAGAAAAGGGAAATTCGAGAAACTAATCACAGCCCTTGTTTCAAACCGTGCCCGCCAATCACCAGACAGCATTTCCTCATTCCCCGGATCTACAGTATAATGAAACCATGCTTATGCAAGTAGAACACCAACGGCCAGAAGTCTACAGGAATGAATGGATCTAGGCAGGAGTGCGAGTTATGACGAACCTGGAGATATTACAACCCTCGCGGAAGAACAACTAGTAGGCGAGCTACAATAAAGGTTGTCTAGGAGTTTGGATTATGGAATAATCCACATAAGTAAGATTGCTTAATTATTAAGCTAAGTAACTAATACCTAAGTCATAAATAAACTATCGGTACCTATTATACATGTACCAATATAAACAGTCATTATGTATGTCTATGATAAGTAGTAAACCTCACAACTCGATCATACCATATACACAATATCCCTATTGCGTTGAACTCATGTAAGTGAGAGGCAAGAATTAAGTCCAACATAACCTCAAAGAAAGAATGAGAGTTAATGCAAACATTCACTGAGGTAATGCCCCTAACTCTGCAAAGAACGGGACATCAATCAGCAGTGGATTCCTGCCTAGCCCTTCCCCCTGCCCCGAGAGTGTGCTGAACCTGGTGAAGTACCTGCTGAAGTCTGGACTGAAGTCCTGATTGTGAGATGCCGTTCATCCTGAAGTGCTGCTCCACGGACCTACGTTCCAAGTCGGCCAGACTTGCTCTCTACCCTCCCATATTACCCTAAGTGTCTCTGAATATCTTAAGTTGTGATTATTGATGTAAAGGTATATGTAAAGTCTGTGAATAATACAGTGCTACGATTCTATATAGATATGTGTCCAAGATCCTTATTCATTGTGTATGTATTAATCCTTCTGAATCTTATCTTAATTCATGTATAGATCTGTGCCTAAGATCTAGTGTTCATCTTGCTTCGTAACTCTTCTATAATGTGTTGCGCATACATTATATACTCATGTTAATTAATTCACCTAGCCAAGTACTCACAGATTTTCCTTGTATATGTTATTCTTTTATGTATGTTACAAGTTGAGGTCGAAGTGTATTTCGTGTACTTATTCCCTTCCTAATCATAACCTGTTACCTAGAACCTACGCTCAATTTCACATTTGATTTATCTCAGTCCCCCCTCGTTGAGAAGTTTTATTATTAATTATTTATATATATTTGCTTCCCGAGATCCTAATCTTACGCTCGTTTACTTAAGCATTATTGTAATTATTTTATGAACTATTATTGATGTTCATTCGATTACTGATGTAGATAATTCTGATTCTTCTCGGCTAGGAATTCTAGCCTTGCATAGAGTCTGTTATCTAATTATTCATCATTCGAATACACCGCTTATTAGCTGAATTCTTCATAAGACTGTTAACTCGTTCAGATATCTTGTTTATACCATTGTGAGAATTTATTAACCCACAGAACGCCAGCGACGACACGTTTGCGTCGGCAACGTATGTAACCCTAAACCCCAGGATGCATAGGGTGCGTCGCGGTTTAATTACTCCGGTCCTATGGGACCTAGAGGGCTCAGATTTGTATGGGAACTGTGTAAGTATCCCACGCAACAATGCCAATGGTTGAAAACTCTCAAAGTCTAACCGCGTGCGCGTAAGCGCGCAAAAACCTGGTTTTGCCTACCCATTTCCCCATGTTAATTCCGACTTTCGGGCGCACCGTAGGACCCCTTAATGACCTAGGAGATCGTTTTTGTGTTGGTTTTCCTTCATTTCTAACCCATTCCTGGTGTTTTCTGGGAAAAAAACAAAATTGACAACCCTCTGGTCCTGGCGTGTACATTTATTATTAACTAGCTGGGGTTCAGTGGGTTAAGTACAACTTCGTCATGTAAGTTCTTTTCTATATAATTAACATTGTGTTTAATTATTCATTACGCTAATCATATTTAAGCGTTTCTAAGACATCTGTTAACTACGTTAGTTTTGTTAATCAGACTTTGTCTTTAATTACGATTAATAGATATT
This sequence comes from Paralithodes platypus, assembly GCA_032716605.1. Taxonomy (NCBI): domain Eukaryota; kingdom Metazoa; phylum Arthropoda; class Malacostraca; order Decapoda; family Lithodidae; genus Paralithodes; species Paralithodes platypus. Next base: position 45,288,834 of record CM064503.1, read on the forward strand.
CATCTATTGTTCATTCATAATCGTATAGTAAATAGTAAATCTGAATTCCTCGTCCCGAGTTGTTATTATTACATACAATCGATTGAAGAAGATATATTTCAAATCATAAATTACATAATTTAAGCTAAGTAGATATTGAATTGTAAAAATAATTCAACAGTTCATTGCCATTAAATGTGTTACATTACCTCAGATACTAAGTTTGTAGTCACACAAACAAGAATTATATATTCCAACATCGCAGTAACTTGTATGACCTGAGAAGCTACCTGGTCAAAGGTCGCACTAACCGTGAGAGTCTACCTGGCTCACGCCCGCGCCCTCACTCCGTGAGCATTACTCGAACCAGCCAACCTTATAATTGTCTTTTAATTCTCAACGCGTTCATTCTCTCGTATTCAGAAAGTATTCCTATCTCATATTTATTGTAGGATAGTTCACACTAGACATTCGACTCTCATCATTATTATTATTAAGGGTTGATGCTATAGGTCACGTGTTCATTATATTTAATTGCATATTTCTTATACTACAGTTTACCACATTAGGTTTATACTTTGTATTATTAATTGAAAGATCGATTATCCATGATCTAACTAAATACATGCATTACTTACTGTTTATCATAATAGTTAAGTAATAAGTCAAAGCTACTTCTATAAACCCTATGCCTGTGACTAAACGTATGTGTATAATTTATATGCGTGTTGTTACTGAGTTCTGTAGTACCTAGTTGAATACTGATCGTGAGATTAAGAACGTGTTCGGTGTGACCCTGTTGAGAATATTTACGGTCTATAAGTCCATAATTGGATTTTAGTAAAGACTATATCACGGATTATAAATATTATAACCCGACATAACAAGGATAATGATAAAAACTTTCCTGGCTGTGGAGGTTAGGTGTGGATGCGCCACCTCTGGGTTCCACCTGGTTCCCTGCCCACATCCTATCCCTACTAGGGGTACCGTATGTAGGCGCCGTTGTGGCAGCCAGAGTCAAATATGTTGACTACTTAGGATAAGTTAGGTTAAGGAATTGTGTAATTTCAGCCTCATTGGCTGCCGGCTCGAAATAAACCGATTATTTATTTGTATTTTTTTATTTAGACATTGGTTCTTGAATTTACCCTATCTAACAATGGAGGATATTATTCAGCTTTAGATGAACATAAGGTGATAACGTGAAAACAGTCTATATTAAATTAAAATTTAGTGTACAGGTCTATGGTACAGGTATATCAAATAATCAAGATGCATTACTCTTAATATACCCAACTGCATTGTATTTACTTTATTCTTTTTCTTAGGCTAATACGTTGCAGTTACAACGTTGCCCATTAAGTCTATAGGGGGGAAAGTAGAGACCCCAATTTAGCTCTCTAGTCTCTCTATCTATCTCTATATATCTATCTATCTCTCACTCTCTCTATCTATCTATCTATCTATTTGTTTAATATATCTATCTACCTGTCTATTATTAATTTTATTGTATTTTAAGTCAGAATATAAATAAGCAGCCTCGGAAGGATCAATATTTATATATATAGTTATTTACTATTAAAACTACAGGTAAAAAAACGTTGTGGAGTAGTAGGAACACACCTCTTCAGTGAGTCGTGACCCCCCCCCCCCCCCGTCACACCTCATCGCCCCCCTTTCTCACTGATTGTTACCCCCCGCCCGCCGATAGTTGTGCGCCCCTCCCCCCCCCTTTCACCTACCCTCACACACACACTCACTCTCACTTTCTGTCTGTCTGTCTGTCTGTGTGTCTGTCAGTAGTCAGTCAGTCTCTCTTTCTCACTCACTCTCTTTCTGTCTGTCTGTGTGTCTGTCTGTCAGTAGTCAGTCAGTCAACTAGTAGTCAGTCTCTCTCTCTCTCTCTCTTTCAACGAAGAAGAAAAATAAGTAATATGAACAAATATAATCGTTTTCAAGCCGGCCTACCTAGTAAGAACCTCGAGGTCTGTGTGGTCTGTGTATCTCTCTCTCTCTCTCTCTCTCTCTCTCTCTCTCTCTCTCTCTCTCTCTCTATATATATATATATATATATATTGGTCCCGTAAGGACCAATAGGTCTGTTGCAGTTTGTACTCTCTCTCTCTCTCTCTCTCTCCGTCTTTCATTTCCCCTATTTATGAATTAATTTCCTCTTCGTTTATTGTAATTTCTCTTCATATCTTTCCATTAAATTTATCAATATTTCCACTTTATTTGAGTTCTCAGTTTCTCTTTGTCCCGTAATCTAATTAATATTTTTGTTTGATATACGTTTCATATATTAGTTCATCAATTGTTTTTCATTTTTTAGCCTGATATAATTGTATTGCCATCTCATTGACAATATTAATGTTAGCATCTGTTTGTGTGCTTGCTATATATACAGTATATATATATATATATATATATATTAATTTTCGACCCATTTCTGTCAATTGTATGACCTTTCGTGCCATTTAGGTGTCGCTTTTTCCCTGGCACTCTATTTTTATTTCCTGGCGAACAACAGCGAGCCTGTACATATTGAGGAATCGGCCTTCGGCCGAGAAATTTTTCTACCGAAAAATATACACATTCAACTTAAAGGGAGTCTTCGGGGTATTTCTTAAGCTTGATAGTTTAGGGAGCAAACTAAAAACCTTAATTTATGTTAGGTGAAGCTGACTCGTAAACAAGAATATCCCCCCCCCCCTTGACTGACGGATCTGGAAGGCGCCGTTGAAAGAGTATTATATATTCTGGACCCCCTTCTCCCTCTTGTTTAGCCCCCCTTGACTGACGGATCTGGAAGGCGCCGTTGAAAGGGTATTATATATTCTGGACCCCCTGTGACGTTAACCACTCTGTTAGAACCGCATGGCTTGTCCTACAGTGACTCGCTAGGATCGCCAGGGCAGTGGATGTGGCTACAGTTGGTGTATTGTTGTGTGCTTTATTTCATATGAAAGCTCGTGTCATGGGCAGACCAGAAAGGCTCTTTGTTTTCACCCATGTCAAGGCTTTATATATTTAATTGCAAAGTATATGTTTTATTATTAAGTAGTAATGATAGGATTTGAGAGAGAGAGAGAGAGAGAGAGTAGAACAGAGTGTGGGGAGGCGCGCAGTGTTTTGCTATACTCGATGACGTCATAGCTGGCTGGCCTCGGGATTGGTTGGAGGAGTTTTTTACCATGCTTGGTGACTCATGTTTAGCTAGCTTCTTTAGCATTGGCTAGAGGACTTGTTACCACTTTCCCACGCGGTTCGAACTAGTGCTAGTATATACACTGCTCTCTGGCCACTCTCTCCCTCAGATCTGGTTTCTAGAACGCATCCCTCTTATCCCTTTGATACCTGTCTCCCTCTCTGCACCTGAGAACCTTTTCCTCTGCCTATCTCTCTCATTTTCCATATCTTTCACCACCTTTTATTAATATTATACCCCCTCTGGTTAACTCTGCAAAATCAGCTTCATGCTGGCCAGTTGTATTGTGTGTTAAGGTCTGATATAACCCATGTATGTTAGTTGTTAAGATAAGTTGATCACGAAGCATTGGTTGGCTTTCATATTGTTCAGTACTGCTTCCTATAATTTTTAGTGTTCTGCTGGATTAGATAATGCTAGACTAGGAGTCTGATACTATAAGGTATTCTTTCCGATGAGTGCTGGCTTTAGTTAAAAGCTGCGACATACCTGAGAACTGGAGTTGATTGGGTAAATTCTAGTGTGTGTGCCATTGAGAGTAGAGCATGCACGAATGAGGGCTTTTTGCCTATACCATTCTGCACTGTTCTAAGCTCGTTGTTTGTCTTTGAGGTACGCCAGGAGAACGCTTAATACTTCGGTATTAAGGTTTCTCAAGAGAGCTACCCTTCATTATAACGTAATATTTGACGCACAGACTTGAGATTTGCACTAGGCTATGCGCCATGCCATGCGCACCAGTATCTCGTATCATTGACTCTAGCTAGACTTTATCAGTCATAGTAGACATTAAGTATATTAACCCAATTACTCTTTATATGCATACCCGTTTATGATTACACAAGCATTTCGCAGCCTAGTTTGATGTATTGAGACACAAACGACTTAGGCTCTTTTTGTTGATAGGAATACTGCATTGTCGTGGCGATTGTTATTAGTGTTGTAGCGTTCTTGGCTCCGACTGCATTATATATCCTGCCTTTTTGTGTGCATAGCCTGCACGAGCATTGTTCCGCTGCCTGCCTTTTTGGGTTCCATTTCCGATTCGAGCATCTTGATAGCATCTAACATTTAAAGAAGATTCCTTGTTGGTGTTGAAGGACTTTAGTGCACTTTCTTTCATGCAGGAGTGCCTGACATTTATTGATTAAAGTAACGTAAGCTGTAACTTCTCTTACCACCTTACTTTGCATACCATAACCAAGCACCTTCGGTTATAGGTAGTAATAGGCTATTTTCACATAACATTAAGCCTAGAGTAAACGCACATTTATTGAGAGTTTAATAACCTATTATTGCATATAGAACTCTGGAGAGTATTTGTGTTCTTTGTTCACTGGGAATATACATCAGAGGTTGGATCTAGCGCTTTCCGTTGTAGCATTTATGCCATTACTAGTCCAATGAATAAGAACCCTGATATATTTAAACATCAGTCTTAACACCCCTTCTCCCTCTTGTTTAGCCCCCCTTGATTGACGGATCTGGAAGGCACCGGTGAAAGGGTATTACATATTCTGGACCCCCTTCTCCCTCTTGTTTAGCCCCCCATGACTGACGGATCTGGAAGGCGCCGGTGGAAGGCAAATATTTAATCTTTTAGTAAGTAACTCCAGATGGCTGTCAGATATTCTAAAGGGGGTCACCTGCTTTTTGTTTTTCTCTTTCTCTCCTTTTCTCTCTTTCCCTGGCTTGTATCCATTCGGCCCCATTCAGCCAACTGTTTTAAGACGTTTATCCCGATCCAGGTGTCGATTTCTTCCTTGCGAGCGATAGCGAGCCAGCATTGTATGGAGATGTCCGGCTTCGCCGGAGGCATTTTTCTATCGAAAAATTTACAAATTTAGCTTGCTGTCAAAACAAAAATATATATATACTGGCTCGCTACCACTCGCCAGGAAAACATTGACACCTGGATGGGGGTAATCGTCTTAAAACAGTAGGCTGAATGGGGCCGAATTGATACAAGCCAAAGAGAGGGAGAGAAAGAGAAAACAAGCGAGGTGGACTCCCTTAACCTTTCCGTAACTCCAGATCGGTGTCAGTTCTTCTAAAGTTTGCGATGTTGGAAGCGTTGTGTTCTGTGAAAGTTTGTTGCGATATATATCTTTTCAGGTTAGATCCTAAATATTTGGAAGTTTATAGTTCAATACCCCCCTAAACAAAAATACATATATACTGTCATAGACTACTGTAGATCTGGACTGGACACGAAAATGGAACTTTGCAGTAAGGGACCCAAAATTGGAGTTCGAACCTCGAAACCACGAACATTTTATATTTTCGTGGTTTCGAGGTTCGAACTTAGATGTTCGATCTCTGATTTTGGGTCCCTTACTGCAAAGTTCCATTTTCGTGTCGAGTCCAGATCTACTGTAGTCTATGATACTGTATATATATATATATATATATATATATATATATATATATATATATATATATATATATATATACAGGGTGTCCCAGGAGGAAAGGACATAACTTTGATAAATGATAAAACAAGGTATTCTAAGCCTAGAATGTTCTATAACAAAAAATCCAAATCTCAACCGTTAACAAGATATTGAAGGTTTTAATTAGTGTCCTCCCCTACATCACTGTATTGGACTCTTCATGTCAGATACTTTTCAACTGGTCCAAAGTGAGCTAATATATTTATAATCATTTTGCAACTTACAAAATTATAATATCTTTACAATAACACGGTAAAATAATTTCAGTTAGATGGAGGTGTGGTAGGTACTAGAATAGCTAGGCCACCCTTATGAGGAAATACTTAAGAAAATGCCATTTTCAACATGCAATATATCTTTACTGGTTGAGATTTGGAATATTTCTTATACAACATTATAAGCTTAGAATATTTTGTTTTATCATTTCCCAAAGTTATGCCCTTTCCCCCTGGGACACCCTGTATATATATATATATATATATATATATATACTTTATATATATATATATATATATATATATCTCTGTATATATATATATATATACCCGGTATATATATATATATATATATATATATATATATATATATATATATATATGGAAAGAAAGAGAGAGAGAGAGAGAGAGAGAGAGAGAGAGAGAGGATAAGTGTGCTAAAATATCTGCTCATCTCCACCTTTTCTCTTTAAGAATACCGAATGGCCTTTGTCTGTCTCTCCCTCTCTATCTTTGGCTTGTATCCATTCGGCCCCATTCAGGTTATTATTTTAAGACGTTTACCCCCATCCAGGTGTCAATATTTTCCTGGCGAGCGGTAGCGAGCCAGCATATATATATTTTTGTTTTGACAGGAAGCTAAATTTTTACATTTTTCTATAGAAAAATGTGTCCGGCGAAGCTGGATTTCTCCATACAATGCTGGCTCGCTATCGCTCGCCAGGAAGAAATCAACACCTGGATGGGGATAAACGTCTTAAAACAGTTGGCTTATTGGGGCCGAATGGATACAAGCCAGGGAAAGAGAAATAAGGAGAGAAAGATGAAAAAAAACGTTGACCTCTCTCTCTCTCTCTCTCTCTCACTCACTCACTCACTCACTCACTCACTCACTCACTCTCTCTCTCTCTCACTCACTCACTCACTCACTCACTCACTCACTCACTCACTCACTCTCACTCACTCTCTCTCTCTCTCTCTCTCTTGCAAGAGAGTTCGCTTTATCAATTTGTTCGAATGCCGACCCGTGGTAATAACGTTCTTGACATTGTACTTGCAACAAAAGAAGAATTGATAGAGAATTTGAATGTTGGTGATGAATTCAGTAACAGCGACCATCGTACGATAACTTTCACTTTAAAGTTTACTAGTAACGAACCAAATAGTAGCATCGAAAAAGTCCCTAATTTCAAGAAAGCAAACTTCCATAAACTTAGAGCTCTGTTTAAAGAAACTGACTGGAGCTTTTTAATTAACAATAACGACATAAATACATCTTGGAAGTTATTCGAAACCACTTACCTAAAAGCAGTGCAAGACTGCATACCATCGAAAATACGGCGTCCAGGCCATAATAAGCCCAAATGGTGGAATAAAGATATTTCAAACTGCCTGCTTGCTAAAAAATTTGCTAATGATAGATTAAAATCCTCACAAAATGACGAAGAACGGGTGGAAATTTGTAGAGCTACGACGCAAAGCCAAAAAGTTAATTAAGCAAAGTAAAAAGACCTTAGAGTTACATATTGCGAATCAAAGTAAAACACACCCGAAAGAATTCTATAGTTATATCAGAAAGAAAAAAGTAGTTACTTCAACTGTTGGACCGTTAGTCGATGAAAAAGGAGAATACACCAAAGACGAAGTACAAATGAGTAATGCCCTCAATACCTTCTTTGCATCAGTTTTTACAACAGAAGACCTCAGTGATATCCCTACACCATCGCCGATTCAGATTGATAATTCAGATGTTCTAAGCAATATCACCGTTACAGAGAGAGAAGTATTGAAAGTTTAGATAAACTCAAGGTAAATAAAACGCCAGGACCTGATACAATCTCGCCTAGAGTTCTAAAGGAAGCTAAGACATGAGCTCTCCAAACCACTGACATAACTATTCAATAAATCCTTGCAGTCTGGAACTATGCCTGATCAGTGGAAGCTAGCCAACGTAACACCGATATTCAAAAAAGGCAGCAAATCCCTACCCAGTAACTATCGTCCAATTAGCTTAACCTCAGTTGTATGTAAAATGCTAGAAACGGTCATACGAGACAGACTCGTAAATCACTTAGAGGAAAATAACATACTTAAAGATACTCAACACGGCTTTCGTAAAAAACGTTCCTTGTTTAACAAACCTCTTAGACTTCTTCCACGATATCCTCAACCTCTACGATGAGAGTAAAGCTGTAGATATTATATACCTTGATTTTCAAAAGGGCCTTGACAAAGGTCCCCACAAAAGTTTACTGCTAAAACTAAAAGCGCATGGAATACAAGACGGTGTGTTGAAATGGATAGAAAATTGGATCAGCAACAGAAAGCAAAGGGTAGTCATAAACGGTTAAAGGCATCTAAAAGGACCAATGTAAGTAGCGGGGTACCCCAGGGATCGGTACTAGGACCAATTCTCTTTCTAATTTACATCAACGACATAGATGAGGGTCTCACCTGCACAATCTCAAAATTTGCTGAAGATACAAAAATTGCAAATAGCGTACTCTCAAAAGAACAAGTTGACGATATGCAACACAATCTAGATAAATTGTCATGTTGGGCCCAAATTTGGCAAATGAGTTTCAATGCGGATAAATGGAAAGTACTACATGTCGGATACCTAAATGAGAAAGCAAACTATTCGATGAATGGCACTCAGCTTAAGAATGTAAACAGAGAAACTGATCTGGGAGTAACAATATCGAGTAACCTAAAACCGAGTCAACAATGTTCAGAAGTTGTTAAGAAGGCAAACAAAATAATTGGCTTTATAGGCAGGTCATTTGAGCATAAATCCAAAGAAGTTATCCTAACCCTTTACAATTCCTTAGTCCGACTCTTCTGGAATACTGCGTTCAGTCCTGGTCCCTTATTACCAAAAAGATATAAACAAGCTAGAACGAGTTCAACGTAGAGTTACCAAAATGATACCTAGCCTAAAGAACAAACCATACGAAGAGCGTCTTAGAGAATTAAATCTATTTCCTTTAACCCAGCGCAGATTAAGAGGCGACTTAATTCAAGTGTTCAAAATCATCAAAGGCATCGACAATATGAACTGTTAGTAAGTACTTCACTATCGACCAATCTAATTACACGCGGGGAAACGGTTGCAAAATTATTGGTAAATCTTTTAACTCGCACGAATCTAAAGAATTTCTTCTTCAATCGAGTTGTCAACTTGTGGAATGGGCTTCCCCGCGACGTTATAGACTGCAGCACCGTTGATTCATTTAAATTCCGCCTAGACAAATATCTCGCATCAAACCCGCGACTGACTGCGTTTGTAAATGAATAACTTTTATCCGCCCCTCAGTTACTACCCCCATATGTCCCCTACTAACTTCCTAGTCCTGCCACGTTAGTGGCAGGGCAGTAGTTCCCTTTCCAATGTTCCCTTACCCACTCTAAACCACTGTTTGGACACTTGATCCTCAGTGTTTTGGAGGACAAGCAACCTAGAAGGGTCACTAGACTGTTGTTGCTTGATTTCCTTTGTACTCCTTTGTACTCTCTCTCTCTCTCTCTCTCTCTCTCTCTCTCTCTCTCTTTCTCTCTCTCTCTCTCTTTCCTACCTAGTTCCTTTTTTAGCAATTTACTTCATTCATATATTTGTTTACTTTCCTCCCTAGACCTCCATCAAGCTTAAAAAACATCCATTAGACCCCCCTTCAAAACATCCATTAGACCCCCCTTCAAGCACTCCATTAGACCCCCCTTCAAAACATCCATTAGACCCCCCTTCAAAACATCCATTAGACCCCCCTTCAAAACATCCATTAGACCCCCCTTCAAAATAAATGTGTAAAATATTGTTATTATTTATAGGCAATATTTATTTATGTTTGGAATATCTCCCTGGAATGAACAGCAAGGTCTATATGATACTAACCATCCCTTGTAACACCTCCCTCTTCCTGTTATAGCCAATCTCTCTCTCTCTCTCTCTCTCTCTCTCTCTCTCTCTCTCTCTCTCTCTCTCTCTCTCTCTCTCTCTCTCTCCCAAGAACGTCATATCTTAGTTGATCAAGTTGTATCACATTCGTCCCTAATACTGCCACGGTGCTAGATAGATAGATAGGTAGATAGATAATTAGATAGATAGATAGGTAGATTGGTAGATGTGTAGATAAAATTATAGATAGATGTAGATGTAGATAGAAATATATAGATAAATAGATAGGTAGATAGATATAATATACAGTATATGTAGATAGATTGATAGATATGTAGATAGAATGAAAAATAAGTGGAGATATAATTATGAAGACAGAGAGAGAGAGAGAGAGAGATATGTTAATTCTTCCACATTATCTTTTCTATATATAATTTAAGCTTTCTTACCAATAACGATATACCGGTATATATTTATATATTTCTCACCTGTTTCTCTCCTTCATATATTTTCTTTTAACGAATCTCTCTCTCTCTCTCTCTCTCTCTCTCTCTCTCTCTCTCTCTCTCTCTCTCTATCTATCTATCTATTTATATATTTTTTGTTACGCTACTCTCACATCTCTCTGATCTATCTGAATTGTTTAGATAAACTCAAGGTAAATAAAACGCTTGGACCTGATACAATCTCGCCTAGAGTTCTAAAGGAAGCTAAGGATGAGCTCTCCAAACCACTGACATTACTATTCAATAAATCCTTGCAGTCTGAAACTATGCCTGATCAGTGGAAGCTAGCCAACGTAACACCGATATTAAAAAAAGGCAGCAAATCCTTACCCAGTAACTATCGTCCAATTAGCTTAACCTCAGTTGTATGTAAAATGCTAGAAACGGTCATACGAGACAGACTCGTAAATCACTTAGAGGAAAATAACATACTTAAAGATACTCAACACGGCTTTTCGTAAAAAACGTTCCTGTTTAACAAACCTCTTAGACTTCTTCCACGATATCCTCAACCTCTACGATAAGAGTAAAACTGTAGATATTATATACCTTGATTTTCAAAAGGCGTTTGACAAAGTTCCCCACAAACGTTTACTGCTAAAACTAAAAGTGCATAGAATACAAGACGGTGTGTTGAAATGGATCGAAATTGGCTCAGCGACAGAAAGAAAGCAAAGAGTAGTCATAAACGGTAAGGCATCTAAATGGACCAATGTAAGTAGCGGGGGTACCCAGGGATCGGTACTAGGACCAATTCTATTCTAATTTACATCAACACATAGATGAGGGTCTCACCTGTACAATCTCAAAATTTGCTGACGATACAAAAATTGCAAATAGCGTACTCTCAAAAGATCAAGTTGATGATATGCAACACAATCTAGATAAATTGTCATGTTGGGCCCAAATTTGGGCAAATGAGATTCAATGCGAGTAAATGTAAAGTACTACATATCGGATACCTACATGAGAAAGCAAACTATTCGATGAATGGCACTCAGCTTAAGAATGTAAACAGAGAAACCGATCTGGGAGTAACAATATCGAGTAACCTAAAACCGAGTCAACAATATTCAGAAGTTGTTAAGAAGGCAAACAAAATAATTGGCTTTATAGGCAGGTCATTTGAGCATAAATCCAAAGAAGTTATCCTAACCCTTTTAAAATTCCTTAGTCCGCCCTCTTCTGGAATACTGCGTTCAATCCTGGTGCCCTTATTACCAAAAAGATATAAACAAGCTAGAATGAGTTCAACGTAGAGTTACCAAAATGATACCTAGCCTAAAGAACAAACCATACGAAGAGCGTCTTAGACAATTAAATCTATTTCCTTTAACCCAGCACAGATTAAGAGGTGACTTAATTCAAGTGTTCAAAATCATCAAAGGCATCGACAATATGAACTGTAGTAAGTACTTCACTATCGACCAATCTAATTATACGCGGGGAAACGGTTGCAAAATTATTGGTAAATCTTTTAACTCACACGAATCTAAGAATTTCTTCTTCAATCGAGTTGTCAACTTGTGGAATGCCGTTCCCCGAAACGTTATAGAGTGCATCACCGTTGATTCATTTAAACTCCACCTAGACAAATATCTCTCATCAAACCGCGAACTGACTGCGTTTGTAAATGAATAACTTTATTTTATCCCCCCCTCAGTTACTAACCCATCTGTCCCCTACTAACTTCCTAATCCTGCCACGGACATTAGTTCCAGGGCAGTAATTCCCTTTCCAATGTTCCCTTACCCACTCTAACCCACTGTTTGGACACTTGATCCTCAGTGTTTTGGAGGACAAGCAACCTAGAAGGGTCACTAGATCTGTTGATCTGTTGTTTGATTTCCTTTGTACTCCCTCCCTCCCTCCCTCCCTCCCTCCCTCCCTCCCTCCCTCTCTCTCCCCCTCTCCCTCCCTCCTCCCTCATGTTCAACTTTCCTCGCAGATTTCCTTCCCAGCGTTGCATAAATTTCGTTTTTATCTCTATTTTTTTTTTTTTGCGACAGGGTTTTCAATAATTTTCCATGGGTCATTAAGGGAGCCAACCTCGCTTCTTTTCTCTTTCTCTCCCTCTCTCTTTGGCTTGTATCTATATGGCCCCATTCAGCCTACTGTTTTAAGACGTTTACCCCCCTCTAGGTGTCAATATTTTTCCTGGCGAGTGGTAGCGAGCCAGCATATATATATTTTTGTTTTGAGAGCAAGTTGTTTTGTAGGTAGTAGGGGTAGGCAGCCCCGCCCAGGGAAGTACTACCGCCAAGGTTTCGGGAGACTCAGGGAATAGCCTGAATTCCATTTTCTCTCCCAGGCCTTGGTAGCTGGATACATATCTTTCTGCCTCACACATCAGGGGTATCAGGAAAACCCTCTTTATATAACATACACATCCAACTTCACGACATTGCCCTACATTGCTATCCTCTATCCATAAAACACTACTCTTCCCACTACATATCATAAATGTAACACCATACACCTTACCCAATAAACATGGCAGTACAATTGTTAAGAGCAAACCTGGTGGTCCCTCGGATATCCACCCCGGCAGGGTTGGGTCATTGACACAGGGCCCTCCCGGTCGTCATCATGCGACTGTGTCAAGAGCATTGCAACGTCCCAAAGCTGCTCGTCGGTGCAGCTTTTCTTTAGTAATATAAGGGGACTTCACTCTAACATCAATTCTGTACACCAATTTCTTCAAGCAGAATCCCCTACTCTCCTTTTTTTGACAGAGACTCAAGTAACATCCACATCTGACCCGTCTAGATTTAATTTTCCAGGTTATCAACTGCTCCAAAATTTCAGACCTAAAGGAGGTGTATGTTGCTTCGCAAAATCTGAAATTGCCCTGGAGGAGGTTACTAGTTTCAATTGTCCCTATTTTGATTATTCTATATACAAATTAATTTCTGCTGGTAAATTTAAATACATATGTTGCATCTACCGTTCCCCAAATACTCCTCCAGAGCAAAGTCTTTTTGATTTTCCTCACAACTCAGTGTCCTCAACTTAAATGCTTCTTCTGAAATCACTGTGTTGGGTGATTTTAATGTCCATAATGTTGAATGGCTCACTCATTCAGCCAGGACTGATGTTGCTGGTCTTGAATGTGAGCTATTTGCAGACTCATTTAATCTCACTCAACTAGTCAACCAACCCACCGTGTACCAGATAATCCTAATCATAATTCCCACCTACTGGACTTATTTTTAACAACCAATTCAGAAAATTATGATGTTACAGTGAGGTCCCCGCTTGGATCTTCTGATCACTGTCTGATACAGGCCACCTGTCTATCACCTACCACACCTTCCCACTCTGAACCTGTTTGGTGACTAAATGGCATTACGATAGGGCAGACTGGGAGGGTCCTCAAGGATTCTGTATTGATATTCCCTGGACCTCTTTCTTTTCTAATGATGCACACTCCACCTTGAGCCACATACAAGATTTTGTAAAAATTGGAATGGAAACTTTTAGTCCTCATCAAAAGTACAGTACAAAATCTACTTCACCTAAATGGATTGACCATAATTGTGCTAGAGTAACTGAACAAAAAAGCAATAGCCTACAATGCATACACAAGATCAAAAACACATAAAGCCTTTAATTACTTTAGAAACATCAGAAATCATGCCAAAACTGTATTAAACCTAACTAAATCGAACTTTCTCCACAAGCAGGCAAATAAACTTCTAAATAATCCAAATGATAACCAAATATTTGGTCTACTCTTAACTCATTTAAATCCAACGGTCACTACTGCTTCATCCATTCCACCATTAAAATCTCCGACTGGCAATCTTGTAAGTGACCCACGAGGAAAAGCTAACCTTCTTGCGGATATTTTCTCCACCAACTCAACCTTAGATGAAATAAATCAAGATGTCCCTGTACTTAATTTTAATTCGCCTGAAATTCCCTCACTTAAGATCCACACCAGACATGTCAAAACTATTTTGCAGAATCTCTCGGTAGATAAGGCTCCTGGTCCAGATGAAATTCCTCCAATAGTACTTAAGAATTGCTCCTTGGTGCTCGCTCCTGTATTGGCAAAATTTTTCCGTCTGTGTACTCATACCTCATGCTTCCCAGTACCCTGGAAAGAAGCAAACATCCATCCAGTTCCTAAAAAAGGTGCCTCTTCAGATCCATCAAACTACAGACCAATAGCTATAACTTCCACTCTTGGTAAAGTCTTTGAAATCATATTAAATAATCACATAATTAAGCATCTTGAGAATAATAAATTAATCAGTGATAGGCAATATGGTTTTAGACGATGTCGATCAAACGCAGAATGCTATGCCTTCTTACGCATCAAATCAACCAAGCTACAGACCAACATGGTGAAACACATACAATAGCACTGGATATATCAAAGGCATTTGATAGAGTCTGGCATCAATCCTTATTGTCGAAGATGTCACACTACGGCCTTGCATCATTAGTTCCACTAATTTCTTCTTATCTTCATAACAGAAAAATACGTGTAATGGTAGATGGCCTTTATTCTCAATTTCACTCAATAAATGCTGGTGTTCCCCAGGGATCAGTTTTGGCCCCAATTCTGTTCCTCATTCATATCAATGATCTCATATCTACCACTCATAATCCAATACATTCCTACGCAGATGACTCAAACACTCCACAGTTCCTTCACATTTACCAATTCTTTCACCCAACCCGGTCTTATAAATTCAAAAATAAACACTGCAATTTCTCTGAACAGGACCTTTCTAGAATTAATGGATGGGGACAAAAGAATCTAGTTTCCTTTAATGCACAGAAAACCAAGTACATTCAATTTTCTAACCGACCGAATCTCACTGACTCCCATATTTTTTAATGATGTAAATATTCCCACTTCCCCTAGTATTGACATTCTCGGTTGTAACATTAACTACTAACTTGAGCTGGACACATTATGTTAGAAGCATTGCTAAGAATGCCTCTAAAAAACTGGGACTCCTGTACAGAGTTCGAGAATTCTTCACTGACGAGCAGTTGGCCGTGATATATAAAAGTCATGTGCGTTCTCAGATGGATTACTGTTCACCTCTGTGGGGTGGAAGTGGAGTGGTTGCATTGAGGAAGTTGGACAAAATTCAAAATAAAGCTATTAGATAATCAATAACCCTGCAATCACACAGGGACCTTCCTACATTATCCATACGAAGAAAAGTTGCAGCCCTTGCATTATTCTACAGATATTTTCACAGCAATTGTTCCGAGGAACTTGCTTCAATTGTGCCGCCTCTCCACATCTTTCCCCGTAGCACTAGGGCAGCTGAGAGCGCCCATGAATTTACACTTTCTCCTCCACAATGCAGAACTTCTGCTTATCAGGATTCATTTATCCCCAGAGCTACTACTCTTTGGAATTCACTTCCCTCGAATTGCTTTCCACAAACTTACAATCTACAAATGTTTAAATCCAGTTGTTACGAACATTTTATGAATGAAGGATGCCTTTAGGCACATGGACCTTTTTGTTTTATCTGTGTTTTTCCTTCCTCCGTTCATTGTCTCTTAAAAAAAAAAAAAAAAAAAAAGCTAAATTTGTAAATTTTTCGATAGAAAACTTTCTCCAGCGAAGCTGGATTCCTCCATACAATGCTGGCTCGCTATCGCTCGCCAGAAAGATATCGACACCTGGATGGGGATAAACATCTTAAAACAGTTGGCTGCATGGGGCCGAATGGATACAAGCCAGGGAAAGAGAGGAAAGGAGACAAAGATTAAAATAAAGCCGGTGACCCCCATTAAGTCCCTCCCTCTTCATTTCTTCCGGCTGTCTCGCTTGTCTTGCCCTCCACCTGCGCTGTTCTTCATTTCTTCCGGCTGTCTCGCTTGTCTTGCCCTCCACCTGCGCTGTTCTTCATTTCTTCCGGCTGTCTCGCTTGTCTGCCCTCCACTGCGCTGTTCTCATTCTTCGGCTGTCTCGCTTTTTGCCCCACCTGCTGTTTTCATTTCTTCCGGCTGCCTCCCTTGTCTTGCCCTCCACCTGCGCTGTTCTTCATTTCTTCCGGCTGTCTCGCTTGTCTTGCCCTCCACCTGCGCTGTTCTTCATTTCTTCCGGCTGTCTCGCTTGTCTTGCCCTCCACCTGCGCTGTTCTTCATTTCTTCCGGCTGTCTCGCTTGTCTTGGCCTCCACCTGCGCTGTTCAACATTACTTCCGTCTGTCTCGCTGGTCTTGCCCTCCACCTGCGCTGTTCTTCATTTCTTCGGCTGTCTCGCTGGTCGTGCCCTCCACCTGCGCTGTTCTTCATTCTTCCGGCTGTCTCGCTTGTCTTGCCCTCCACTGCCGGTTCTTCATTTCTTCCGGCTGTCTCGCTGTCTGCCCTCCACCTGCGCTGTTCTTCACTAGGCTGTCCGCTTGTCTTGCCCTCCACCTGCGCTGTTCTTCATTTCTTCCGGCTGTCTCGCTTGTCTTGCCCTCCACCTGCGCTGTTCTTCATTTCTTCCGGCTGTCTCGCTTGTCTTGCCCTCCACCTGCGCTGTTCTTCATTTCTTCCGGCTGTCTCGCTTGTCTTGCCCTCCACCTTCGCTGTTCTTCATTTTGGCTGTCACGCTTGTCTTGCCCTCCACCTGCGCTGTTCTTCATTTCTTCCGGCTGTCTCGCTTGTCTTGCCCTCCACCTGCGCTGTTCTCATTTCGTCCGGCTGTCTCGCTTGTCTTGCCCTCCACCTGCGCTGTTCTTCATTTCTTCCGGCTGTCTCGCTTGTCTTGCCCTCCACCTGCGCTGTTCTTCATTTCTTCCGGCTGTCTCGCTTGTCTTGCCCTCCACCTGCGCTGTTCTTCATTTTCTTGATTTGTCTTGATGTTCCTTGATTTTACTTGATTTTCTTGATTTTCCTTGATTTTGTTTTATTTTCATTGATTTCCTTTTTTTCATTTTCCTGGATTTCCTTGGTGTTCCTTGATTTTCTTGATGTTCCTTGATTGTCTTGATGTTCCTGGATTTCCTTGATGTTCCTTGATTTTCTTGATGTTCCTTGGTTTTCTTTATATCCCAATCAGTACCAGGGACGTCATTTTCATCCTATTCTGGCAATTATTAGACGATTGTATTCAGCTTAGGAAGAACCTTTAGCAATAATAGGGCTTCCAACTATCTGAAGCAACCCTTTTAACAACCACAGATCCTTCCCCAGCTACACAATACCGTCCACATATACTGTAGGTAGAATCAAATGTTACACCCGTTGCTGGTACTCAAAGGGATATATAAATGATTGTCTTTAGCGCTAGTGTCTTGTTGGGTCGGGGAAGATTTATTTGGTCCCGTAACGCTTTTTAATGTGGGGATAATTGTCTTGTCCCTTACCGCTTATTTTACTGTCATTTTGTGTTGTTTATTAGCTTTATTTATTTATGTGTTTATATATTTATATATTTATTTATTTAGTGTGATAAAAAAACGGCGTACTCACCCCCCCCCCCCTCTCTCTCTCTCTCTCACACACACACACACATTCTCTCTCTCTCTCTCTCATTAAAGGAGAGCAAGAAGAGGTGGGAAAGGAGCAGTTGGATTCTTTGTTCCCTCTATCTTTCCTTTGTCCACGAGAGAGAGAGATTTACATTGATTAACATATATACACTGGCCACACAGATCTTACGATCCCTGAGAGGTGGCCAGGACTTAATCCTAATAGAGATAGCAACCCTAAGAGAAAATGGAAGGAAAGGGTAGCAAAGATGAAGAGAGAGAGAGTGAGAGAGAGACAGACAGACCTTGGAGAAGAAAGATTAAAAGGATTACAAGCATACATAATGAGAGAAAGGGGAGTATTAAGAAGTGAAAGAATGGAGTTGAGGGAGCCCACCTCGCTTTTTTTCTCTTTCTCTCCCTCCATTCGGCTCCATTCAGCCAACTGTTTTAAGACTTTTATTCCCATCCAGGTGTCGATTTCTTCCTGGCGAGCGATAGCGAGCCAGCATTTTATGGAGAAATCCGGCTTCGCCGGAGAAATTTTTCTATCGAAAAATGTACAAATTTAGCTCGCTGTAAAAAAAATATAGATATATGCTGGCTTGCTACCTCTCGCCAGGAAAATATTGACACCTGGATGGGGTTAAACGTCTTAAAACAGTAGGCTGAATGGGGCCGAATGGATACAATCCAAAGAGAGAGGGAGAGAGACAAAAAAAAAAAGAGAGGTGGGCTCCCTTAAGAAGTGCAAAAATGGACAGTGAGAACGAAAAGAAGAAATAGAGAAATGTTATCCCAAAAATACTATTCTGGTAGTACTATGGGTGTTTGTACTATAATTACTATTCTGGTAGTACTATGGGTGTTTGTACTCTAATTACTATTCTGGTAGTACTATGGGTGTTTGTACTCTAATT
>CM064503.1:45307550-45485050 GCA_032716605.1 Paralithodes platypus
TCGACTCATGGTCGATTCAATTCCGTTCTACTTCTGGTTAGTTTCGAGTAATATACGGGATAACATCGACTCGTATTCGAGACGCATTCGAGTCCCTCGGGTTGCATTCGAATTGCTTTCTAGTCATAGTCGTGGTACGAGTCTCATTCGGGGACTTCGGGTGAATTAGAGTGAAAAGTGCAAGTCATTGCCTTCGGGTTACTGTCGGGTCGCAGTCGACCTCTGTATGACGCGGCCTTAACTCCCTTATACATTAACATAACTATGTCTTATTTGGACTTTTCGTAATCTTTGAATCATTTCTAATGCGATGGAATTGAAAAATATATCCTTCCAGCACATAGATAAACAATAAATAAGATAGTCAACAAAATATTTCAACCCTCCCCTCCCGAGCTTCGGAGACAAGATTTACGTTTGATGGATTTTTTTTTTTCCCACGGTATACACAAAATGATGGGGAAATATTGTAACTATTAGACGATTTTATTCAGTGCAGGAAGGGCGTCTACCCATTGAAATGCTTCAGGCAATATCAATTAATCCCTTTAGCTATCATAAATCCATCCTATTTCGGTTGTTGATCGACTGAGCTTCAGCTGAGCTTCGGTAATAATTCTGGTTATTTCCCCATCTTCGAGGCATATTCGAGTTATATTCGACGCATGATCGAGGCTTCTTCGTTCCACATCGGGTTTTCTTCGAGTTACGTACGGGGATTCATCGACTCATCATCGACTTTCATTCAGGTCCATCGGGTTATATTCGAAATTCATGCGGGTCAGTGTCTGGTTATATTCGACTCCGAGTAACTTTCGGGTAATTCGGTTCAAATATGCAAGTCATTGACTTCGGGCGGCAGTCGGCCAACGTTCGACTTCTGTGTGACACGGCCTTAAACTCTGCGTCTCTCCAACGAATGTAAGCCTAATTTCTTCAACCTTTCTTTATACGGAAGATTTCTAATATTATGGATAATTTTTGTCATTCTACGTTGTACTCTCTCCAATGAATCTATGTCTATTCTGTAATAAGGACACCAAAATTGAACAGCATAATCTATATGGGGTCTCACTAATGACAAGTAAAGTTTTAAGAAAACATCAGCAGTTCTGTTACTCACACTCCTAGAGATGAACCCGAGAATCCTGTTTGCCTTGTTTCGAACGCTTATACACTGTTTTCTAGGCTTCAAATCATTGCTAACAAACACACCTAGATCTTTCTCACAATTCGAGTTTTCTAATTCCATATTAGCTAGTTTATATTTAACATTTGTATGCATCTTCCCTATCTTTAATACCTTGCATTTGTCAATGTTAAACTTCATCTGCCAATTTACTGACCATTCGTGTAAGGTATCTAGATCCCTTTGGAGGCACTCTATATCTCTATCTGAATCAATTTTTCTCCCCATTTTGGTATCGTCTGCAAATTTACTTATCCTACTAGTTATACCTAAATCAAGGTCATTTATGTATATAACAAACAACAGAGGACCTAATACAGATCCCTGGGGGACACCACTTTTGACTGCTCCCCATTCTGACTTTGTACCATTTATGCTGACTCTCTGCTTCCTACCAATTAGCCATGACCTAATCCATCCCAACAACGCCCCACCTATTCCATGCGCCTCAACCTTTCTCATCAATCTCTCATGTGGGACTCTGTCGAAAGCTTTACTGAAATCTAAATATATTATATCATATGACTTGTCATTACCTACTGCTTCATACACCTCTGAGAAAAAACTAAGCAAATTTGTAAGGCAAGAACGTCCCTGAGTGAATCCATGCTGAGAAGAATTTATTAAATTAAATGTATCATAGTGGTTTCTAATTTTACCAGCAATAATTGACTCTAGTAGCTTTCCTATGATTGATGTAAGACTAATGGGACGGTAATTGGATGCTATTGATTTGTCACTTTTTTTGAAGATCGGAACTACGTTTGCAAGCTTCCAAGCTTCTGGAAATATACCTGTCTCTAATGACTTGTTAAATAGAAATGTTAATGGGTAACTTAACTCATCCCTACATTCTTTTAATACTCTAGCATATACCTCGTCAGGACCAGGCGATTTATGAGGTTTCAGTCTGTCAATTTCCTTAAGCACATCATTTCTACTTATAGTAACCGTACTTAACCTATTTTCTATACTATCGCTATATACCTTACGGACTTCTGGAAACTGTGCCAAATTTTCATTAGTGAAAACGGAAAGAAATTGACTATTTAATGTACTGCACGTTTCTAAATAATTTTCTGTCATTTCTCCTATCGAAGTTTTAAGGGGACCAATTATATCTCTAACCTTGGATTTATATAGTTGGTAAAAAGCTTTAAGATTATCTTTTGAGTCATTGGCAACCTTTTCATAATTTCTTTTTTCTTTCCTAATATCCTTTTTTACCTGTCTTGATAGATTCTGATAGTAAGCAAGAAGGTGAATTTCGCCTTTCCTAATTTTTCTATATATTCCTCTCTTTTGTCCTAGAAGATCTAATAGTCTATTATTCATCCATTTGGGTTGGTTCTGTGTTGATCTAAATTTTCTTTTGGGGATATATTTATTTTGTGCATTGAATACTGACTCGATAAAATTATCGTATGTATATACCAAGGTTGACGTCTCTTCCTGACTTAAGATGACAGGTGCCTGAGAAGGGGTACACTCATTTGGACACCATGATCGACTTAATTTTTTGACCATAGGGTCCGCTAATAGGGCTCTTCTTAACCCACCATAATTGGCTTTTCTGAAGTCAGGTATTAATGTTGTATTATCTCTGGTATTACCTTTCCATTGTATATTAAAATACACAGAATTGTGGTCACTATTTCCTAGGTGGTCCCCTATCTCTACATTATTTACCATATGTTCATTGTTACTGAAAACTAAATCGAGAATATTATTACCTCTAGTCGGCGTATCTATGAATTGAAATAAAAAACTATCTTGTACTACCTCTATAAACTCCTCAGAATCAGAGTCTCCTATTTGGTGCTGCCAATCTATATTCGGAAAATTAAAATCCCCCATAATGCACCCATTGCTAAACCTTGATGCCATTTTAATTTCCTCCCATAATGACGTTCCGTCATTTCTACTCATATTTGGCGGTCTATACATAACTCCAATTACTATGGTCTCACTACCTTCGTTAACCTCTACCCAAACACTTTCGTTATCGTTATTTAGTCTAATACCTGATTTAATACAGCTTTTTAATGTACTCCTGACAAACACTGCTATACCGCCACCCCTCTTACTTGTTCGGTCATATTTAAACAAACTATATCCTGGTATATCAAATTCTGCTAAAAAATGCCTGGTTTCTGTATTAATCTACGTTTTAGTTAGCGCTATTATGTCTATATTTTCTTTGCTAACAAGGGCTCTAAGTTCGTTCATTTTGTTACATAGACTCCTACAGTTTGTGTAATATACTCTTAATTTACTTCTTTTACTTATACCTAATTTACCTTTATTTCTAACGACATTTCCATCTTCCGTTGCACCATCACTACTATCATTTGCAATATAGTCATCATTTTTAGCATGAGACTGAATATCCTCATCGCTTTCTCCTGACGCTAAAATTGTTCCATTTAACCTCTCATTTACACTCTCAAAATTTGTTCAAAACCCCACAACCACCCTATCTAAAGAACTAGCTAATGTGCAAACCCCTAACCGTGAAAGATGAACCCCATCCCTTGCGTACATCCCATCTCTCCCATAGAAACTATCCCCGTTATCAATGAATGGTATTGCTTTTTCTTTGCAATATTTCTCCAACCGGCAATTGACACCAATCGCCGTGGATGTCCATTCCTTGGGAACTCCTCTTCTGGGTAGGATACAATGTACTACAGGGATCCCTCCCTTCATCCTAACCTTATCTAACACATCCCGATACTGCTGCAGCAGTTCCTCACTTCTACCCTTACCAACATCGTTACTCCCGGCACTGAGACAGATAATGAGGTTATCTCCACTATCTTCCAAGATGTGGTCCATCTTCTCTAAAACCCTCCCAACTCCATGGCCAGGCAGACACACAACCTTCCTAAGTTTAGTGCGGGTAGCCCTAACTAAATGTCTTACCATGGAGTCGCCCACAATAGACACAGACTTACCTTTCCCTCGGGAGGATCCAGCAGCTGCAGTTGGAGAACCCCTGGTGGTGGCAGAAGCTCCCTTGGTGGTGGTGGTGGGGGTGGTGGTGGTGGTAGGTAGCACAGCGTCAGAGGTTGGAGCTGAGTCGGCGGCAGGCACTTCGGCTAACCCTCCCTTATCCTGACTATCTTTTCCCTCACATTCGTCTCGCAAAGGAGAGAATGTATTTGTCACACTCATACCTATTCTACTATCCTGCTTCTTGAGTGTGACTTTCCCACCCGTATTTTTAACAAACTGCCATGAATACAATTTGTCATCAACTTCCTCCCTTTTCCCCTTACTCGACTTTATTTCCTCTTGGCTAAGCTTGAAAGCTAGATTTTCGTCTTTCATCAAATCCACTTCCCTCTGAAGTTTAACATTAACCTCCCTTAGAGCCTTAGAGCTCTTCCTTCACCACAACCATCTCCTCTCTTACCTGGAGAATAAGATGATGCAGATCAGTTAGAGACTCGCACTCCATACCTGCCATGATCCCAATAAGCTTAGTGAGGAGCAAGAAACTAAGTACATACAAACAAAAACAAGTAAACTAACAGCTAAAAACTGAGCTATAACACTTTCATATAACACGAGTGCACTGCCCCCAAACACAGGTAGGTGTGACTGGTCATTAAAGGTCACTGGTAAGTGGTCCGGGCAGGAGCTCAGATTAACACAACCTTCTCCTGTCACTGAATGAACTGAACTGAACAGCACATCAACATTATTTGTTTGCATCAACAACTTGTACTTGAATTGAGTTGTTCTACGTACAAAGTAACTTGGAATATATTGATTTCTCAAACTAGCAATATCAGCATTTTGACATAATATTATAAACAAAACATGGTATTCGTCACCAACATTACCAGCCTCACATTTTCCACAAATACGATTTTCTCTACTAATATCCTGATATCTACCAGCAGTTATATCCTGATATCTACCAGCAGTTATATCCTGATATCTACCAGCAGTTATATCCTGATATCTACCAGCAGTTATATCCTGATATCTACCAGCAGTTATATCCTGATATCTACCAGCAGTTATATCCTGATATCTACCAGCAGTAATATCCTGATATCTACCAGCAGTTATATCCTGATATCTACCAGCAGTTATAGGCAATTTATTGTTACTGGTTCGTAGTTTACTCACCATTATGCGATTACCTTTGCGTAGCTTTAAAAGATATTCCTCCAAGCCATACACTTCTGTATACATTTTATAACTACTACATATATATTTGTTTAACAAGTTACTGTTCCAAGTAGTAATCCATTGATCTTTCAACCTTAATTCAATTGCCTTTTTGAACGATACTGGATTAGCAATATTCTGTGATAACCACACACCTGACATTCCGCAGTCATTACATATTTGTTTAATGCAACTTATCCATGGAGAAGAATAAACACCAGTAATATCCAAAAATAACAAGCACTTGTACATAAGGTAACTCAATTTAGTATCTTTGTCTAACAGTAGTCGTACCCAATAACCAATAACCAATCATCCGACATTTAATATGTATCTCCAATGGGTAGACTCCAAGCTCTCCATACACCATATCCGTACTTGTTCTCTTATGAACACATAATACTTGCTTTACAAATTTCATTTGTAATAACTCCAATTCTCTTACAATATAATAGCCCCATATTTCTGATGCATAGATCATGACAGGTAACACCATACTATTGAACATTTCTATCTGGATATCGACTGGCAAATCAAATTTACGAGACGTACCAATTATTGAATACATAGCTCTCTGCGCTTGATCTTTTAATTCTAATTCTCCTTTACGAAATCTACCATAATAATTGAATGATATGCCAAGATATATATACTGACTCACTATTTCTACACTCTCTCTACCGATCTTAAAATTATAATTACCAGCTTGAACTTTACCCCTGCTGAATATTACAATTTTTGTTTTATTGCAATTAACTTTTAATTTCCAATCGGTACAGTAAATATCCAAGGCCTGTTTGATCCCCTGTTCACTGTCACACAATATAACCCTATCAGCTGCATACATTAACACAAGTCATTCGAAATTATCATTGAGCAAATCATTGATAAAGTTTAAATAATTACAATTGCATTCAATAAGCTTGGCCTCAATATCATTAACATAAAATGCAAAGAGCAACGGAGACAAATGTTCACCCTGTCTCACCCCGATATTACACAAAAAGGTATCAGATTTCCGTTGCTCTAGCACCACACAGGATGTAATGTTATTGTACATACTTCTAATTGCATTCAGTATTTTACCATTAACGTTCTCCTTTACTAACTTGCACCACAAACCTTCTCGCCATACCATATCGAAAGCTTTAGTGTAATCTACAAACAAACAAAACAACTTACGTTTCTTCCAGTTAAATAGATCAATTACACATTTAATCAATCAATTTAAGCAGAAATATATGATCTAGTGTAGAATATTCCTGTCTGAATCCTGCCTGTGATTCACTGATAATTTGTATAGCATTTGTAAATTCCTTTAATCGTTAATTTATAACAGAGGTAAAAAGCTTTCCCATACAACTAAGAAGGGTAATCCCTCTGTAATGGTTAACATCGTTGGTATCACCCTTGTTTTTATACAGTGGCACAAACGTGCCAATAATCCATTCGTTTGAAAGGTCGCCTGTATCAAGAATCTTATTAAACAGCTTTACATATACTGGTGACAAAATGTCTTGTGTACATTTAATGTATTAATTTAATATCATGTCATTTCCTGGTGCCTTATTATTTGTTAAGCAATTAATAAATGTCTTTATTTCTTCAGCAGTTATTGGGTGATTTAGTATGGATGTAGGGTCTTCATTGTTAATCTCATATGGAATATCCTCATTATCATCAACATTAGCATTATCTTCATTGGCAAGGGATATAAAATGTTCATACAATTGTTCAACTTGAGATGGTTCGGCCATATGGAACGTATGGAAAGCGAGAGAATGACTAAGAGGGTGTACGAGAGCGAGGTGGAGGGACAGAGGGGGAGAGGTAGACCGAATAATGGAAGGATGGAGTGAGGAAGTACATGAACGAAGGCGGTGCTGGTTGGGGGGAGGGGCGTCGACTGACTGGGGACAGAGGTGCATGGGGGCGGTTCGTTCGTGGTCACCCCTTCGGGGATCACGGCGTCAGGCAATAGATAGATAGATAGATTACTTTTCCTGTGTCCTTTTAAGATCTTCCAATATGATTTTGGATCTTTACTTTTGTTTTCTCTTAATTTCTTAATCAGATTAATATTCTCATTGTTGTTTAGCCTTTTCAAGTCACTTTTGTATTTCTTACTTTTATCAATCATATCGTTATAGTTGGCCTTACTCTTATGCAGATTATGCTTATGTTTATCTTGGTGGTATTCTGTCCTGCACTTCCAGCTCTTTCTATCTTGATGACACCGTTACTCGTTTTTACATATTTGGTAGTATTAACTTTTGGAAAAACTTTAATTGCAGGTTCAACTAAAACATGCTGTAGTTCTTGGCTAATCTCATCGACAGACAACTCTTCTATCTTTGCTAACAATTCGTTTACTTTACAAACATCAACATTGCTCTCATATTCATGTTTACTTTCCGGTTTCCATCGTCCGGGTCCTAAATTTACTTCCTCCTCTACTTGGTCTTTTGTATTGTTGGTATTAATATGTGTTATTGTGCTAAGCAATTTCAACTGTGTATGGAAACCGCTGTGTACATCAGAATATAGCGGATCATACTCCAGTGTCATAAACTGTGTAATATATTGCATTAATAAGGGTGGACCGAGAACATAATCAATAGTTGTATTATAAGTAGTCGTAACCTTGTGTTAAACTTGTTTAAGCATATTATAGCCTAGTCATCCAAAACAATGTTCATTCACCGTAATTGCCGATACCAATGCTAAAGAGACCAAAAATGTTGTGAAAAAACAAATATAATACAAAATAAACAAATGCAACATATACAAGTTGCCAATCTAGAATCCCCCCCCCCAAAAAAAAAAAATAATAAAAATAAATAAAATAAAAAATAAAATAAAATATAGGGTGATTCAGCATTCCATGCAGTAAAATGGACGACGGCCTCCTTGCACAATTTTAACCAATAATGTCCCTATGGTAAAATATCGAAAATACATGGTTTGGTTGATACGGTACACTTACGATGTTGCATTAATGAAGGTCAAAGGTGAAGTGAAACCCACATAGAATTTTAACTACTTTATTCACTGATTTCGAGAGTGTATTTATCTTTGCTACAAGCTAAAGACAATGTTCAAAGCGCCCCCATGTGCCTGTAAGCAAGCCATGCAACATTGAAGCTGTTTATTTATCTGCAACATGCTCTACTCCTGTACTGAAAACGTCTGAAAGATATCCACAGGTTGGTTTCCCTTCACCTTTCGCCCTCATTAATACAATATCATAAATGTATAGTAACAGCCAAACTATATATAATTCGACAGTTTACCATAGATAATTTATATTTCTGGTTAAAATTATGCAAGGAGGCCGTCGTCCAATTTACTGCATGGAATGCTGAATCACCCAGTATATAATATTAATAAGCTCACAGTTCTGGCCAGCCCTCCAAAACTAGGCACCTTGTACAAAGAGTTCATATAATAACTTGGTGTTGATAATACCCCGGTACTGTCCCGTTACTCAGCGTTACTAAGGGAGGGGGTGTTACTGGACGACTGGTTATAATAATTTGATGTTGATAAGACCCGTTACTAAGAGAGGATTTGGGGGAGGGGGGGGGGGGGGGTTTACTGGACGACTGGTTTATAGGCTGCAGTCGAGGGGAGGGTGGGGGGGGGGAGGGGGGGGGGGGCGTATAGGGCGTTAAGGGGGGTTGGGCGTATATTTGCTTATTTATTTAGTTTTTTTAATACTATCTTAATTTCCTCCCTACACCTCCAGCAAGCTTTACAACTCAACCCCAAATCCCTAAAAAAAAAAAAAAAAAAAAAAAGAATATATATATATATATATATATATAAAAGGATAATCCATCTGGACACAAACTGGGAACGTGACATATTGCAAGGTCGGTCCATCTGACACACACGGCTCTTCACACTCACTCTCTCTGTCTCTCTCGCTCTCTCTCTCTCTCTCTCTCGGGGAAACTTAGCCCTTCTTGAAAGAAAAACAAAACGGTATCACACGAGCGCTTTTTCCCTCAACATTTATCCTTAACACTGGTCTGGCAGCTTATGAGGTCAGCATTTCAAATATTTCGGTTACCTAAATTCATCTACCATCAGTCTAGTTTCCAATACCAGTGTAAAATATTCTAGAAATGTTGCCAGACAAATGTTGATCATCGAATGTTGACTATAAAAGCTCTCGTGTGATACCGGCTTTACTGTAGGATTTACTTTTACACATCACACATTTTCTCGGGCATGGCATTCTAAATCTCTTGGTACAGTTTGTGTGTACATTTTCTCGGGCATGGCATTCTAAATCTCTTGGTACAGTTTGTGTGTACATTTTCTCGGGCATGGCATTCTAAATCTCTTGGTACAGTTTGTGTGTACATTTTCTCGGGCATGGCATTCTAAATCTCTTGGTACAGCTTGTGTGTACATTTTCTCGGGCATGGCATTCTAAATCTCTTGGTACAGTTTGTGTGTACATTTTTCTGTAGAAAAATATCCCAGCCAAAGGCCGGTTCCTCTTAATAATCGACACCTAAATGGCACGAAACGACTTAAAATTGACAACGAAATGGGGCGAAAGGTGTTAAAATCGCCAAACTAATGGGCCGAATGTCGTATAATCTCAAAAACAAATGGGGCTTAACACGAGGGAGAACGGGGACCATAAAAACGACCCATCTCCCCTTAACCTCAACAGTCGTCCATCAGCCTCACCTTAAAAAATCAAGGAAATAATATGTTTCAACCGCACGGCTGTAAAAAAAAAAAAAAGGGGCTAGAGCAAATTGGCTGTAAATGTCCACATCTTTTCCTTGACTGACTCTTCCCAAACGGTAGAAATATTAGCTCGATTACTCTAGTCGTTTTTGAGTTACAGAGGTTAGAGGTCATGATTGCTCACCTACTTACAGCGAATACACTATAGCAGAGTTCATGGTCTTATAAATAACAGAACACATAGAAAACGGTGTGATAGTTGCTGACACGAGGCGGTACTCTCACACACGCAGGTATAGTTAACAGAGAGAGAAAGAGAGAGAGAGATAATTAGGCTAGTATACATCTACCTCCCTGTCTTCTAATACTGTTACATTTCCATTCTCTAAATGGACAAACTTTTGATTTATTGCTGACGATTCAAGATATCCTACATTCTAACTTACTCTCTCTCTCTCTCTCTCTCTCAGTCGACGTATGTTAGTTGAACTATATATAATTAATCTATCTCTCACTCAATCTATCAGTTATGGGATAAAGTTAATTAATATTCAGTCGATCAGTATAACAGTCAACCCATGTATCAATCTACTATCTAACAATCTATCTATCAAAGAGTCAACCTATCTATAAATCTATTTATCTATCCATCTATCTATCTATCTATCTATCACACAACATCCTTCTCTGACACTAGAAGATCCAAAGTGCCATGACAAATGTGCAAACTATCTATCTATCTATCTACCTATCTATCACACAACATCCCTCTCTGACACTACGAGATCCAAAGTGCCATGACAAATTTGCAAACTTTTCCCCCAACTCAGCAAGATCAAGACAACTTGGAAGCGCGTTCTCTTGTTGTTGTTCAGCTTGCGACCAGCTTGCTATGGGAATCAAGGAATCAAGCGGGGTTGGATTGTCGTTCGCAAGTTTCTCTATCCCGCGCGAAAATAGGCTTTAAGGGGAGATGGTTGTTATTTTCTGGCCCCTCATTCTCCATCTTGTTTAGCCCCATTAATATTCCGATTTTAAGACGTTCGGCCCATTAGTTTGGCGATTTTAAGACCTTTCATCCCATTTCTTTGTCAATGTTTAGACCTTTTGTACAATTTAGGTGTCGATTTGTTGTCATGAGATCTGTTGTTGCTTGATTTCCTTTGTACTCCTGTGTACCAAGTGAGCAGTAAGAATGTCATGAGCATTGACAGAGAGGGGGATAAACAGTCAATCAATTAAGGGGAGTGGGGGGGGGGGGCACCGGCTTGTTTTATCTTGCTCTCCTGTTCTCTCTTTCCATGGCTTGTATCCATCCGGCCCCATTCAGCCAACTGTTTTAAGACGTTTATCCCCATCCAGGTATCGATTTCTTCTTTATCCCCATCCAGGTGTCGATTTCTTCCTGGCGAGCGATAGCGAGCCAGCATTGTATGGAGAAATCCGGCTTCGCCGGAACATTTTTCTATCGAAAAATGTACAAATTTAGCTTGCTGTCAAAACAGAAATATACTGTATATATGCTGGCTCGCTACCGCTCGCCAGGAAAATATTGACACCTGGATGGGCGTAAACGTCTTAAAACAGTAGGCTGAATGGGGCCGAATGGATAAAAGACAAAGAGAGAGGGAGAGAAAGAGAACAAAAAGCGAGGTGGGCTCCCTTAATCAATGTAACCTGTCTGTGGTATTAAAGGACTGGTATTGTATTCTGAGAGAGAGAGAGAGAGAGAGAGAGAGAGAGAGAGAGAGAGAGAGAGAGAGAGAGAGAGAGAGAAGGTGAGAGAGAGAGAGAGAGAAGGTGAGAGAGAGCGAGAGAGAAAGAGAGAGAGAGAGAGAGAGAGAGAGAGAGAAGGTGAGAGAGAGAGAGAGAGAGAGAGAAGGTGATAAAAGAGAAGAGAGAGATAGAGAGACAGAGAGAGGAAGGTTATAGAGAGAGAGAGAGAGAGAGAGAGAAGGTGTGTGAGAGAGAGAGAAAGAGAGAGAGAGAGAGAGAGAAGGTGTGTGAGAGAGAGAGAGAGTGTGTGTACTTACTCTAGTTGTACTTACTCTAGTTGTATTGCGGGAGTGAGCATGCTCGTTATTTCCCGCCTCCTATATGTGTAGGTGTTATATGTATCGTTGGAATGGCTGTGGATGTGTGTGTAGTCTGTATTTTAGCCAATTGGCGACATCGGAAACGAAGGCTTAGGGTGGATCTGTATGGTACCATTCTCACTATAGACGGTACCGTCTCGCCCGAAGGCTTAGGTAGCCATTAGCTTAGGTGAACCATTTGATACCCATCTCGCCTTGTACCATTGTGTGTGCGCGCACGTGTGTTATATTCAATACAGCTCAGAACCTTTGTGTTTAAATTCCAGTTCCATTAAAATTGCAGGCTCGCTATCGCTCGCCAGGAATGATATAACACCTGAATCGGGCGCAACATCATGTAATGGTAAATCTAAAGGGGCGCAACATCATATAGTGGCAAAGTTAATGGGGCGAACCATCTTTAAATCGCCAAACTGATGGGGTTAAGCCGAGGCGAGGGGGGATTCCGATAAAAATCCCTCTAGGTTAGATATATTAAACAGGCTACAATAATAACTATAGGTAGCGCCACCCAACTTGACAATAATCTTGATCCCTGACCTCTCTGTAACTCAAAAGGGCCTAGAGCAAACTGGCTGTAAATATCCACACCTATTAACTGGTGGACTCTGCCCAAATGATAGAAACGTCAGCCCCGATTGCTTTCATTTATTTCGAGTTATAAGAAGTTAAGGGGTCAAGAATATTGTCAAGTTCATTGGCGCTACCTTCCCCCTTACAGCTCTGAGCCTCCGTGATTAAGAGGAGACAGACCGTTTTTCTGGACCCCCTTCTCTCTAATGTTTAGCCCCACCAGTTTTGAGATTTTAAGACGTTGGTTCCATTAGTTTGGGGATTTTAACACGTTTTGCCCCATTTCATTGTCAATTTTAAGACCTTTCGTGCCATTTAGGTGTCGATTATTTCCTGGCGAGCGATAGCGAGCCTAAAATTATAAGAAGAACCGGCCTTCGGCCGGGACATTTTTCTACCGAAAAATGTACAAATGTATCTTGAAGGGGGTTCTAGGGGATGTTTTTTTAAGATTGAGGGATGTCTAGCGAGGAAACTAAGAATTTATGAAGGAATTAATGTATAGACCAACAAAGCAGTCAGTGTCCCCTTAACAACTAACCCTTTACAGATCTGAGCCTCCGTGTTCAGTAGGGAGGAGGAGGAGGGCGTGTACTTCAAGCGGTGTGTACAGGGAGGTGAGTACTACTGTATTCTGGACACCCTTCTCCCTAATGTTTAGCCCCACTAGTTTTGAGATTTTAAGACGTACACAGGAGTACAAAGGAAATCAAGCAACAACAGATCTAGTGACCTTTCTAGGTTGCTTGTCCTCCAAAACACTGAGGATCAAGTGTCCAAACAGTGGTTTAGAGTGGGTAAGGGAACATTGGAAAGGAAATTACTGCCCTGGAACTAATGTCCGTGGCAGGATTTGGAAGTTAGTAGAGGACAGATGGGTTAGTAACTGAGGGCGGGATAAAATAAAGTTATTCATTTACAAACGCAGTCAGTCGTGGGTTTGATGCGAGATATTTGTCTAGGCGGAGTTTAAATGAATCAACGGTGATGCAGTC
This sequence comes from Paralithodes platypus, assembly GCA_032716605.1. NCBI lineage: Eukaryota > Metazoa > Arthropoda > Malacostraca > Decapoda > Lithodidae > Paralithodes > Paralithodes platypus. The sequence continues at coordinate 45,321,299 of CM064503.1, forward strand.
TATAACGTTTCGGGGAAGCCCATTCCACAAGTTGACAACTTGATTGAAGAAGAAATTCTTAGATTCGTGCGAGTTAAAAGATTTACCAATAATTTTGCAACCGTTTCCCCGCGTGTAATTAGATTGGTCGATAGTGAAGTACTTACTACAGTTCATATTGTCGATGCCTTTGATGATTTTGAACACTTGAATTAAGTCACCTCTTAATCTGCGCTGGGTTAAAGGAAATAGATTTAATTCTCTAAGACGCTCTTCGTATAGGTTTGTTCTTTAGGCTAGGTATCATTTTGGTAACTCTACGTTGAACTCGGTCTAGCTTGTTTATATCTTTTTGGTAATAAGGGCACCAGGATTGAACGCAGTATTCCAGAAGAGGGCGGACTAAGGAATTGTAAAGGGTTAGGATAACTTCTTTGGATTTATGCTCAAATGACCTGCCTATAAAGCCAATTATTTTGTTTGCCTTCTTAACAACTTCTGAACATTGTTGACTCGGTTTTAGGTTACTCGATATTGTTTACTCCCAGATCGGTTTCTCTGTTTACATTCTTAAGCTGAGTGCCATTCATCGAATAGTTTGCTTTCTCATTTAAGTATCCGATATGTAGTACTTTACATTTATCCGCATTGAAACTCATTTGCCAAATTTGGGCCCAACATGACAACTTATCTAGATTGTGTTGCATATCGTCAACTTGTTCTTTTGAGAGTACGCTATTTGCAATTTTTGTATCGTCAGCAAATTTTGAGATTGTACAGGTGAGACCCTCATCTATGTCGTTGATGTAAATTAGAAAGAGAATTGGTCCTAGTATCGATCCCTGGGGTACCCCGCTACTTACATTGGTCCATTTATATGCCTTACCGTTTATGACTACTCTTTGCTTTCTGTTGCTGAGCCAATTTTCTATCCATTTCAACACACCGTGTTGTATTCTATGCGCTTTTAGTTTTAGCAGTAAACGTTTGTGGGGAACTTTGTCAAAGGCCTTTTGAAAATCAAGGTATATAATATCTACAGCTTTACTCTCATCGTAGAGGTTGAGGATATCGTGGAAGAAGTCTAAGAGGTTTGAAGGTTCCATTAGTTTGGGGATTTTATGACCTTTCACCCCATTTGTTTGTCAATATTAGGACCCTTCGTGCCATTTAGGTGTCTATTTTTTCCTGGCGAGCGATAGCCAGCCTGTAATTTTAGGAGGAATCGGCCTTTGGCCGGGACATTTTTCTACCGAAAAATGTACAAATCTATCTTGAAGGTGGGTCTAGGGGGTGTTTTTCTAAGTTTGATGGAGGTCTAGGGAGGAAACTAAACAAATATATTAATAAATTAATTAATAGACCAAACACACAGCCACTGTCCCCTTAATAAGGAGGAGGAGGGGGCGTACTTGACTTGGTTTGTACAAGGAGGTGAGTACAACTGCTCATATACCATTAGTCTATTAGTTTCTTATATATGGCACTAGTTTCTTATATATGGCACTAGTTTCTTATATATGGCACTAGTTTCTTATATATGGCACTAGTTTCTTATATATGGCACTAGTTTCTTATATATGGCACTAGTTTCTTATATATGGCATTAGTTTCTTACATATGGCATTAGTTTCTTATATATGGCACTAGTTTCGTTCTCTTATTCTTCCGTTTCTGTTTATGGGTAAGAAGGGGACAAATCAAAGGGTTCGAGCCTAGGATACTCACACCGAAATTTCGCGCACTTATAATTACGCTACCGAGACCTATACAGTGCGATCCCTAGCCTCTTGTGACGTAAGTAGGACTGGAGCAAATGGGCTATGAATGTCCACACCTATCCACTTCTTGGCTCTTCCCAACTGGTAGAAATGTACACTCGATTGTTCAAGTCCTTTCTCGTCCTAATGAATAGAAGGAACTGAAGTTATGGAAAAGAGGCTCCTGTCCTGACAATATTCTCGACTTACAGTGTGCTGTAAGTTAGTTAAAATAGGACTTCAGAGGATATCAACCCTAGTGGATTATTAAGGAGAAATGGACCGTTTGTTTAGTCTATTAATTAAATTATTCCTTTATTTGTTAGTTTCTTCCCTACACCTCCATTAAGGGGAGATGGGCAGTTTTTCTGGACCATTTTCTCCCTCGTGTTTAGCCCCATTTGTTTTGACATTTTAAGACGTTCGGCCCATCAGTTTGACGATTGTAACACCTTTCGCCCCATTTCGTTGTTTATTTTAAGACCTTTCGTGCCATTAAGGTGTCATTTTTTTCCTAGCAAGCGATAGCGACCCTGAAATTATAAGAGGAAACGGCCTTCGCCCGAGAAATTTTTCTACCAAATAATGTACAAATTTATCTTGAAGGGGGGTCTAGGCGGTGTTTTTCTAAGCTTGATGGAGGTCTAGGGAAGAAACTAACAAATAAAGGAATAATCGAATTAATAGACTAAAAAAACGGTCCATCTCCCCTTAATAACCCAATAATAGGGTTGATAGCCTCTGAAGTCCTATTTTAACTAACTAACTAATGGATAGACTTTAGGCTACCCGCAGGCAATTCCCAGAGTTTACATAAAGTTGTTACGAAATTGTCTGCATATGAGTAAAATTGTGATCTAACAGAGAGAGAGAGAGAGAGAGAGAGAGAGAGAGAGAGAGAGAGAGAGAGAGAGAGAGACACGTTGTATCGATGTATACGCTTCCGAAAAATACTTAATGATTATCAAACTATACGAGAGAGAGAGAGAGAGTGAGAAAGATAGAGAGAGAAAAAGAGAGAGAGAGAGAGAAAGAGCGAGAGAGAGAGAGAGTATACGACGTGCACGAGAAATAATGAATGTCTTAGTTTGATCATCATTAAATATCTTCCAGTACCGTCTCTCTCTCTCTCTCTCTCTCTCTCTCTCTCTCTCTCTCTCTCTCTCTCTCTCATAGGCACACAGACACATACGCACAAACACACAAAATAAACATTTCCCTTGAATTTATCTATCAAAATATATATATTTTTATTTGTTTTTCTATGTGATTGAGGGAGGCAAAAGGCAGAACTGCCTATAGCGAGTGCCTCCCCCATAGTTGAAAGAGTGACAGGGCCAAAATCAAGGGACGTTCGAGCCAAAATGCCTGGACACACAGAGTTTGAAGCAATTTAAGTCATAGGAAGAGGGAAAGACTGATTCTGGGAGAAAGTTCCAGATCTCAGCTGTTGAGTAGAAGAAAGTTTGAGAGTAACGCTTCACTCTTGGGTTGGAGAGTTGCACAGAGTAGGGGTGGGATTGAGTTGCAAGACGGGTACCACGTGCCCTACGTAAAGGAGGTCGTATACACTGGGAAAGCTCTGAGGAACACTGATCATTATAGTAGCGATAGAATAGCGAGAGAGATGCAACATTGCGGCGGAGAGAGAGATTGCAGAGAGTTGGTGAGTGGACGGGAGTTAATGATACGAAAGGCCTTCCTTTCAACTTTGTCTAGGAGAGCGGTGTGAGAGGAACCTCCCCACACATGTGAACAATACTCAATACAAGGACACACTATGCCCCTGTACAGAGCAAGAAGCTGTGCAGGGGAAAAGAACCCCCTAAGGCGGTTGAGCACACCCAGCTTCTGGGCGGATGCCTTAGCAAGACTGGTAATATGGTCCTTCCAACTGAGAGCAGAAGAAAAAGAGACACCAAGAATATTGAGAGAAGATGAAGGATTTATTTTTGTATTGTTGAAGAATAAGGGATATAATTATCTATCCATTAATCTGTTATCTTTACATATCTCTCTCTCTCTTTCTCTCTCTCTCTCTCTCTATATATATATATATATATATATATATCTCTCTCTCTCAGTATCTATCCATCTACTTCTGCTCCCAAAGGAAGATATGCAAGTATACAATAAGGATAAAAAGTCCTTACATTTCAGAGGTTCATTTAAGCCATAGCGAGTCTGTAACTTTTGTTGTAGAGAGGGGGAGAGAGTGAGTGAGTCAGTGTGTGTGCGTGCGCGTGTGTGTGTGTCTATATGGGTGTGTGTATATGTATGTATGTGTGTGTGTGTAAATGTGTGTCTATATGTGTGTGTGTGCGTGTGCGTGTGTGTACCATTCCTTACACTGAACATCACCGTTACACACACAGAGTCAGTTACAAATAATACATTAATATACTACTAATCACCAGCAACAGCCTGAGGATAGCTGCCGATTTGTGTGGGGGTGTGTTATCCATCATTTGATATTAAGTCGATGTTGCAATTATCTCTCTCTCTCTCTCTCTCTCTCTCTCTCTCTCTCTCTCTCTCACACACACACACACACACACCAGTCTTGTGCGGAGTGTGGAAGAGGGCGGAAGTGTTTTTGGGAGCTCTCGATGTGTGAATTGAGGATTCGAGAATTGATTCGGTGCTTCGCATAGAAGAATATCTACATTACTCACCTAAATTAATTATTACATATTGTATTTTGCGGCAGTATTGTCCCGGATTATTGAAAATAAATATAGTAAATATGATAATAGTAAGAATAGTTAACACAAAGAAATAAAGCATTGTTCTTCATTGGCGTTGGATATTCCCGCGTAAAGGTGGTAGCTGAGGGTAAACAAAGGCCGGCAATATGGCCGCGACAGAAGGAAGGAAATTGAGAAGTAGGAAGGATATAGATGGGGAAGAGAGTGAAGAATGTGAAGGATCCCAAGGAGGAGAGGTAGGTGGAATGTTAGGAAAGGTTATTATGAGACTGAAGGCTTTGGAGGAGAACATGGAGAATGTGGTGATTAGGGATAGATAGAAAGGGAGAAGAAAGAGAGGCGGTAATAGAAAGACTGGAAAGAGAAAATAAAGAATATAGAGAAAAGGCGGAAAGGGAGATAGAACAACTTAAAGAGGAGAATGAAAGACTAAGGACAGGATTGGAAAGGAATCACGATAGGACAGAAAAACTGGAAGTAAAAATGAATGAAATGAAAAATGCTTGGGGTAATAAAGTAGAGGAAACAGAGGTTAGTCTTAAAACTACTATGGATGAACAAAAGGAGTGGCAGGGTAATAATCTAGGAAAGAAAGTAGTGAAGGCCATAAGGCAAAATGAGAGACAGGTAACTGATATAGTGGAAAAGAAGAGATGTGTGATAATATTTGGAGAAGTGGAGGAGGAAATAATGGACAGAAATGACAGGAAAGTTGCAGAAATGAAGAAGGTTGATGACATGTTAGAGGTGATGGACAGAGTAGGAAAGGAAGGTTGGAAGAAGGAGGTGGAAGATAATCGGAGGTTGGGAAAGTATACGAAGGGGGAGACGAGGCCTATTAACAATAGATTTAAGTCTACGAAAGCAGCAGAAGAGGTATTGAGGAACTGCTGGAAACTGAGTCAGGAAGGGAAATACACCAAGGTTAAATTGAGGAAAGACTTGAATGTAGAAGAGCGCGACAATATGAGAGAAATAACAAAGGAAGTGAAAGAAAAGAACGATAATAGGTCAGAGGTAGATAAAATAATTTGTTTCTACCGAATTATCGACGGGAAAGTTTAAAAATGGTACATGAAGAGGAGGGGAACGAAGGAGGAGGAGGAGGAGGAGGAGGACGAGAAGGAGAAGGAGGAGGGGGGGGGGGACGAGAGAGAGGAGGGGAGGGGACGAGAGGGAGGAAAGGGGAGGAGAGGAGGGAGAGAGGGGGGCGGGGGAGAGAGAGAGGGAGGCGGGGGGGAGGGGGAGAGAATTAGGAGGGGAGTTGGCGAAGAGGAGGGATTAAAAACGAGGAAAAGAAAACATAGTACAACATATAAAAGTAGCAACTGTAAACTGGTGTATAGCAATGTGGATGGTTTAATGTCCAAAACATTGGAGATTGGTGACCTCATAAAACAAGAAAAGCCCATGATAATGTGTTTATGTGAAACAAAGTTTAATAAAGATATGAGTCTGGAAGTGATGGGATGGGATAACTATAATTTGTGGAGAAGGGATAGGAAGGGCAAGATGGATGGAGGAGTATTAATCATTACACACAATAAATTAAAAGTTAAAATGATAGATTTACAAAACAATAAAGCAGAAATTATAGCAGTGGAGGTAATTAATGAAAATAATGAAAATACTGATATTGCGGTAGCATATATGGCACCATATACGAGGGCCTGGAAAGAGGAACAATACCAAGGATTAAAAAAGGAGATGATCAAAACTATGGAACACTTATTTCGCAGATACAACGAGTTAATATTGGTAGGGGATTTTAATTGTAGAGAGGTTAATTGGGAGGAGGGAGAAGTAGGTAGTAATATGAGTTCTTGAGGGAATGTACTACTAGACTTGGTTACAGAAAACCTGCTAATTCAGAATATTAAGGAAAACACAAGAAGAAGGGGTAAAGATGATTCGTCTAGATTAGACTTGGTGTTTATAAGAGATGCAGATATGATTACAAATACTAAATACCTACCTCCGCTAGGAAATAGTGATCATGTGGTAATTGAAATGGAAATCCTGATGGGTTATCCAACAATGCTAGAGAGAGAAGAACATAAAGAAAGGAGATTGAACTATGGGAAAGCAGATTTTAAGCTATTAATAAGTTGCTTCAGGGATGCAGACTGGAGTTAAATTGAACAGAAAAACAATGTTAATGATACATACTGTGTGTTTAAAAATAGTTATGATGATATTGTAAACAGGTATGTGCCAAGACAAGGAAATAAGACTGAAAAGATAAAAGACTGGTTTAATGATAAATGTAGAATAGCTAGGGATAAGAGAAATAAGGCATGGAACATAGCCAGAAGGAGAAATGAACAGACCTGGAATACATATAGGAAGCTAAGGAACGAGTATGTCAGAATTAGGAAACAGGAAGCAAGAAATTATGAAAAAAACATTGTGAAAAATGTGTAAGTGATCCCAAATTGTTCTACAGGTATGTAAATAGCAAAATGAAGGTTAAGGACAAAATATTGAAGCTGAGGGAAGGAGACAATATTTATGAGGGTGATGAGAAGATATGTGAGGTTATGAATAATACATTACATTCAGTTTATGCTATGGATGAACAATTTTTAGAACCAGAGATTATATACCAAAATGATGAAACATTGGGGGATATTATCTTTCAACCAGAGGAACTACTAGAATGGATAAAAAACACCATCTGAGGAAGAGCACTTTATTGACAACGTTTCGCAGATAGCTTCATCAGGTCACTAACAAATGCTGGTACATAGGAGGCCTTAAATATCCGTCCAGACAGGTGGCGGGGGAGGAGAGGGAGGTGGGGGTTGGGAGGGAGGAAGGAGGCAGGACAGGGAGGGGGCAGAAGCATTGTTATAGTTATTTTTATTTGTTTGTACTAGTAGAGTTGTTACCCTGTACGCATGCTTGTATGTCTGTTTTTGCTAGTTCTTGCTGATGTATTTGACCCATATATAGGCTCCGCCTCCCCTCTCCCCATGCTTCTGCCCCCTCCCTGTCCTGCCTCCTTCCTCCCTCCCAACCCCCACCTCCCTCTCCTCCCCCGCCACCTGTCTGGACGGATATTTAAGGCCTCCTATGTACCAGCATTTGTTAGTGACCTGATGAAGCTATCTGCGAAACGTTGTCAATAAAGTGCTCTTCCTCAGATGGTGTTTTTTATCCATTATGTCTACTTTTCAAGTACCACTCAACAGAACTACTAGAACTTATGAAGGGACTAGATGTGAGAAAATCTATGGGCCCAGACAATATAGCAGGATGGATTCTAAACGAATGTGCTGAGGAATTGGTAAAACCTATATATGAAATAATTAAGTACTCTATTGAAGTTGGAAAATTACCACTAGACTGGAAAAGGGCTAATGTAGTACCAATCTACAAAGGTGGGAGTAGGGAGCAGCCACTAAACTATAGACCAGTGTCACTGACAAGTGTTGTTTGTAAAATGTGTGAGAAGATTATTAAGACAAGATGGATAAAGTACTTGGAAGAAAATGATTTACTTACTGTAAGACAATTTGGATTCAGAGAGGGAAAATCATGTGTTACTAATCTGCTGAGCTTTTATGATAGGATGATAGATATACTACAAGAGAGAGAAGGATGGGCGGACTGTGTGTATCTCGATATAAAGAAGGCCTTTGACAGAGTTCCTCATAGTAGACTTAGATGGAAGTTGAAGAAGTTTGGAGGGGTTCAGGGTAATTTGTTGAAGTGGATGGAGGACTATCTCTCGGGAAGACAGATGAGAACCATGATAAGAGACAGCTTATCAACATGGAGGGATGTTACAAGTGAAGTTCCACAGGGATCAGTGTTAGCCCCAATTATGTTTCTGGTCTATATAAATGACATGCCAGAGGAAATAAATACATACATGAATATGTTTGCTGACGATGCAAAAATTATGAAACATATAGTGGACGAAAACAGTTGTAGAGAGCTACAGAGTGATCTGGATAAGATAGACCGATGGAGCAAGATATGGAAATTAGATTTTAACAAAGATAAATGTCATGTGATGGAAGGGGGTGTGAGTAAAAGAAGACCTCATTGGGAATATAAACTAGGAGAATGCACGATTAACCCCTCAGAGAAAGAAAAGGACTTGGGCATTATAATACAGGGAGATCTTTCACCCGAGAGCCATATTAACAAAATTGTGGGAGAAGCTTATGGCCTGTTGAATAAAGTAAAAATAGCATTCAACTATTTGAATGAAGAGATGCTAGTAAATATAATAAAATCAATGGTGAGACCTAAATTGGAATATGCGGCAGTGGTGTGGTCACCCCATCTTAAAAAAACACATAATTAAGTTGGAGAAAGTACAGAGAGCTGCAACGAAGATGATTCCAGAACTAAGAGAACTGACATATGAAGAGAGATTAAAGAGATTGAATTTGCCAACTCTAAGTGAGAGAAGAGAAAGAGGGGATATGATTATGATGTATAAATGTGTTAGGGGATTGGAAAGGATAGACAAGGAGGACTTTATCGAGGGAGATAAAGGGAGGACTAGAGGACATAGTTGCAAGTTAAAGAAAGGCAGATGTAAAGGAGATGTGAGGAAATTCAGCTTTCCATATAGAAGTATTAATATGTGGAATCAGTTGGATGATGAAGTGGTGGGTGCGGGGAATATTCACATTTTTAAAGCCAAATTAGATAACAGAATCTTTGGAGGCGGGACAATACGAGCCTAAAAACTCAAATCCTGTATACTACAATTAGGTGAATTAGGTGAGTACACACACCTTTCGGGTTAGCCAAGTGGTCTAGAGTGCTGTACGCTGACCGCGAGGTCAAGGATTCGAATCCCCTATAATCCTAAAGGGGTTTTCAGCTCTCCCGATGAAAAGGATTGTATCGTGGTCCCTTCCTAGCTAAACGGCTCAACTATCAGCTTGTGTTAGCCTATAAACCGACAATTATTATTCATATATATATACTGTATATATATTGTACCGTATACATATATAGGAACCTACTGACAATGACAGATATACAGTATACGCAAACTCACATATATAATAACAAAGCCACACAGACGCTGAGGAGTACAAAGTACAAAGGAGTACAAAGCAAATCAAGCAACAACAGGTCTGGTGACCTTTCTAGGCTGCTTGTCCTCCAAAACACTGAGGATCAATTGTCCAAACAGTGGTTTAGAGTGGGTAAAGGAACATTGGAAAGGGAACTACTGCCCTGTAACTAATGTCCGTGGCAGGATTAGGAAGTTAGTAGGGGACAGATGGGTTAGTAACTGAGGGGGGGATAAAATAAAGTTATTCATTTACAAACGCAGTCAGTCGCGGGTTTGATGCAAGATATTTGTCTAGGCGAAGTTTAAATGAATCAACGGTGCTGCAGTCTATAACGTCTCGGGGAAGTGATAACAATACTCTCATTCCACACTTCTCAGGTATCGTACGGGAATAATCCACAGTATTACCTGTCTCAATTGTTTATCTAATCACAAGGCACTTCTATGTGTATCCAAACGGTCGTCACATATCCATTAGAGGTATAGAAACTTGCTCTCTCTCTTTCACACACACACACACACACACACAGACACACTCTCTCTCTCTCAGAATAATCACATCACCATCAAATTATATATACACGCTCTTTGTCACCCTCTCGCGTCCGTCTCTCTCTCTCTCAGAATAATCACATCACCATCACATTATATATACACGCACTTTGTCACCCTCTCGCGTCCGTCTCTCTCTCTCTCTCTCTCTCAGAATAATCACATCACCATCACATTATATATACACGCACTTTGTCACCCTCTCGCGTCCGTCTCTCTCTCTCTCTCTATCAGAATAATCACATCACCATCACATTATATATACACGCACTTTGTCACCCTCTCGCGTCCGCCCCTCTCTCTCTCTCTCGTCCACACACACATACAAACACACACTGTCACTCCTCACTCTAACACACTCTGTCTCTGTGTGTGTGTGTGTGTGTGTGTGCGCGCGTGGTGTGGTGTATGTAAGTGTAGGTGGTGTGTGCAGGTGATATATATGTGTGTATGTGTGTTAAGTCTCCATACAGTAGGTGATTATAAGAGAGTGTGTTATAACAATCAATAAGACAGGTAAGCCTTAAGCCTACACTCATCATCACCTCCACTACTCTTAATGACACACTCTCTCTCTCTCTATTGGTGTATATCTATAAATCCATCTATGAATCATTCTACTTATGTTGTTAGTTGCTCTCTCTCTCTCTCTCTCATCTACTTTTCCTCATCAGTCACTTGTTCTTCCTTCCTTACATCTTCTCTCCCCCTTCCTCTCTCTTCTTCTTCTTCTTCCTTCTCGTTCCTTACTTCCTCGTTCGCCTCTTTCTTTTTATCTTTCCTTCTTTCTATCTTTTTTCTCTCCTGCCTATATTCCTTTTTACCCGTCCTTCCTTCCTTCCTCCCTTATCCCTCTCTCCCACCTTCCTTCCCTCCTTCCCTCTCACTCCCTCTTCCCCTTCCTCATATCCTACATTCCTTCTTCTTGCTCGCTCTCCATTCCATCCTACCTCCATTCCTCCACCTTTCCTTCCAATCCAAACCTTCCTCCGTCTCTCCCCATCCTCTCTTTCTCTCTCCCACCTTCCCTCCCTCTCTCCCACTGTCCTTACTTCCCTCTCTCCCACCTTCCCTCCCTCTCCCCCCTGCTCCTCCTCCTCCCACCTCCCCTCTCCATCCTTCCTACCTCCCTCCCCACTCCTCTCTTTACCCTGCTCCTCCTCCTCCCCCCCTCCATCCTTCCTACCTCCCTCCCCACTCCCTCTCCCCCCTGCTCCTACTCCTCCCCCCTCCCCTCTCCATCCTTCCTACCTCCCTCCCCATTCCTCTCTCTCCCCTGCTCCTCCACCCACTCCCCTCTCCATTCTTCCTACCTCCCTCCCCACTCCTCTCTCTCCCCTGCTCCTCCCCCCCCCCTCCCCTCCCCCTCCTTCCCACCCCCCCCCCCCCTCCTCTCTCTCCCCTGCTCCTCTTCCCCCCCCCCTCCCCTCTCCATCCTTCCTACCTCCCTCCCCTGCTCCTCCTCCCCCCCTTTCCCTCTCCACCCTTCCTCCCTCCCCACTCCTCTCTCTCCCCTGCTCCTCCTCCCCCCCTTTCCCTCTCCATCCTTCCTACCTCCCTCCACACTCCTCTCTCTCCCCTGCTCCTCCTCCCCTCTCCATCCTTCCTACCTCCCTCCCCACTCCTCTCTCTCCCCTGCTCCTCCCCCCCCCCTCCCCTCTCCGTCCTTCCTACCTCCCTCCCCACTCCTCTCTCTTCCCTGCTCCTCCTCCCCCCCTCCCTCACTCCATCCTTCCTACCTCCCTCCCACTCCTCTCTCTTCCCTGCTCCTCCTCCCACCTCCCCTCTCCATCCTTCCTACCTCCCTCCCCACTCCTCTCTCTCCCCTGCACCTCCTCCCCCCCTCCCCTCTCCATCCTTCCTACCTCCCTCCCCACTCCTCTCTCTCCCCTGCTCCTCCTCCCCCCCTCCCCTCTCCATCCTTCCTACCTCCCTCCCCACTCCTCTCTTTACCCTGCTCCTGCTCCTCCTCCTCCTCTCCCCCCCTACTCCCCCGGGGTGGGAAGGAAAGATGCAAGTGATTTTTGCCTCCCCCAGGGTGAGGAGTGAAGAACGACACGACTGACTGGCTGGGGAGGGGAGGGGGAAGAGGGGGGGAGGGGTGGTGGGAGGGAAGGAGAAGAAGGGAGAGGGAGGAGGAGTGAGGAGGGGAGAAATCGGCCTTCGGTCTGGGAAATTAAAAAAGACAAAAAAGTACAAATTTATCTTTAAGGGGGGCTGAGTGGGCATTATTTTAATTTAGTTAGAAGGAAGTCTGGGAAAGCATTGTTGTTATCCTAGGAGATAAACTTATAGACATTTCTCAACAATGGCAAAAACAAACAATATTCTCAATAATAATTAAAAAAAAAAAAAAAAAAAAAAAAAAAAAAAAATATATATATATATATATATATATATATATATATATATACAGTATATCATAATAACCCAAACGAGGTCGGATCAGCTGGTGTTAAGGGGAGGCAGTTGATTTTTCTGGCCCCTCTTCTCTCTCATGTTTAGCCAATTGTTTTTTTTTTCGATTTTAAGACTTTACGCCCCATTTCTTTGTCAATATTAAGACCTTTTGTGCCATTTGGGTGTATATAATTATATACCCGGTATATATATATATATATATATATATATATATATATATCTATCTATCTATCTATTGCCTGACGCCGTGATCCCCGAAGGGGTGGCCACGAACGAACCGCCCCCATGCACCTCTGTCCCCAGTCAGTCGACGCCCCTCCCCCCAACCAGCACCGCCTTCGTTCATGTAGTTCCTCACTCCATCCTTCCACCTCATATTCGGTCTACCTCTCCCCCTCTGTCCCTCCACCTCGCTCTCGTACACCCTCTTAGTCATTCTCTCGCTTTCCATACGTTCCATATGGCCGAACCATCTCAAGTTGTTCCTTTTCACACTTTCCAGCACATCTACCTCCACACCACACCTCCTTCTTACTTCCTCATTAGTCTGTCTATCCCTCCATGTAACTCCGCACGCACTCCTTAAGTAATTCATTTCCTCTGCACTCTCACTTGGTCTGAGTCTCAACCCACGTCCATGCTTCGCTTCCGTAAGTCAGTGTCGGGATTACCACACTGTCATGCAAGGACTTCTTCACTTCCATACTGACCACCCTATTTCTTGTTACTGCTTTTAGCGTTCCTACAACCCTCTTCCCCTGTTGTACCCTCTCCCGCACCTCTTCATCCATAGTCCCATCTTTACTCAACACACTGCCCAGATACTTAAAAGAGTTGACGATCTCCATAGCCTGACCGTTCAGCTTCACCTCACACTCTGTGACTTCACCCCTTTCGAAGACCATAACCTATATATATACGGTATATATATATATATATATAATATATATATATACATACATAGAGTATATATGGAGAGAGATAGATAGATATATAGATAGATAGATAATAAATATATATATATATAGAGCGAGAGAGAGAGAGAGAGAGAGCGAGAGCGAGCAAGAGAGAGAGCTGGACGGGTGTGGTGGTGGACTAGGTATAAGAGTATGTATTATTGATAGAAGAGAAAAAAGCGAGAGTAATTATATCCTATCGACTCCCGCGACCAGTCCAATAAACGTGTGAAGGAGAACCACCCGGGAATGTGAAGGAAGGAAGGAAGGAAGGGTAGGGAGGGAGGAAGGAAGGGTAGGGAGGGAGGAAATGAGAGAAACAGATAGGAAGGAAGGGAGGAAGGAAGAAAGGAAGGAAGGAAGGGAAGGAGTAATGGAGAGAGAGTACAAAGGAGTACAAAGGAAATCAAGCAACAACATATCTAGTGACCCTTCTAGGCTGCTTGTCCTCTAAAACACTGAGGATCAAGTGTCCAAACAGTGGTTTAGAGTGGGTAAGGGAACATTGGAAAGGGAACTACTGCCCTGGAACTAATGTCCGTGGCAGGATTAGGAACTTAGTAGGGGACAGATGGGTTAGTAACTGAGGGGAGAATAACATAAAGTTATTCATTTACAAACGCAGTCAGTCGCGGGTTTGATGCAATATATTTGTCTAGGCGAAGTTTAAATGAATCAACGGTGCTGCAGTCTATAACATCTCGTCATCCATAAGTTGACAACTCGATTGAAGAAGAAATTTTTAGCTTCGTGGGAGTTAAAAGATTTACCAATAATTTTGCACCCGTTTCCCCGCATGTAATTAGATTGGTCGATAGTGAAGTACTTACTACAGTTCATATTGTCGATGCCTTTGATGATTTTGAACACTTGAATTAAGTCGCCTCTTAATCTGCGCTGCGTTAAAGGAAATAGATTTAATTCTCTAAGACGCTCCTCGTATGGTTTGTTCTTTAGGCTAGGTATCATTTTGGTAACTCTACGTTAAACTCGTTCTAGCTTGTCTATATCTTTTTGGTAATAAGGGCACCAGGATTGAACGCAGTATTCCAGAAGAGGGCGGACTAAGGAATTGTAAAGGGTTAGGATAACGTCTTTGGATTTATGCTCAAATGACCTGCCTATAACGCCAATTATTTTGTTTGCCTTCTTAACAACTTCTGAGTATTGTTGACTCGGTTTTACGTTACTCGATATTGTTACTCCCAGATCTGTTTCTCTGTTTACATTCTTAAGCTGAGAGAGAGAGAGAGAGAGTGGGAGTGTGGAAGAAAGGAAGGGGGAAACGAAGGAAGGAAGAAATACAGGAAGGAAAGAAGGGACACAGGGAAGGAAGGAAGGAAGGGATGGAGAGAAAGGGATTATGGGAGTGTGGAAGGAGGGTAGGGAAGGAGGAATGGAGAGACAGACAGACAGACAGAGAGAGAGAGGGAGGGAGTGTGGGTGGGAGGAAGGAAGGAAGGAAGGAAGAGGGAGGGAAGGAATGAAGGAAGGACAAGGAAAGAAGGAAGGAAAACAGGAATGAAGGAAGGATGGAAGGGAGGAAGGAAAGGAAGAAGGAAGGAAGGAAGAAGAAAGGAAGAAGGAAGGAAAAGAGGAAGGAAGGTAGGAAGAAAGGAAGGAAGGAAGGAAGGAAAGGAATAAGGAAGGAAGGAAAGAATGAAGGACTGAATCAATTAATGAAGGAAGGAAGAAAGGAAGGAAGAAAGGAAGGAAAGGAATAAGGAAGGAAAGAAGGAATGAAGGACTGAATCAATTAATGAAGGAAGGAAGGAGTGGAAGGAAAGGAAAGGAAAGGAGGGGGAGGGTGGAAGAGAGACACTGAGGGAAGGCTAGAGGAAGGAAGGACAGCTTAGAAGCGAGGGAGGGAGGGAAAGAAGGGAGAGTGGGAGGGAAAGAAGGGATAATAGAAGAGATAGATAAATGAAGAGACAGAGGAAGGAAGAGAGAGGGAAGGAGAGTGGGAGAAATTAAGGAATGAAGGAAGGAAGAGAGGGAGGCAGGAGAGAGAATGAGGAAGGGGAGGGGAGAGAGAAGGAAGAAGGGAGGGAAGTTACGAATGAAGGGAGGGAGGCAGGAGAGAGAATGAGGGAGGGAAGGGGAGAAAGAAGAAAGGGAGATGGAGGGAGGAGAGAGAATGGGGGAGGGGAGGGGATAAAGAAGGAAGGGAGAAAGGGAGGGAGGAGAGAGAATGGGGAAGGAAGGGAGGTTAAGAACGAAGAGAGATTAGGGAGGAAGGATAGAAGAAAAGGAGAGAGAGAGAGTTTGGGAAGGAGAGGAAGAAGGGAGACACAAGGGGGAGAAGGAAGAATGGAAGGAGAGCACAATACACAAATATTAAAACAGGAATAAAACATTATGAAGAACACAAATGGAGGGGCAAAAGGACGTAGAAAGGAAAGATGAATGAAGGGAGGGAGAGGAGGAGAGAGACGTTAGAGGAGAGTGGAGGAGAGAGGGAGGGAGGAAGGAAGGAGAGAGGAAGGAGTGGGTGAGGAGGGAAGGAGTGGGTGAGGAGGGAAGGAAGGGAATAGGGAGGGGGTAGAATAGGAGGGAGGGATGAACGATAAAGAAAATCCCCCAAGGTGTCTCTCATGCTAGTGTAGTACCCCCAAGGGAGAGAGAGGGAGGGGAGGAAGGGGGTGGTGGAGAGGGAGGGAAGGAGAGAGAGAGAAGGTAGGGAAAGGAGGGGAGAGAGAAAGAGAGAGGGAGGGAAAGGGGGAGAGGGAGACGGTAGGGAAGGGGGGAGAGGGAGAGGGTAGGGAAAGGGGGAGGGGGGAGAAAGTAGGGAAGAAGGGAGGGAGGGAAGGGGAGAGGGGGAGACGGTAAGGAAAGGGGGGGGGGGAGAAGGTAGGGAAGGAAGGAGAGAGCGAGGGAGGGAAGGGGGTAGGGGGATAAAGGAGGGAAAGGGGAAAGGGGGGGGGAGAAGGTAGGGAAGGAAGGAGAGAAAGAGAGGGAGGGAAGGGGGGAGGGGATAAAGGTAGGGAAGGAAGGAGGGTACCTTCAAAACAATCCAATAACAACCAACAACAAAAACAACGATCAAACCATCAGCGTACCTTCAAAACAAAACAATAAATATACAATACAACCAACAATACAATAACCAACCCATCAGAGTACCTTCAAACCAATACAAGAACTCAACCTATCAGAATACCGGTACCTTCAAAACAATCCAATAACAATACAACCAACAATATAATAACCCAAAACGATCTAAATATTTTCAAAACAAAACAATAGATATACAATCAAACCAACAATGCAATACCCCAACCCATCAGTGTATATTCAAAACAATACAATCCAACCAACAATCAAACCAACAACTTCCAAACCCATCAGAGTACCTTCAAAACAATAACAATCTAACCAACAACAAACAATAGCCTAACCCATCAGAATACCTTCAAAACAATACAATAACAATCAAACCCATCAGAATACCTTCAAAACAATACAATAACAATCAAACCCATCAGAATACCTTCAAAACAATAACAATCTAACCAACAACAAACAATAGCCTAACCCATCAGAATACCTTCAAAACAATACAATAACAATCAAACCCATCAGAATACCTTCAAAACAATACAATAACAATCAAACCCATCAGAATACCTTCAAAACAATACAATAACAATCAATCCCATCAGAATACCTTCAAAACAATACAATAACAATCAACCCCATCAGAATACCTTCAAAACAATACAATAACAATCAACCCCATCAGAATACCTTCAAAACAATACAATAACAATCAATCCCATCAGAATACCTTCAAAACAATACAATAACAATCAACCCCATCAGAATACCTTCAAAACAATACAATAACAATCAATCCCATCAGAATACCTTCAAAACAATACAATAACAATCAATCCCATCAGAATACCTTCAAAACAATACAATAACAATCAATCCCATCAGAATACCTTCAAAACAATACAATAACAATCAATCCCATCAGAATACCTTCAAAACAATACAATAACAATCAACCCCATCAGAATACCTTCAAAACAATACAATAACAATCAACCCCATCAGAATACCTTCAAAACAATACAATAACAATCAATCCCATCAGAATACCTTCAAAACAATACAATAACAATCAAACCCATCAGAATACCTTCAAAACAAAACAATCACAGGCCCAACAACACCCTCTCTTTAAAAAAACACACACAAAAACAAACCTCGCAGGGACACAACCCCTTGGTATTCATCGGACCAAAACAATACACAGGTTTTTATTGCATCATATTTTGTTGCATACTCTTCTTGTCCAGAGGGTACGGAGAGAGATTTACATAGATTTTCATAGTTTTAAATATATTTATATACAGTTACCTCGATTTATATATATTTACATATATTTACGTATATTAACATAAATTCAGATTCAGGTGAAGTGATCAGGACTTAACTAGAGTAGATAACAACAACAAAAAACACAGAAAAAAAAAGGAAGGAAAAGTGGGGATTGCGCCTGAGTATAATATACTGTATATACATACATACATACAGATATAAACAAATGTCCAAATAAAGAATTGTGAATGAGAAGGTTAGCAAAGAAGAACGCTCTCTCCCCACCCTCCACTCGTTCCAGTAATTTGCCGTGCCGTGAGAGAGAGAGATTAGATAATATAGATAGATTAGACAAATAAAGATAGATAGATAGATAGATAGAGAGAGAGAGGTTCATCAGGTTTTTGAAAAAGGGGCGATCACACGAGTTGAGGCGAGAGAAGAGGAAAAAATGAGGGGAGGGGGGGGGTGAGTGGAAGAAAAAAAGAGGGGGTGTTGTTCTGAGGTGAAGAAGGGAGGGACGGGAGGGGGAGGGATGGAGGGAAGGAAGGAGAGATGGAGAAAGGGAGGTAAGGAGGGGGAGAGGGAGGGAAGTAGAGAGGGAGAGGGAGTAGGGAGGAAAGGGGAGGAGGAGAGAGGGAGAGAGAGAAGAAAGGGAGGGAGGGAGGAAAGGAGAGAGGGAGGGAGGAAAGGAGAGAGGCAGGGAGGGAAGGAAGGGAGGGAAGTAGGAATGGAGGAAAGGAGAGAGAGGGAGGAAAAGGAGATAGGGAGGGAGGAAAGGAGGAGGAAAAGAGGAAGGAGGGATGGAGGAGAAAGGAGAGAGGGAGGGATGTAGGGAGGGAGGAAAGGAGAGAGGGGGGGATGTAAGGAGGGAGGAAAGGAGAGAGGGAGGGATGTAGGGAGGGAGGAAAGGAGAGAGGGAGGGATGTAGGGAGGGAGGAAAGGAGAGAGGGAGGGATGTAGGGAGGGAGGATAGGGGAGAGGGGATGTAGGGAGGGAGGAAAGAGAGAAGGAGGGATGTAGGGAGGGAGGAAAGGAGAGAGGGAGGGATGTAGGGAGGGAGGAAAGGAGAGAGGGAGGGATGTAAGGAGGGAGGAAAGGAGAGAGGGAGGGATGTAGGGAGGGAGGAAAGGAGAGAGGGAGGGAGGAAAGGAGAGAGGGAGGGATGTAGGGAGGGAGGAAAGGAGAGAGGGAGGGATGTAGGGAGGGAGGAAAGGAGAGAGGGAGGGATGTAGGGAGGGAGGAAAGGAGAGAGGGAAGGATGTAGTTAGGGAGGAAAGGAGAGAGGGAGGGATGTAGGGAGGGAGGAAAGGAGAGAGGGCGGGAGGAAAGGAGAGAGGGGAGGGAGGAAGAAGAAAGGAAGGGAGGAAAGGAGAGAGGGAGGGAGGGAGGGAAGTAGGGAAGGGAAGAGGGAGGGAAGGAAGAAGAATGGGAGGGAAAGGGCAGGAATATGGCCATGAAGGGGAAAGTAAGAATAGAATAAAAGCGGGAGAGGGAGAGTTTGGAATGCAGAGAGCAAGAGAAGGAGGGAGAGAAAGGAAAGGAGGGGGAGGAAGGAAGCAAGTGAAGGAAGGGATAGAGATAAGGTAAGGAAGGAAAGAACGAGCGAGGGAGATAAGACATCAAAAGAGGGAGGAATGAAATAGAGGAGGGGAAGAGAGGAAGCAAAGAAAAATGGGAGGGGGGGGGAGTACGAACGAAAAAAACAAGCAATTCAATGAACACTACTCAATGGGCAAGTGTCAACAAAGAATCTCTGAATAACAATATCAAACAATTTAACATGCACCGAAGTAGTGAAGAGAGCGAACAATATAACAAAATAAAACAACGGTACTGATTTTATAGGCAGAGCTTAGAACACAACATTATTCTTACGTTGTTCTATTCAATGGTTTGGCCTCCTCTGGAATGGTGTGCATAATTTTGATTTTATTATCCATACGTAATAGCAAAACCAGAAAGAACACCTACTCTACCACACTCCTCCTACTCTTCCCTCTTCTTCCCCCACTCTCCCCTCTCACACTACATCTCTACCCTCTTCTTCCTCTCCCCATCCCTCACCCCTGATCAAGTCGTTTAAGGAGAAGTCATCAAGGATCATCGTCTCAGGAATCGTCCCCCGGCTCGGTGTAGAGAGCCGATTTTACAACATAGCCACCAGCACAAATCGTTGTCTAGCAAACCTCTGCAGGAAGGAGAACGTGGGATTCGTCGACACCTGGGACAATTTCTACTACGATGACTATTTGTTTTCGGACGATGGAGTTCATCTGAACCAGGTGGGAGCAGCGCGTTTTGGGCGTCTTCTCAACGATGCGGTGAAGGATTTTCGGAGAAGAAATCGACTCAGCACAGGACAACCAGGAAGGAGGACCGAAGACAGCGAGGACGGCAATCTACAAAGGAATTAAATACTAATCCGTCAAGAACCGCGAATTTGGATAAAGCTCCACCAACACGACCCAAATTCAAAACCGTCAGGGATAACGACCGAGGACCGAGGACAGCCATGAATGTAAATGTAGATCCGACCAGAACCAAAAATTCGATGAAAGAACGATCTGCGAGTTCTAAAACCGCAACTTTAAAGGTTTTCTATGCAAACGCTCGTAGCATACGCAATAAATTTTCAGATTTAGAGGAACTAGTGTTTACAGAAAATTATGATGTGATTGGCATAACAGAATCTTGGCTCAATACACAAGATAGAGACTTTTTAGCAGAGTATTCACTTCCCGGTTATGTAATGTTTGAGAACAGCCGAATAAATAAAAATGGAGGTGGCGTTTTATTTTATATCAAAGAAAGTCTTAACCCGACCCTCGTGTCAAAACCTCAAATTGTGAACGTCGACACATCTTTTGTGCTAATAAAGAATAATAAAGGTACAAAAATAATACTTGCATTAATATACAGACCTCCAGCTCAATCAGTGCAAACTGACCGAGAAATTTACGAACAAATTGCAGATGTAAGTAACTCACAAGATACCGTAATTTTTGGCGACTTTAATTTACCTGTGACCAAGTGGGGCGATACTCTTACTTCACACTCCGGACATGACTTGTATACGAACTTGCAAGAGAGTTCGCTTTATCAATTTGTTCGAATGCCGACCCGTGGTAATAACGTTCTTGACATTGTACTTGCAACAAAAGAAGAATTGATAGAGAATTTGAATGTTGGTGATGAATTCAGTAACAGCGACCATCGTACGATAACTTTCACTTTAAAGTTTACTAGTAACGAACCAAATAGTAGCATCGAAAAAGTCCCTAATTTCAAGAAAGCAAACTTCCATAAACTTAGAGCTATGTTTAAAGAAACTGACTGGAGCTTTTTAATTAACAATAACGACATAAATACATCTTGGAAGTTATTCGAAACCACTTACCTAAAAGCAGTACAAGACTGCATACCATCGAAAATACGGCGTCCAGGCCATAATAATAAGCCCAAATGGTGGAATAAAGATATTTCAAACTGCCTGCTTGCTAAAAAATTTGCTAATGATAGATTAAAATCCTCACAAAATGACGAAGAACGGCTGAAATTTGTAGAGCTACGACGCAAAGCCAAAAAGTTAATTAAGCAAAGTAAAAAGACCTTAGAGTTACATATTGCGAATCAAAGTAAAACAAACCCGAAAGAATTCTATAGTTATATCAGAAAGAAAAAAGTAGTTACTTCAACTGTTGGACCGTTAGTCGATGAAAAAGGAGAATACACCAAAGACGAAGTACAAATGAGTAATGCCCTCAATACCTTCTTTGCATCAGTTTTTACAACAGAAGACCTCAGTGATATCCCTACACCATCGCCGATTCAGATTGATAATTCAGATGTTCTAAGCAATATCACCGTTACAGAGAGAGAACTATTGAATTGTTTAGATAAACTCAAGGTAAATAAAACGCCAGGACCTTATACAATCTCGCCTAGAGTTCTAAAGGAAGCTAAGAATGAGCTCTCCAAACCACTGACATTACTATTCAATAAATCCTTGCAGTCTGGAACTATGCCTGATCAGTGGAAGCTAGCCAACGTAACACCGATATTCAAAAAAGGCAGCAAATCCCTACCCAGTAACTATCGTCCAATTAGCTTAACCTCAGTTGTATGTAAAATGCTAGAAACGGTCATACGAGACAGACTCGTAAATCACTTGGAGGAAAATAACATACTTAAAGATACTCAACACGGCTTTCGTAAAAAACGTTCCTGTTTAACAAACCTCTTAGACTTCTTCCACGATATCCTCAACCTCTACGATGAGAGTAAAGCTGTAGATATTATATACCTTGATTTTCAAAAGGCCTTTGACAAAGTTCCCCACAAACGTTTACTGCTAAAACTAAAAGCGCATGGAATACAAGACGGTGTGTTGAAATGGATAGAAAATTGGCTCAGCAACAGAAAGCAAAGGGTAGTCATAAACGGTAAGGCATCTAAATGGACCAATGTAAGTAGCGGGGTACCCAGGGATCGGTACTAGGACCAATTCTCTTTCTAATTTACATCAACGACATAGATGAGGGTCTCACCTGCACAATCTCAAAATTTGCTGACGATACAAAAATTGCAAATAGCGTACTCTCAAAAGAACAAGTTGACGATATGCAACACAATCTAGATAAATTGTCATGTTGGGCCCAAATTTGGCAAATGAGTTTCAATGCGGATAAATGTAAAGTACTACATGTCGGATACCTAAATGAGAAAGCAAACTATTCGATGAATGGCACTCAGCTTAAGAATGTAAACAGAGAAAGTGATCTGGGAGTAACAATATCGAGTAACCTAAAACCGAGTCAACAATGTTCAGAAGTTGTTAAGAAGGCAAACAAAATAATTGGCTTTATAGGCAGGTCATTTGAGCATAAATCCAAAGAAGTTATCCTAACCCTTTACAATTCCTTAGTCCGCCCTCTTCTGGAATACTGCGTTCAATCCTGGTGCCCTTATTACCAAAAAGATATAAACAAGCTAGAACGAGTTCAACGTAGAGTTACCAAAATGATACCTAGCCTAAAGAACAAACCATACGAAGAGCGTCTTAGAGAATTAAATCTATTTCCTTTAACCCAGCGCAGATTAAGAGGCGACTTAATTCAAGTGTTCAAAATCATCAAAGGCATCGACAATATGAACTGTAGTAAGTACTTCACTATCGACCAATCTAATTACACGCGGGGAAACGGTTGCAAAATTATTGGTAAATCTTTTAACTCGCACGAATCTAAGAATTTCTTCTTCAATCGAGTTGTCAACTTGTGGAATGGGCTTCCCCGAGACGTTATAGACTGCAGCACCGTTGATTCATTTAAATTCCGCCTAGACAAATATCTCGCATCAAACCCGCGACTGACTGCGTTTGTAAATGAATAACTTTATCCTCCCCTCAGTTACTAACCCATATGTCCCCTACTAACTTCCTAGTCCTGCCACGTTAGTGGCAGGGCAGTAGTTCCCTTTCCAATGTTCCCTTACCCACTCTAAACCACTGTTTGGACACTTGATCCTCAGTGTTTTGGAGGACAAGCAACCTAGAAGGGTCACTAGATCTGTTGTTGCTTGATTTCCTTTGTACTCCCTACTCCCCCCTCCCCACCACCACCAAGGGAGCAATCAGTAGCCTCGGGGACAATGAAGAGGAGGAGGAGAGGGAAGAGATTGCGGTATACTGAAATTGTTAAATTCGGATCGGCAAGCTAAAAATATATGTATGCGTAACGACCCCAATTCCCATTTTGTTTTCATGGGATGTATCTCCTTCCCCCCCACACCCCTCGCCTCCAAAACAACCAATTAGCGTTGGCGGCATCAACACCCGCCGCGTTGCCCAAGACGTGAGGCGGGGAGGAGGGAATGAAGACGGGACTAAACTTTGAGTATCGCTCGTATATTTACAGGTATATGGTCCAAACGTGGGGTATTAAATATTAGCTTAGCGATGATACAAAAGGATATGAACCCTATTATACCCTAGATATACACTATGAGGTTTGGTCGCTTGAATTTAGATCTATTATTTACAGGTATATGGTCGAAACGTGGGCTTTAAATATTAGCTTAGCGAAGATACGAGATAAGATAGGGGCGCTTTTAATATGCGGTACCCTCTGAGGTTTGGGTACTTGAATTTAGATATATTATTTATGAATAATTTAAGAGAACGCATAGTCATTAATTCTGATACAGTTTGAAGCCTCGAACTGATTAAGCAAACCACCGAAATGTGAATATCTGGTAAAGAATTAATACGGAGATTCAATTCAGCCCGAGACAGTTTCGAATATGTAACAGCATACATGACCGCGACTGTACAGCTACTGACAAATGTTCGTGAGTGTTGGCAAATATATCCAATTTGATTGAGAGTCAGATCAAATTAGCTATATGTATTTATTGATATATAGCTGATTTGATCCGAACATCAATCTAAATGGATATAGTTGCATAAAGATAATCACAAGAGCTCATGAACGTTTATCAGTAGCTGTACATACTATTGGGACTGTGTAAACATAAAGTAACGTTGGTATACTTACAGGGATACGGTCAGGGATATGCAGTGTGTCGGAAATTAAATAGGCCAGGTGAAATACGGAGAATTAATAGACAAGGCTTGGTGCAGTCGAAATAAACATATCGCAACATGTCTTATGATAATTTGTGTGATTTCTAAAGAGAGGGACATTAACTGGATACTTCTCGACGATAAACAAATAGACTTTCCAAAATGAATGAATCAATAAATCAATCAATCAATGTCTCTCTCTCTCTCTCTCTCTGCTTTGCCAGCCTTACTTTCCACTTAGTAGCAAATATGTTAGAATTAATTCAGGACTGCCTAGTAGGGGCCGCAAGGTCTGTGCAGTCTGTGTATCTATGTAACTGTAACTCACTCTCTCTCTCTCTCTCTCTCTGGTACTTCTTGTTACCTAGGAAAAACTGGGTGATAATTTTTGGTCTGGTGGTGGTGGTGGTGGTAACTTCGCTTCTCCCCTCATTGGCTCCTGTAAGCTTTTTCTACCCCCCCCCCCTCCCTCTCTCTCTCTCTCTATCTATATATCTATCTATCTATCAATCTATTTTTGGTCTTCTCCCCATTGGCTTCTGTTAACTCTCTAGACTTTTTTTCTACCCCCTCCCCTTCCTCTCCCTCTCTCTCTCTCTTACCTCATTTTCTATTCACACACACACACACCGTCCGTCCGTCCGTCTCTCCGTCTTTCTCTCTCTCTCTCCCCCTTCGCCAGGTGTCTGATTAACTCCCACCCAGCCACCACCTCATCCAGGCTCGTTCATCCTGTCATCCATTACATACTTCATGATTAGTGGGTGAGAGATTTACATAGATTTACATAGGTACACTGGCCACACAGACCTTACGATATAAACGAGGTGGTCAGGACTTAGAAAGAGATACTGTGTACATAGATACACTGGCCACACAGACCTTACGATCCCAGCAAGGTGGTCAGGACTTAATTCTAGTAGAGATAGCTAACCCGAGAGTAAGGTACAGTGTACAAAGGAGTACAAAGGAGTACAAAGGAAATCAAGCAACAACAGATCTAGTGACCCTTCTAGGTTGCTTGTCCTCCAAAACACTGAGGATCAAGTGTCCAAACAGTGGTTTAGAGTGGGTAAGGGAACATTGGAAAGGGAATTACTGCCCTGGAACTAATGTCCGTTGCAGGATTAGGAAGTTAGTAGGGGACAGATGGGTTAGTAACTGAGGGGGGGATAAAATAAAGTTATTCATTTACAAACGCAGTCAGTCGAGGGTTTGATGCGAGATATTTGTCTAGGCGGAGTTTAAATGAATCAACGGTGATGCAGTCTATAACGTTTCGGGGAAGCCCATTCCACAAGTTGACAACTCGATTGAAGAAGAAATTCTTAGATTCGTGTGAGTTAAAAGATTTACCAATAATTTTGCAACCGTTTCCCCGCGTGTAATTCGATTGGTCGATAGTGAAGTACTTACTACAGTTCATATTGTCGATGCCTTTGATGATTTTGAACACTTGAATTAAGTCACCTCTTAATCTGCGCTGGGTTAAAGGAAATAGATTTAATTCTCTAAGACGCTCTTCGTATGGTTTGTTCTTTAGGCTAGGTATCATTTTGGTAACTCTATGTTGAACTCGTTCTAGCTTGTTTATATCTTTTTGGTAATAAGGGCACCAGGATTGAACGCAGTATTCCAGAAGAGGGAGGACTAAGGAATTGTAAAGGGTTAGGATAACTTCTTTGGATTTATGCTCAAATGACCTGCCTATAAAGCCAATTATTTTGTTTGCCTTCTTAACAACTTCTGAACATTGTTGACTCGGTTTTAGGTTACTCGATATTGTTACTCCCAGATCGGTTTCTCTGTTTACATTCTTAAGCTGAGTGCCATTCATCAAATAGTTTGCTTTCTCATTTAGGTATCCGATATGTAGTACTTTACATGTATCCGCATTGAAACTCATTTGCCAAATTTGGGCCCAACATGACAATTTATCTAGATTGTGTTGCATATCGTCAACTTGTTCTTTTGAGAGTACGCTATTTGCAATTTTTGTATCGTCAGCAAATTTTGAGATTGTACAGGTGAGACCCTCATCTATGTCGTTGATGTAAATTAGAAAGAGAATTGGTCCTAGTACCGATCCCTGGGGTACCCCGCTACTTACATTGGTCCATTTAGATGCCTTACCGTTTATGACTACTCTTTGCTTTCTGTCGCTGAGCCAATTTTCTATCCATTTCAACACACCGTCTTGTATTCCATGCACTTTTAGTTTTAGCAGTAAACGTTTGTGGGGAACTTTGTCAAAGGCCTTTTGAAAATCAAGGTATATAATATCTACAGCTTTACTCTCATCGTAGAGGTTGAGGATATCGTGGAAGAAGTCTAAGAGGTTTGTTAAACAGGAACGTTTTTTACGAAAGCCGTGTTGAGTATCTTTAAGTATGTTATTTTCCTCTAAGTGATTTACGAGTCTGTCTCGTATGACCGTTTCTAGCATTTTACACACAACTGAGGTTAAGCTAATTGGACGATAGTTACTGGGTAGGGATTTGCTGCCTTTTTTGAATATCGGTGTTACGTTGGCTAGCTTCCACTGATCGGGCATAGTTCCAGACTGCAAGGATTTATTGAATAGTAATGTCAGTGGTTTGGAGAGCTCATCCTTAGCTTCCTTTAGAACTCTAGGCGAGATTGTATCAGGTCCAGGCGTTTTATTTACCTTGAGTTTATCTAAACAATTAAATACTTCTCTCTCTGTAACGGTGATATTGCTTAGAACATCTGAATTATCAATCTGAATCGGCGATGGTGTAGGGATATCACTGAGGTCTTCTGTTGTAAAAACTGATGCAAAGAAGGTATTGAGGGCATTACTCATTTGTACTTCGTCTTTGGTGTATTCTCCATTTTCATCGACTAACGGTCCAACAGTTGAAGTAACTACTTTTTTCTTTCTGATATAACTATAGAATTCTTTCGGGTTTGTTTTACTTTGATTCGCAATATGTAACTCTAAGGTGTTTTTACTTTGCTTAATTAACTTTTTGGCTTTGCGTCTTAGCTCTACAAATTTCAGCCGTTCTTCGTCATTTTGTGAGGATTTTAATCTATCATTAGCAAATTTTTTAGCAAGCAGGCAGTTTGAAATATCTTTATTCCACCATTTGGGCTTATTATTATGGCCTGGACGCCGTATTTTCGATGGTATGCAGTCTTGCACTGCTTTTAGGTAAGTGGCTTCGAATAACTTCCAAGATGTATTTATGTCGTTATTGTGAATTAAAAAGCTCCAGTCAGTTTCTTTAAACATAGCTCTAAGTTTATGGAAGTTTGCTTTCTTGAAATTAGGGACTTTTTCGATGCTACTATTTGGTTCGTTACTAGTAAACTTTAAAGTGAAAGTTATCGTACGATGGTCGCTGTTACTGAATTCATCACCAACATTCAAATTCTCTATTAATTCTTCTTTTGTTGCAAGTACAATGTCAAGAACGTTATTACCACGGGTTGGCGTTCGAACAAATTGATAAAGCGAACTCTCTTGCAAGTTCGTATACAAGTCATGTCCGGAGTGCGAAGTAAGAGTATCGCCCCACTTGGTCACAGGTAAATTAAAGTCGCCAAAAATTACGGTATCTTGTGAGTTACTTACATCTGCAATTTGTTCGTAAATTTCTCGGTCAGTTTGCACTGATTGAGCTGGAGGTCTGTATATTAATGCAAGTATTATTTTTGTACCTTTATTATTCTTTATTAGCACAAAAGATGCGTCGACGTTCACAATTTGAGGTTTTGACAAGAGGGTAGGGTTAAGACTTTCTTTGATATAAAGTAAAACGCCACCTCCATTTCGATTTATTCGGCTTTTCTCAAACATTACATAACCGGGAAGTGAATACTCTGCTAAAAAGTCTCTATCTTCTGTATTGAGCCATGATTCTGTTATGCCAATCACATCATAATTTTCTGTAAACACTAGCTCCTCTAAATCTGAAAATTTATTGCGTATGCTACGAGCGTTTGCATAGAAAACCTTTAAATTTGTTATTTTAGAACTCACGGAACGCTCTTTAATAATATTTTTGGTTCTTGTCGGATCTACATTTATGTTCATGGCTGTCCTCGGTCCTTGCTGTCTTCGGTCCTTATCGCTGGTGGTCCTCGGTTGCCTCTGTTTTTTTCTTGGCGTTGGATGATTTATGTCACTGCTGCTTCTTCTCGGATGGCGTTTTTTGATCCATGGCTGCGGACTGCTTCGTGTAGGAGACGACCCATGCGTACTGAACCCACAGGGTTTAGATGAGTGCCATCCTTGCGGAACAGAGTAGGCTGGTTGTAGAAGTTGTCCCAGAGGTTGATGAATTCAACTTCTTCCCTCAGACACAAATATTTTAGTCGGCTATTTGTGCTGAAGGCCTTGTCGTAGAATTTGTCAGGTGCGTCGATCTTTGGAAGAATGCCTGAGATGATGATATTACTTGACTTGTTTTTGTAGTGCTGGATCATCTTGCGATATTTCTCCATCAACTCTTCGGATCTGGTGCGCATGACGTCATTTGAATCCTTTGCATCCTTTGTGGTATCTTCGAAGGCTTCCACAATGTCGTCCAGTCCAGCTCCTGGGATGCAAAATCTTTTTCGTTGATTTGGGACTCTGTCGCAGAACTCTTCGACCTGTCCTCGTAGGATGGAATCCCCAACGAGCCTGGTCTCCTCTGGTTCGTCTTCCATCTCTACCAATATCTCAAATCTGTTTGACATTGTGACTGGTAGATGAGACCCTTTCTGCGTTAGCCGTGCACCGTTCCTCACTGGTGTAAATCCGGATACCTGTGGTGGCGTGACTCTACATACAGGTCGGGGAGAGAAGTGGTTAGAACGGGGGCGAGGGGTTGGTACTGTTCGTGCTAGCAGGCTTCTTGCACGAGGAGTGGGGGAGAGACTAAGGTGAACAGGGCGGCTGTCCTGGTTTGATGTCGGCTCAGGTTCGTCAGAAGCATCTGCTGCAGTGTCTACTGCAGGTGTTGGATTGTTGGCAGATGACGTTGGGGCGGTGGTGGATGCTGGAGTTGAAACAATTGGAGTTAGTGATACTCCAACGTTGAGTGTTACAAACTCTTGGAGTGATTCCAGCTTCCTGGTGAGGGCGTTGATCTTGTTGTGGGCTTCATCCAATTTTGCTGTCAAATCCTCTCGTTGCTGGCAGAGTCGGCAGACTTGTGGATCGACAGGAGCAAACATGGAAGCACCAAACCTACCGGCGGAGTTCGTACAGGCACGAGGCATGGTGACGATCACTTTCTTCAGATCACTTCACTCACTTAAAAACACTTAACTCACTTTAAAAATACTAAACTCACTTTAGAAACACTTCACTCCCTTCAGGTCGCTTCACTTACTTAAATAGGCCTAACCGAAAACAAAAATGTTGAAATACACACAAATAGGTTATCAGCGGTGATAGCCTAACCGAAAATTAAAACAAAACTAAATTAAATTTGAATACGCAGTGATAGCCGAACCGAAAACAATTTATGTTTATTTAAACAGAAATAGGCCACCAGGGGTTATAGCCTATCCTAACCGAAAACAAAAATTATGAAATACCGGTAAGCAGAAATAGGCCACCAGCGGTGATAGCCTAACTGAAAATTTAAAAATTGAAGTACGCAGAAATAGGCCACCAGGGATGATAGCCTAGACTAACCGAAAACAAAAATAACTGAAAACAAAAATTATGAAATACCGGTACGCAGAAATAGGCCACCAGCGGTGATAGCCTAGACTAACCGAAAACAAAAATAACCGAAAACAAAAATTATGAAATACCGGTACGCAGAAATAGGCCACCAGCGGTGATAGCCTAACTGAAAATTTTAAAATTGAAGTACGCAGAAATAGGCCACCAGGGATGATAGCCTAGACTAACCGAAAACAACAATAACCGAAAACAAAAATTATGAAATACCGGTACGCAGAAATAGGCCACCAGCAGTGATAGCCTAACTGAAAATTTAAAAATTGAAGTACCATACGCAGAAATAGGCCACCAGGGATGATAGCCTAGACTAACCGAAAACAAAAATAACCAAAAAACAAAAAAGTATGAAATATGCAGAAGTAGGCTACCAGGGGTGATAACCTACCTAAAAAAGCAAAACAAATATATATATATATAATAGAATATGTGACTAAATATACAATTCACCAAATAGAGATTATATAAAAATAAAGTGTAACTGCACACAAGGGGTTAATATACTGTATCAACAGATGGCGCTGGTGTCACTGTAGGCTAGTCAAGCAGGATTATATTTAGATAAACAAAGTTATCAGTCAAAGGTCACTACAAGATCATGCAAGCAACAACTAAAATTACAGATATATATAGCTACAGTAGGATACTGAATACGATACCTACTAGAGTTAATAAGAAAATACAAAGCTAGGTCGATTAGAGGTGCGCGTGCGTCGTCTGCTACAAGCTAGGATAACAAATGTAAACAACAATGTTTATCAGTCAGAAAAGCAATAAAATAACATGCACGGCAACTACAGAACTATGTGGAGGTTAAACAAGCACTTAACTACTGTTCATGCAATGAATAAAGGGAATTGGGATATGAAATACTCAAATTAGGATCGAGTTTTCTCAGTGGCGATGCGGAGCTGTTGGCGATGCTAAAGCCGGCGGGTGAGTGAGTGAGTGGAAGGAAAGGATAGCAAAGAAGAAGTCTCTCTCTCTCTCTCTCTCTCTTGAGAGAGAGAGAGAGAGAGAGTGTGTGTGCGTGCGCGTCTCGTGGGACTAACAAACATGATATCGGAAGACAGTTAAAGGGGAGGTCTGTTTTTTCTGGACTCCCTTCTCCCTCATGTTTAACTCCATTAGTTTGACGATTTTGATCCCGTTTGTGTAATTTAAGTGTCGATATTTTCCTTGCGAGCGAAAGCGAGCCTGTAATTTTAAGAGAAACCGGCCTTCGGCCGGAAATTATTTCCATCGAAAATGTACATATATATCTTGAAGGGGGTCTAGGGAGTGTTTTGTTTAAGTTTGATGAAGGTCTAGCAAAGAAACAAAAAAATAAATGAATACTTATATAAATAGACCCCCCAAAATAACCAGTCCCCTTAATGTTGAAAATAGTCAGTTCAAAAGGTCATTCGTGTATCAATCAGCCTTTGTTAACTATAGTGTATTCGCTGTAAGTAGGTGAACAATCATGACCTCTATCCTCTGTAACTCAAAAAGGGCTAAAGTAAATTGGCTGTAAATTTCCACATCTATCCCTTGTGTGACGCCTCCCGGCGCTAGCAGAATGGTTGCGTGGGGCATTGCAGCTCGCTAGCGCTCGCCAGGATGGGCTACAGTTGTCCTAGAATGATCTGCTTTCTTTTATTAGTGTCGTGTTGCCACAGACAGTCTAGAAATGGTCTTTGTTTTGGTCTGTGACCGCGCCTTATATTTTATATTTGCTATAATATAAATGTTGCTTGTGTGGGAGGCGAGCGAGAGCGGGTGAGGGAGTACACCTGGCAGCGGGGGCTGAGCTATGACGCGGCTCGCTTGGGCGCTGACGGCGTTGGCGGCCGGGTGGTCAACTAGTCCCTTCCCGTCGCGGCCTCATGTTTTTTTACCAAGCTCAGAGCTTGCCTGACACGCGTATCGTCTACATCCTTTGCAATTCTGTGCCCCATACTCGCCACTTTGCATACTATTTCTCTCTCTCGACTTCTCCTTTCTCATTCTCTACTCTTTATTAAACTCAACATCCCTTCTGGTTTCAGCATAGACGTTCACCGTCGGCCAGTCGTATTGTACGCGAAGCTCTCAGATATTTCCATGTATTAGGCTTTCATGAGGTTTGGAGAGACGGACTTTTCCGTGTGTGTCCTCTCTCGGGAAGGTTGTAGACCGGTATATGTCTCCCTGGCAAGGTGTTGAGTGATTCTCGTTGTCTCCGATGTGTGCAGTGTTAGCTAAGCCCTCCTGTGGGGATCGGTTTTTACACCATACCCGAAAGAGGATTTATGGAGCTCCGATCTTACTCCGATCTTACAGTGAAAATAGGCTAGCCTAAACAAACCTCAGATGCGGAAATACCCTGAGCCGAACAGGCCAAGTGGGATATCTCTATTGGTCTAACTGGTAAGGTGCCTGCCTCACACCCAAGGGTCGAGAGTTCGTGCCCCCACCAGGGCATGATATTTTCGAGAGGCTATTTCCGCATTTAACGAAGTTTAGGTGTGCTGGTTAAATTGTTCAGATGGTTGAGAGTAAGATCGGAGCTCCATAAATCCTCTTTCGGGTATGGTGTAAAAACCGATCCCCACACTGCACAACATCGACAGGTACTGTGGGAGCCTAGGTTGTCTTCGGGTGGGTTTACTTTGCGAGCACAGCACTGTGGTGTGAGAGGGCCATAGCCTATCCCTCACAACATAGTGCTGCCTCTTTGTGTTGACTTCTGAGGGATCGCCAGGATAGAACTAGGTACTAGAGACCTAGATTTATCAAGAGAGCATCCCCGTCATATAACGTAATCTTCATTATACCACCTTCGGACAACGTTAGGCTACGAGCCGCATGCTCGCCCATTGTTGCCCTGCCTTGATACCCTAGCTAGACTTTATTAACCGAGCAGACACTGGTTAGAGATAAGCTCCATTATTATATGTATGCCACATTATTATTCACTGCACTTTTGAGCCGAGGTTGTTGTTGAGTTGCACAACCCTAGTAGGCTGTTGTGTTGTGTCACGAAGCATTTCTTTAGTTGTCGAGCATTACTACCTTTGCGCAGTCTTTATGATTCGCCTGCCTATTATTAATATATGTCCTAGTATTTATTGTGACCCGTATTCTGCATTATAATTGTTCAAGATTCTTTACGAACATCTTCCCAGCATCAGACTTATTTCAGAAGTTTCCAGTTGATGTTGCAGGACTAGCATTGCACTTTCTTTAATACAGGAGTGCCAGTTATTTGAGTATCTACCGTAACGTTAAATAATCACGTTACTTATCTTTTCTTTGTGTAACCTAAACGAGTAATCTTTTACTGTTTGAGAATAGGCTGTTTCATCGAGCGTCAGCCTAGTGTGTGTGCACCAGTTACCGAGTCATAGGATACCTCGTGGTCCAGGCACGACTCAGGGCGGTAATGGTGTTTTGTTTTCCAGTGTTTAAGGCAGGGGTTGGATCTAGTGTTACCGTTGTTGCATTTTGCCATTATCTAGTCCAATGTTGAAGAGCCCTGTGTCTTTGAGAACCTGGATCGTAACAAATGGCGACCTAGCTCAGGATCTTGTGAACTAAGAGATAATTGCAGGATTGTTGTGGTCATTTGTTTTATTGAGGAATATAGTGGGCACGTTAATTTTTTTTGGCAAAGTAGTATAGCACTTGAGAGTCTTCAGACATTTTTGGCAAGTGAATAGTGCTACATAAGAGTTTGGGGTACTTCTTTTCTGAATATTGTGGTGAGAAATTTTTTGTGAGCATCATGTCTTATACCGGGTCAGAGGAGAATGGAGACACAGTACGTAATGTCGAAACTGAGGAACAGCAGCATGATGAAAGGGTTAATCGGGTGAACTGTGAGGAGGATGCTAGGATATTTTTGCAATGGTCTGTTACTGCCGAGCGGTTGGAGGGTATGGATCGGTACGGTCTTCAATGCCTGGCCACAGCTATCGGTCATGCGGTTACTAGCAGCATGTCCAAGGATAACTTGATAACGTGTGTACTAGGCAGGGTGACTGGTGAGCGAGATGGGTTGAGTGCTCAGAGCCCTTCGGCCATGCTTCCCCTACACTCGACTCCCAGCCATCCCAGTAGTTTGCCGACCCCGGGTACGCTTCCGCAGTTGGGTGGTGACTGGCAGGGTGGGTTGCCCCTGGGGGGACCACCGGTAATTTCAAACATTGTAGCACCTTCACCTCCTCAAGGGTTATCTCCAGAATTATTGCTTCAGCTCGAATTAGCTAAGATCCAGAAGCAAATAGAATTAGCCAAGATAGAAGAGAGAAAAACTATCAGTCAGCAGTCTCAGCACATAGAGCTAGCAAAAATCCGAGCTGATTTAGAGTCGACTAGGTACTGTGCCGACATGGACGTAGAGAAGTCGCGAGTAGAGGCAACGGCACAGCAACTTGGGGCTGGTAACCGTGTTCATGAGCAGTCTCTCTCGCACTTATTGAAACTGGTTCCGGTGTTTGATGAGAGTGGTGTAACAAAAATTTTCACACGCTTTGAGAAGAAGTGCCAGGAACACCAGTGGCCAGAGAGTAAATGGGCAGCACTTGTATCCTCTAGATTAATAGGCAAGGGTCTTAAAGCCTACGATGCGTTGCCTATAGAGTCTTGTATTATCTATGAGGAACTCAAGGAGGCTGTCCTGAGAGCATACGAACTACAACCAGAGACGTACAGGTTGAAGTTCCGGGGTGTTACCAAGGGTCGGGAGAGCACCTTTTTGGAGCATGCCCGGGAGCTGTCCGATGCTTTTGGGAATTGGCTGAGGTCGGAGAAAGCTACTACGTTTGACGACATTAAACAGTTGGTGCTTTTAGAGCAGTTTTTCAAATGCACGGGCGGCGACCTGACGTTAAACCTTAAAGAAAAGCAACCAAAAACTCTACAGGAGGCAGCTGAGATGGCTGACCTCCGGCTATCACTAATTCGTGGGTGCGGGTCTGCCCAGCGTAGTGAGGCAGGTAACAAGGAGCGTGACGCCCCACCCCCCCCGAGTTAGTGATATACCTTATGCAAACAAGTACAAGAGCCATGATACCAAGACTGACCACAAGACTAGCACCGTCCCATTTAAGAAGGGGCCGGGCCCTTCCCAGTACCAAGGGAAGCCCAAAGGGGAGTTGGAGTGTTATCATTGTCATGAAAAGGGGCACTTTGCAAGAGTCTGTCCTAGCAAACCACCTACAGCAGCTGTGTCTTTGGCCTGCAACATTGGTGTGTCTCCGAAGTCATCTGAGTTTGCCCGGGGCAGTTCGTCAGAGGCTGAGGCACAGCCAATGCAGAAGCACCTGGGAGGCTCGAACCCTGCTCAGGATGTTTTTTGCGACCATAGAGGGCGGGGTTGCGTGATGTGGGCACCATGCAAGCATGGAGTAGAGGCCTTGCGTGATACAGGTGCTTCCCAGACTCTGATGAAAAACTTGACTGGCTACCCTATAAACACGGCTCGGGTGGTGGTGGTGCAGGGTATTAATGCAACTCGGTCATACCCGCTGGTGCGGTTGGAGTTGGAGGTGGATGGTGTGGCACCTGAATTGGATGTCGGGATTGTGGAGAAACTGCCAGTGGAGGGCGTCGACCTTCTTCTCGGCAACGACTTTGCCATGCCCGCTTCTGAGGTTCTTCCCTTAGTCGTTGCCGAGAGGCCGGCCGACGTGAGTAGGGAAGAGCAAGAGTGGGTCGAGCGGTGCCAGACACAACCCATGGCGTGTGTTGTCACCCGAGCTCGGGCAGCTAAAGTGTCACAGCCTAGTCCTCCGTCTTCAGACCAGCGGAGGAACGATCAACAGGAGGAGGCTAAAGCTGGAGTTGGTTTTAAGAGTTTTGACTCGGCGGCTCTCCTGGGTGATTCAGTATTAGCACCATTACTTAATTCTGGAGTAGCCCCTGGGCCTGTCATCGAGAGTGACGAGGCTGGGCATGACGAGTCTCCACGACAGCAACGTTATGTACATCGAGAGAGACAGAGGTAGCAGCCCAGTACCGGGGAAGGTCATGCATTGCTCCGGGAGCAGTTAGATCGCTTGGCACCCTCAGATATACGTCGGTTGCAACTAGAGGACCCTGAGCTCCAAACGGGTGCTAATGGAGCTGTAGAGCTCGACGAGGACGGCGATGCACAGCCAGGAGATTTTTTTTATTTAGAAGGCATCCTCTATAGGCGTTTTCAAGACCCTAAACGTAGTTGGCAAGAGGGGTCCGGAGTAGTGGACCAGTTGGTGGTGCCACGGGAGTGCAGGGATAGCCTACTGAGGTTGGCGCATGACATACCACTGGCAGGACATCTAGGGGTGAGAAAAACGGTGGCGGCTTTAGAAAAATTGTTTTTGGTGGCCGGGGTTGAAGGGGCAGGTGGTAACCTGGATAGCAAGGTGTCATACGTGCCAGAGGGTTGGAAAACCTAACCAAACAATTCCGAGAGCCCCGTTGCACCCCATTCCTGTCAGTGGACCGCCCTTCAGTAAGGTCATCATTGATATGGTCGGACCCCTACCCCCTATTAGTGCCGGTAATAAATTTCTAGTAACTATCATGGATGTGGCCACTCGTTATCCTGATGCATATCTAATGAGAAATGGCACGGCGAAAACTGTTGTCCGGAACCTGCTCTGGTATTGCTCGCGGTATGGTTACCCGCAAGAGGTGCAATCGGACCAAGGTTCTAGTGTTACATCTAATCTGTTCAAACAAACTATGATTCAGCATGGCATCAGCACTGTCGTCTCTTCTGCGTATCACCCGGAGAGTCATGGGGTGTTGGAGAGGTGGCACGCCACGCTGAAAAGCATGCTTCGATGTTACTGCGCAGAGAATGGAAAGGATTGGGACCTTGGTCTGCCGTATGTTTTGTTCGCGGCAAGAGAAGTACCTGGAGAGAGTCTCGGTTTCAGTCCGAATGAGCTTGTTTTCGGGCATCAGGTGAAGGGTCCTCTCCACATGGTGAAGGAGATGTGGGAGGGCACTAGGCATATTGTTCTGCGAGATAAGTTGCAACCTCTTGTTCCTGAGCGACAAGAGGAGTTGTTTACTAGGCTGTGGCAGTCCGTCCGCATGTTTGTTGCTTCTCCAGGCCTGATGTACGGGGTAGAATCCGACATGGAGGCTGGAGACAGTGCAAGGCTCGAGTTGGTTCCCTGCCGTGTGAATCCTGCTCGACAGCCTGTTGTGAAGGCGGAGCTGGACGGCGTGTGGAGAGGGGGTCTGAGGGATGAGGAATGTCGTGAGTGGTCGTTGCCAGTGGCTTTGCAACCTGAGTTTTGTGGCAGAGTCCGTGTGTGTGTTGATTGCAAGAGTTTGGAAGCATTATCCCTGACAGATGCCTATCCATTACCCAGAGTTGACGACACCATAGACCGCTTCGGGGCTGCCTCGCTCATCACGAAGGTAGAACTAGTGAAGGGTTATTGGCAGGCCCCGTTGCCGGGAAGAGCGAAGAGAAGTGCCAGTTTTGCGATGAGCTGGGCAGTTTGTCAGTGCCAGGTGTTGTTGTGCTGCCGGAACACAAGTTGGATGTGTGGCATGCTAAGGGCACTGATAATGTTTTGGCTTTGTTTGCAGGAGAACCCTCGCTGTTCAGCCAGTGTCTGTCGCGGATGGAGGATCCGGGGTAGGCTACCACAGTATGTTGGTATAGCCTCCTGTCTTGGCTCGCGGTGTATTTTTGCGCTGGTGCTTGTTGGCTCGCGTGTGTAGCATCAGCGTAGGGTCGCAGGGCAGGAGTTGTTGGCTTTGATTAGACGAAAATTAGGCTACATCTATAGTAGCCGCCAAAAACAACATTAAAATAAAGTATGAAAAATTAAATAAAAACTCTTTCTTTTTAATAATTAATTTTAAGATAATATTGTAGCTGAGTACTGAGTGCAGATGATTTTCTCTCAGTAGGCTGTGCTTCTTAAAGCTCGCTCTGGGAGCACAATGTTATGAATTAATGTATTATGTTTGGGAAGGGTGATAAGATTTTTTTTATATATAAAATGTTGTATTTTTTTTTGGAGACTGAGCTTGCATTCCATGAGTGGCAGAGTGGTTAGGAGTGGCAGATTCTAGCGACATTCTGCCTGTTCAGATATGGGCTCATGGTTGAGTGTCCCATATCTTGGGGGGGTGTGACGCCTCCCGGCGCTAGCAGAATGGTTGCGTGGGGCATTGCAGCTCGCTAGCGCTCGCCAGGATGGGGGGATGGGCTACAGTTGTCCTAGAATGATCTGCTTTCTTTTATTAGTGTCGTGTTGCCACAGACAGTCTAGAAATGGTCTTTGTTTTGGTCTGTGACCGCGCCTTATATTTTATATTCGCTATAATATAAATGTTGCTTGTGTGGGAGGCGAGCGAGAGCGGGTGAGGGAGTACACCTGGCAGCGGGGGCTGAGCTATGACGCGGCTCGCTTGGGCGCTGACGGCGTTGGCGGCCGGGTGGTCAACTAGTCCCTTCCCGTCGCGGCCTCATGTTTTTTTACCAAGCTCAGAGCTTGCCTGACACGCGTATCGTCTACATCCTTTGCAATTCTGTGCCCCATACTCGCCACTTTGCATACTATTTCTCTCTCTCGACTTCTCCTTTCTCATTCTCTACTCTTTATTAAACTCAACATCCCTTCTGGTTTCAGCATAGACGTTCACCGTCGGCCAGTCGTATTGTATGCGAAGCTCTCAGATATTTCCATGTATTAGGCTTTAACCCTTTACGAGCGGCCTATGCGGTTTATTTATATGTACCGCCCAGCGGGGTGTTTTTAGCCAAAATAGGGCTGTTTACGTGATCATTTTCATGCCTAAATAAGACCCAGAACGTAAAACAAGTATATATCCCTGAAAGGGCATAAACAGAGCTTTCGAATGACACCATAACGATCCTTTTATGATGGCTAGTTTTCTTGCAATAACCGTGCAACGCGAGTGCAAAAAGCATGTAATTAGCCACTTTCCCGATACAATTCCGTATATAGCGAGTGAGAGAGGTAGGAGGGAGGTGAGATTCGTGTCAGTAGGTTCGCCGCGGTGGTCTGGAGCAGTCATACACTCGCTACTCTCCTGCCACCACTTGTCTCTCTCTCTCAGCAACATTACGTGCTGAAATTGCCACTCGAGTTATGTCGAGCGCCGCCACATAGTCCAGCTTTATTTAACTCGACTTAAGTTGCGCGCCGACTTTTAGGGGTTAATGAGGTTTGGAGAGACAGACTTTTCCGTGTGTGTCCTCTCTCGGGAAGGTTGTAGACCGGTATATGTCTCCCTGGCAAGGTGTTGAGTGATTCTGCTGGGTTATTTAAAGCTAGACTGGGGGTAAGGTTACTGTGTCGTTGTCTCCGATGTGTGCAGTGTTAGCTAAGCCCTGCACGACATCGACAGGTACTGTGGGAGCCTAGGTTGTCTTCGGGTGGGTTTACTTTGCGAGCACAGCACTGTGGTGTGAGAGGGCCATAGCCTATCCCTCACAACATAGTGCTGCCTCTTTGTGTTGACTTCTGAGGGATCGCCAGGATAGAACTAGGTACTAGAGACCTAGATTTATCAAGAGAGCATCCCCGTCATATAACGTATTTAACGTCATATAATCTTCATTATACCACCTTCGGACAACGTTAGGCTACGAGCCGCATGCTCGCCCATTGTTGCCCTGCCTTGATACCCCAGCTAGACTTTATTAACCGAGCAGACACTGGTTAGAGATAAGCCCCATTATTATATGTATGCCACATTATTATTCACTGCACTTTTGAGCCGAGGTTGTTGTTGAGTTGCACAACCCTAGTAGGCTGTTGTGTTGTGTCACGAAGCATTTCTTTAGTTGTCGAGCATTACTACCTTTGCGCAGTCTTTATTATTCGCCTGCCTATTATTACTATATGTCCTAGCATTTATTGTGACCCGTATTCTGCATTATAATTGTTCAAGATTCTTTACGAACATCTTCCCAGCATCAGACTTATTTCAGAAGTTTCCAGTTGATGTTGCAGGACTAGCATTGCACTTTCTTTAATACAGGAGTGCAGTTATTTGAGTATCTACCGTAACGTTAAATAATCACGTTACTTATCTTTTCTTTGTGTAACCTAAACGAGTAATCTTTTACTGTTTGAGAATAGGCTGTTTCATCGAGCGTCAGCCTAGTGTGTGTGCACCAGTTACCGAGTCATAGGATACCTCGTGGTCCAGGCACGACTCAGGGCGGTAATGGTGTTTTGTTTTCCAGTGTTTAAGGCAGGGGTTGGATCTAGTGTTACCGTTGTTGCATTTTGCCATTATCTAGTCCAATGTTGAAGAGCCCTGTGTCTTTGAGAACCTGGATCGTAACACTTGAATGACTCTTCCCAAATGGTAGACATATTTGCTCGATTACTCTAGTTGTTTTTCAGTTACAGAGGATAGAGGTCATGATTTCTCGCCTACTTACAGCGAATAGACTATAGACAATATTTGATTGCCAGAAGAACAATCTATTTCAATTAAATATTCATAAATGTAATCAAGTATATTAAGTTTAAGGGGAGATCTCCACTTGTTTCTCTCATGTTTAGTCCCATTGCTTTTGATATTATAAAACGTTTGCCCCATTAGTTTAGCGATTTTAAGAACTTTCACCCCATATTAAGACCTTTCGTGCCATTCAGGTGTCAATTTTATCCTGGCGAGCGATAGCGAGCCTGTAATTTAAGAGGAATCGGCCTTCGGCCGGGACATTTTTCTACCGAAAAATGTACAAATTTATCTTGAAAGGGAATCAAGGGGGTGTATTTTTAAGCTTGATGGAGGTCTAGGGAACAAACTAAATACCTCCCCTTAAGGGGAACTGGGTGTATACTGTATATATTTGCCTGTCTTTAGTAGCCCTTTGTTGCCCTTAGTAGTTCTTAGTAACCCTTTGTTGCCCTTAGTAACCCTTTGTTGCCCTTAGTAACCCTTTGTTGCCCTTAGTAGTTCTTAGTAACCCTTTGTTGCCCTTAGTAACCCTTTGTTGCCCTTAGTAACCCTTTGTTGCCCTTAGTAGTTCTTAGTAACCCTTTGTTGCCCTTAGTAACCCTTTGTTGCCCTTAGTAGCCTTTTGTTGCC
The DNA here is from genome assembly GCA_032716605.1 of Paralithodes platypus. NCBI lineage: Eukaryota > Metazoa > Arthropoda > Malacostraca > Decapoda > Lithodidae > Paralithodes > Paralithodes platypus. The sequence continues at coordinate 45,362,396 of CM064503.1, forward strand.
CTTCGTACCCCTTTGTTGCCCTTAGTAGCCCTTTGTTGCCCTTCGTACCCCTTTGTTGCCCTTAGTAGCCCTTTGTTGCCCTTAGTAGCCCTTTGTTGCCCTTAGTAGCCCTTTGTTGCCCTTAGTAGCCCTTTGTTGCCCTTAGTAGCCCTTTGTTGCCCTTAGTAGGCTTTTGTTTGCCTTCGTACCCCTTTGTTGCCTTTAGTAGCCCTTTGTTGCCCTTTGTTGCCCTTAGTAGCCCTTTGTTGCCCTTAGTAGCCTTTTGTTGCCCAAATACAATAAGACAAACAGACAGACAGACAGACATATCACAGACAGACAGACAGAGAAGTTGCTAGACATATAAGCTATGCACACATAACAGATGAACTATAGGTAGCGCCAACGAACTTGACAATTTTCTTGACTCCTTAACTTCTCATAACTCAAAAGGGCCTAGAGCAAATACAATTGTCAAGTTCGTTGGCGTTACCTATAACAAATGCTGAACAAAAAACAAAACACTACTTTTGGTAAGGCTGTAGGGTTCAGGTCACGCGGGGTACTCTGCCTGGTAATGGCTAAGGTCCCCTGGGAGGCCCAGGGTCTTTAGTGCTCAACCCTTCAGTACCCCAAAAGTACCTCTCTTCTATCCATCTCATAGCTCGTAGTAATTAGCTCTTAGATAGATAGATAGATAAATAACTGAATATATGGGTATATAGTTATAGATAAACAAAGTGTTATGACTCATTTCGACACGACCCCACAATCATGGACATCCTATTACCAGCCCTCACATAGTCCTCTCACCATCCCTCACATAGTTCTCTCATCAACCCTCACATAGTCCTATTACCAGCCCTCTAATAGTCCTCTCACCATCCCTCACATAGTTCTCTCATCAACCCTCACATAGTCCTCTCACCATCCCTCACATAGTCCTCTCACCATCCCTCACATAGTTCTCTCATCAACCCTCTCATAGTCCTATTACCAGCCCTCTAATAGTCCTCTCACCAGCCCTCTCACCAACCCTCTCATAGCCTCCTCATCAACCCTCTCATGGCCTTCTCTCCAGCCCTCTCATAACCTTTTATCAGCCCTCTTATAAGCCCTAATAGCAGCCCTCTCATGGCCTTCTCTCCAGCCCTCTCATAGCCCCCTCACATATATTTCATCAGCCCTCACAAGCCCTCTCACCAGTCAGCCCACTTCCCAGCCCTTCACCTGGCCAATTAGTTGATAATAATGATCGTAACAACCACACCTGAGCTGGATAATGAACACGTTATCCCTGTTTAACTAAGGCATCACGAGTAATCTGTAAAAGGTGTGTGTGTGTGTGTGTGTGTGTGTGTGTAATAATAATGATCGTGACAGCCACACCTTAGCTTGATAATGAACACGTTATCCCGGTTCAACGAAGGTATCATGAGTAATCTGTAAAAGGTGTGTATGTGTGTGTGTGTGTGTGCGTGTGTGTCTGTGTGTGTGTGTGTGATAGAACAAACCTCTTCAAACACATTGTAGTTATAGTCGTAATTATGTGTTGGTCAGTAAATGCATCTTTCCTCCTCTCTTCCTATTCCTCCCTGTTTCATCCTCCTCCTCCTCTTTTACCTCTTCCTCCTCCTCCTCTTTCTCTTCCTCTTCCTCCTCCCCCTCCCCAACACGTCCTCCTCGTTCCGTACCCATTTCCGGTTTATAGTCGCTTCACCAACAAACCATTTCTTAAAAAAAAAAAAAAAAACGTTAGTTCGCTTAAGGGGAGAGGGTTGTTTTTTCTGGACCCCCTTCTCGCTCATGCTTAGCCCCATTAGACTTCAAATTTTACGAAGTTCGGCCCATTAGTTTGGCGATTTTAAGACATTTCGCCCCATTTCTTTGTCAATATAAAGACTTCGTGTCATTTAGGTGTCGTTTTTTTCCTGGCGAGCGATAGCTAGCCAATATTAGCTAAACATTGTCTTTATATACTGTATGTTGTTACTCATGTCCAGACGAGTCATTTGAGACTAGTCTAGTAGTTTGACATCTCTACTATGGTATACAGTTTGGGGCAAACATCAGTGCTTAAGAACTCTTATGGAAAGTAATTGAAAGGGGGCTGCCAAAGGCAATGTAGAGTAAACCTATGATGGCCCAATATCTAGTTTAGGAGTAAAGTCGGTTGGTGGAGGTAACATAATATTTTCATTCAGGTTCAGGGGTAGTTTACAGAGAGGCCTTCCTTAGGGTTAAGGCCCCATTAATTACTCTTTCCATTCGTCTATCCATAGCCTATGATAGCGCAGTTGGAATGTGTGTACATGCTTAGATTGATATGCAGGAGTCGAAACTGTATAATAAATCGTAGGCTTGTCCACCATTCTTTAACTGTCTTCGTAGCGCAATGGATAAATGCACTGAATTTCGGTGTGAGCATCCTAGGTTCGAATCCCTGGACTGCCACATGTATTTGTTGATTTCATTACTTGAGTTTAGGAGTAAAGTTGGTTGGTGGAGGTAACATAATAATTTGATAATATTGACTATTTGATTGCGTGTGTCAATTTTGATACTTGTATCACGAAATGCACAATTCCCACAAATTCTGCCTCTAAGCCGCTACACTATTTATCAAATTAGAGTACAAACACCCATAGTACTACCAGCATGGTAATTATAGTATAAACACCCATAGTACTACCAGCATGGTAATTATAGTATAAACACCCATAGTACTACCAGCATGGTAATTATAGTACAAACACCCATAGTACTACCAGCATGGTAATTATAGTATAAACACCCATAGTACTACCAGCATGGTAATTATAGTATAAACACCCATAGTACTACCAGCATGGTAATTATAGTACAAACATCCATAGTACTACCAGCATGGTAATTTTGGGATAACATTTCTCTAATTCTTCTTTTCGTTCTCACTGTCCATTTTTGCACTTCTTAAGGGAGCCCACCTCGCTTTTTTTTTCTCTCTCTCCCTCTCTCTTTGGCTTGTGTCCATTCGGCCCCATTCAGCCTACTGTTTCAAGACATTTACCCCCATCCAGATATAAATATTTTCCTGGCGAACGGTAGCAAGCCAGCATATATATATATTTTTTGTATAGCGAGCTAAATTTGTACATTTTTCGATAGAAAAATTTCTCCGGCGAAGCCGCATTTCTCCATAAAATGCTGGCTCGCTATCGCTCGCCAGGAAGAAATCGACACCTGGATGGGAATAAAAGTCTTAAAACAGTTGGCTGAATGGAGCCGAATGGATACAAGCCAAAGAAAGAGGGAGATAAAGAGAAAACAAGCGAGGTGGGCTCCCTCAACTCCATTCTTTCACTTCTTAATACTTCCCTTTCTCTCATTATGTATGCTTGTAATCCTTTTAATATTTCTTCTCCAAGGTCTGTCTGTCTGTCTGTCTCACACTCTTTCTCTCTCTTCATCTTTGCTATCCTTTCCTTCCACTTTCTCTTAGGGTTGCTATCTCTATTAGGATTAAGTCCTGGCCACCTCGCAGGGATCGTAAGATCTGTGTGGCCAGTGTATATATGTTAATCAATGTAAATATCTCTCTCTCTCTCTCTCTCTCGTGGACAAAGGGAAGATAGAGGGAACAACGAATCCAACTGCTTCTTTCCCACCTCTTCTTGCTCTCCTTTAATGAGAGAGAGAGAGAGAGAGAAAGATATTTACATAGATTTACATTTACATAGATACACTGGCCACACAGATCTTACGATCCCTGCGAGGTGACCAGGACTCAATCCTAATAGAGATAGCAACCCTAAGAGAAAGTGGAAGGAAAGGATAGCAAAGATGAAGGCGCTCTCCCCACCCTCCGCTCCCTCCGGCAATATGCCGTACATGAAAATAGTTAGAAGTGAATAACCTTGCAGGACTTGGAAATCGCCTGAAGGAATTTATAGTATAGTTAGAAATGGAAAGGAAAAGGCATGCACACCTTCACTTTTTTTTTTTTTTTTTTTTTTTTCTCTCTTCAACTGAAAACGTTTTGATTTCCGCCAGGTTCTCTTATCAGTGATCAGCTTCTACTGCAGACCAACTTTTCTGTGATATGTGTCTAACCTTTTTTTAAATGTGTATATCGAGTCACTGTCAATAACTTCATTAGGGAGCTTATTCCACTCATTAATAATACTGTGGGTGAAGAAATTTTTAGTTATGTCTAGGTTCGCTTTCCTGCCTGTTAGTTTTAATTTGTTTCCTCTTGTGGAACCTTCTTTGGCTATCTTAAATAGATTATTAGAATTTACGTTACTAAAGCCTTTTAGTATCTTAAAACACTCTATCAGCTGTCCCCTTATTCTCCGTTTCTTAAGCGAAAACAGGTCGAGTTCTCTTAATCTCTCATTGTATGGCTTATTTCTAAGGGAAGGGATTAACTTTGTTGCTCTACGCTGAACGGATTCTAGTTTCTCTATGTCTTTTATTAAGTAGGGAGACCAAAACTGCACAGCATACTCCAGATGTGGCCTCACAATACTTTTATATAGTGGTACAACTATGTCTTTACTATGACAATGAAAATTTCTTTTAATGAAACCTAGCGCTCTATTTGCTTTGTTAGATGCTGCGGTGCATTGGCTTGTAGATTTTAGATTTTCATTGATAAGCACTCCTAGGTCTTTTATCTGTGATACGCTCTTTATCTTTTCTCCATTCATATGGTTTTCGTATTTGTTGTTTCGGGAGCCTATTTGTAGTATCAGGCATTTGTTTACGTTAAAGGGCATCTGCCAATTTTCTGACCACTCTGATATCTTGTTTAGAGAGAGAGAGAGAGAGAGAGAGAGAGAGAGAGAGAGAGAGAGAGAGAGAGAGAGAGAGAGAGAGAGAGAGAGAGAGAGAATGTGTGTGAGTGTGAGAGAGAGATATTATATTTACATAGATTTGCATAGATACACTGGCCACACAGATCTTACGATCTCTGAGAGGTGGTCAGGACTTAATCCTAATAGAGATAGCAACCCTAAGAGAAAGTGGAAGGAAAGGATAGCAAAGATGAGAGAGAGAGAGAGAGAGGGGGGGGGGTGAGTACGCCGTTGTTTATCACACACTAAATAAATAAATATATAAATATATAAATAAATAAAGCTAATAAACAACACAAAATGACAGTAAAATAAGCGGTAAGGGACAAGACCATTATCCCCACATTAATACGCGTTACGGGACCAAATAAATCTTCCCCGACCCAACAAGACACTAGCGCTAAAGACAATCATTTCTATATCCCTTTGAGCACCAGCAACGGGTGTAATATTTGATTCTACCTATATGTGGACGGTATTATGCAGCTTGGGAAGGATCTGTGGTTGTTAAAAGGGTTGCTTCAGATAGTTGGAAGCTCTATTATTGCTAGAGGTTCTTCCTAAGCTGAATACAATCGTCTAATAATTGCCAGAATATGATGAAAATGACGTCCCTGGTACTGGTTGGGATATAAAGAAAACCAAGGAACATCAAGAAAATCAATGAAAATCAAGAAAATCAAGGAAATCAAGGAATACGAAAAAAATCAAATCAAAGAAAATCAATGAAAATCAAGAAAATCAAGGAATACGAAAAAAAGAAAAATCAAAGAAAATCAAGGAAAATCAAGAAAATCAAGTAAAATTAAGGAATATCAAGACAAATCAAGAAAATCAAGGACAATCAAGAAAAGCGCAGGTGGGGGCAAGACAAGCGAGACAGCCGGAAGAAATGAAGAGGGAGGGACTTAATGGGGGTCACCGGCTTTTTTAAAATCTTTCTCTCCTTTTCTCTCTTTCCCTGGCTTGTATCCATTCGGCCCCATGCAGCCAACTGTTTTAAGATGTTTATCCCCATCCAGGTGTCGATATCTTTCTGGCGAGCTATAGCGTGCCAGCATTGTATGGAGAAATCCAGCTTCGCCGGAGACATTTTTCTATCGAAAAATGTACAAATTTAGCTTGCTGTCAAAACAAAAATATGTATATATGCTGGCTCGCTCCCGCTCGCCTGGAAAATATTGACACCTGGATGGGGGTAAAGTCTTAAAACAGTAGGCTGAATGGGGCCATATAGATACAAGCCAAAGAGAGAGGGAGAGAAAGAGAAAAGAAGCGAGGTTGGCTCCCTTAATGACCCATGGAAAATTATTGAAAAACCCTATCGCAAAAAAAAAATAGAAAGTGAGAAAAAAGCGAAATTCATGCATCGCTGGGAAGGAAATCTGCGAGGAAAGTTGAACATGAGGAGGGAGGGAGGGAGGGAGGGAGGGAGAGGGGGAGAGAGAGGGAGGGAGAGAGATGTGAGAGAAGCGTAACAAAAAATATATAAATAGATAGATAGATACAGAGAGAGAGAGAGAGAGATTCGTTAAAAGGACATTTATGAAGGAGAGAAACAGGAGAGAAATATATAAATATATACCGGTATATCGTTATTGGTAAGAAAGCTTTAATTAAATATAGAAAAGATAATGTGGAAGAATTAACCCTTTCAAGCTCCGATACGCGTTTCTGTTTTGTTTTCTGGTTATTATTAGACGATTTTATTCAGATTAGGAAGGGTATATGGAAGTCAGAGGGTTGGTTGAGATAGCCTTTACCCTTTTAATACACACAGATCCTTCCTAAGCTGCATAAAATCGTCTAATGGTAGCCAAAATAAACTGCTAAAACACGTCAGAGCTTCAAGGGGTTAACATAATCACTCTCTCTCTGTGCCTTCATATATCACTCTCTCTCTGTGCCTTCATATATCACTCTCTCTCTGTGCCTTCATGTATCACTCTCTCTCTATGCCTTCATATATCTCCACTTATTTTTCATTCTATCTACATATCTATCAATCTATCTGCATAATTATATTATATCTATCTACCTATCTATTTATCTATATATTTCTATCTACATCTACATCTATCTATAATTGTATCTACACATCTATCTATCTATCTAATTATCTATCTACCTATCTATCTACATAACTATCTACCCATCTATCTATCTAGCACCGTGGCAGTATGAGGGAGGAATGTGATACAACTTGATCAACTAAGATATGACGCTCTTGGGAGAGAGAGAGAGAGAGAGAGAGAGAGAGAGAGATTGGCTATAACAGGAAGAAGGAGGTGCTACAAGGGATGGGTAGTATCTTATAGACCTTGCTGTCCATTCCAGGCAGATATTCCAAACATAACACATAAATAAATAAAGCCTATAAATAAATACAATATTTTACACATTTATTTTGAAGGGGGGTCTAATGGATGTGTTTTAAGCTTGATGGAGGTCTAGGGAGGAAAGTAAACAAATATGTGAATGAAGTAAATACCTAACAAAGGAACTAGGTAGGAAAGAAAAAAAGAGAGAGAGAGAGAGAGAGAGAGAGAGAGATAAAGGGGGGTCAACGTTTTGTTTTTTATCTTTCTCTCCTTTTTTCTCTTTCCCTGGCTTGTATCCAGTCGGCCCCAATCAGCCAACTGTTTTAAGACGTTTATCCCCATCCAGGTGTTGATTTCTTCCTGGCGAGCGAAAGCGAGCCAGAATTGTATGGAGAAATCCAGCTTCGCCGGACACATTTTTCTATAGAAAAATGTAAAAATTTAGCTTCCTGTCAAAACAAAAATATATATATGCTGGCTCGCTATCGCTCGCCAGGAAAATATTGACACCTGAATGGGGGTAAACGTCTTAAAACAATAGCCTGAATGGGGCCGAATGGATACAAGCCAAAGATAGAGAGGGAGAGACAGACAAAGGCCATTCGGTATTCTTAAAGAGAATAGGTGGAGATGAGCAGAGATTTTAGCACACTTATCCTCTCTCTCTCTCTCTCTCCTCAACCTCAACCTCTACGATGAGAGTAAAGCTGTAGATATTATATACCTTGATTTTCAAAAGGCCTTTGACAAAGTTCCCCACAAACGTTTACTGCTAAAACTAAAAGCGCATGGAATACAAGACGGTGTGTTGAAATGGATAGAAAATTGGCTCAGCAACAGAAAGCAAAGGGTAGTCATAAACGGTAAGGCATCTAAATGGACCAATGTAAGTAGCGGGGTACCCCAGGGATCGGTACTAGGACCAATTCTCTTTCTAATTTACATCAACGACATAGATGAGGGTCTCACCTGCACAATCTCAAAATTTGCTGACGATACAAAAATTGCAAATAGCGTACTCTCAAAAGAACAAGTTGACGAGATGCAACACAATCTAGATAAATTGTCATGTTGGGCCCAAATTTGGCAAATGAGTTTCAATGCGGATAAATGTAAAGTACTACATGTCGGATACCTAAATGAGAAAGCAAACTATTCGATGAATGGCACTCAGCTTAAGAATGTAAACAGAGAAACTGATCTGGGAGTAACAATATCGAGTAACCTAAAACCGAGTCAACAATGTTCAGAAGTTGTTAAGAAGGCAAACAAAATAATTGGCTTTATAGGCAGGTCATTTGAGCATAAATCCAAAGAAGTTATCCTAACCCTTTACAATTCCCTAGTCCGCCCTCTTCTGGAATACTGCGTTCAATCCTGGTGCCCTTATTACAAAACAGAACGAGTTCAACGTAGAGTTACCAAAATGATACCTAGCCTAAAGAACAAACCATACGAAGAGCGTCTTAGAGAATTAAATCTATTTCCTTTAACCCAGCGCAGATTAAGAGGTGACTTAATTCAAGTGTTCAAAATCATCAAAGGCATCGACAATATGAACTGTAGTAAGTACTTCACTATCGACCAATCTAATTACACGCGGGGAAACGGTTGCAAAATTATTGGTAAATCTTTTAACTCGCACGAATCTAAGAATTTCTTCTTCAATCGAGTTGTCAACTTATGGAATGGGCTTCCCCGAGACGTTATAGACTGCAGCACCGTTGATTCATTTAAATTCCGCCTAGACAAATATCTCGCATCAAACCCGCGACTGACTGCATTTGTAAATTAATAACTTTATCCTCCCCTCAGTTACTAACCCATATGTCCCCTACTAACTTCCTAGTCCTGCCACATTAGTGGCAGGGCAGTAGTTCCCTTTCCAATGTTCCCTTACCCACTCTAAACCACTGTTTGGACACTTGATCCTCAGTGTTTTGGAGGACAAGCAGCCTAGAAGGGTCACTAGATCTGTTGTTGCTTGATTTCCTTTGTACTCTCTCTCTCTCTCTCTCTCTCTCTCTCTCTCTCTTTCTTTCCATATATATATATAAATATACAGGGTGTCCCAGGGGGAAAGGGCATAACTTTGGGAAATGATAAAACAAAATATTCTAAGCTTATAATGTTCTATAAGAAATATTCCAATTCTCAACCAGTAAAGATATATTGCATGTTGAAAATGGCATTTTCTTAAGTATTTCCTCATAAGGGTGGCCTAGCTATCCTAATACCTACCACACCTCCATCTAACCGAGATTATTTTACCATGTTATTGTAAAGATAATATAATTTTGTAAGTTGCAAAATGATTATAAAAATATTAGCTCACTTTGGACCAGTTGAAAAGTATCTGACATGGAAGAGTCCAATACAGTGATGTAGGGGAGGACACTAATTAAAACCTTCAATATCTTTTTAACGGTTGAGATTTGGATTTTTTGTTATAGAACATTCTAGGCTTAGAATACCTTTTTTATCATTTATCAACGTTATGCCCTTTCCTCCTGGGACACCCTGTATATATATATATATATATATATATATATATATATATATATATATATATATATATATATACATACATATATATATATACACAGTATCATAGACTACAGTAGATCTGGACTCGACACGAAAATGGAACTTTGCAGTAAGGAACCCAAAATCAGAGATCGAACATCTACGTTCGAACCTCGAAACCACGAAAATATCAAATTTTCGTGGTTTCGAGGTTCAAACTCTAATTTTGGGTCCCTTACTGCAAAGTTCCATTTTCGTGTCCAGTCCAGATCTACTGTAGACTATGACAGTATATATATATATATATATATATTGAGAATATATCACAAATACACGTGAGCCACTAAATGTTTCTAGTCTCTCAGTGGGGATCGAACCATCGACCATCAGGATGATAGCCGACGCTTTAATCAATTACACCACGGCAGTCTAAAAGACACGCAGCCTTCTATCCTATTTATGTTAGGGAGAAGGGAAACCCATATATATATATATATATATATATATATATTATTATTTTTTAGGGGGGATTGAACTATAAACTTCCAAATATTTAGAATCTAACCTGAAAAGATATATATCACAACAAACATTCACAGAACACAACGCTTCCAACATCGCAAACTTTAGAAGAACTGCTACCGATCTGGAGTTACGGAAAGGTTAAGGGAGCCCACCTCGCTTGTTTTCTCTTTCTCTCCTTCTCTCTTTGGCTTGTATCCATTCGGCCCCATTCAGCCTACTGTTTTAAGACGATTACCCCCATCCAGGTGTCAATGTTTTCGTGGCGAGCGGTAGCGAGCCAGTATATATATATTTTTGTTTTGACAGCAAGCTAAATTTGTAAATTTTTCGATAGAAAAATGCCTCCGGCGAAGCCGGACATCTCCATACAATGCTGGCTCGCTATCGCTCGCAAGGAAGAAATCGACACCTGGATCGGGATAAACGTGTTAAAACAGTTGGCTGAATGGGGCCTAATGGATACAAGCCAGGGAAAGAGAGAAAAGGAGAGAAAGAGAAGAAAAAAGCAGGTGACCCCCTTTAGAATATCTGACACCCATCTGGAGTTACTTACTAAAAGGTTAAATATTTGCCTTCCAACGGCGCCTTCCAGATCTGTCAGTCAACGGGGCTAAACAGGAGGGAGAAGGGGGTCCAGAATATATAATACCCTTTCAACGGCGCCTTCCAGATCCGTCAATCAAGGGGGCTAAACAGGAGGGAGAAGGGGGTCCAGAATATATAATACCCTTTCAACGGCGCCTTCCAGATCCGTCAATCAAGGGGGCTAAACAGGAGGGAGAAGGGGGTCCAGAATATATAATACCCTTTCAACGGCGCCTTCCAGATCCGTCAATCAAGGGGGCTAAACAGGAGGGAGAAGGGGGTCCAGAATATATAATACCCTTTCAACGGCGCCTTCCAGATCCGTCAATCAAGGGGGCTAAACAGGAGGGAGAAGGGGGTCCAGAATAGAAACCTCTTTCACCGGCGCCTTCCAGATCCGTCAATCAAGGGGGCTAAACAGGAGGGAGAAGGGGGTCCAGAATATATAATACCCTTTCAACGGCGCCTTCCAGATCCGTCAATCAAGGGGGCTAAACAGGAGGGAGAAGGGGGTCCAGAATATATAATACCCTTTCAAACGGCGCCTTCCAGATCCGTCAATCAAGGGGGCTATACAGGAGGGAGAAGGGGGTCCAGAATATAATACCCTTTCAACGGCGCCTTCCAGATCCGTCAATCAAGGGGGCTAAACAGGAGGGAGAAGGGGGTCCAGAATATATAATACCCTTTCAACGGCGCCTTCCAGATCCGTCAATCAAGGGGGCTAAACAGGAGGGAGAAGGGGGTCCAGAATATATAATACCCTTTCAACGGCGCCTTCCAGATCCGTCAATCAAGGGGGCTAAACAGGAGGGAGAAGGGGGTCCAGAATATATAATACCCTTTCAACGGCGCCTTCCAGATCCGTCAATCAAGGGGGCTAAACAGGAGGGAGAAGGGGGTCCAGAATATATAATACCCTTTCAACGGCGCCTTCCTGATCCGTCAATCAAGGGGGCTAAACAGGAGGGAGAAGGGGGTCCAGAATATATAATACCCTTTCAACGGCGCCTTCCTGATCCGTCAATCAAGGGGGCTAAACAGGAGGGAGAAGGGGGTCCAGAATATATAATACCCTTTCAACGGCGCCTTCCAGATCCGTCAATCAAGGGGGCTAAACAGGAGAGAAGGGCTTCCAGAATATATAATACCCTTTCAACGGCGCCTTCCTGATCCGTCAATCAAGGGGGCTAAACAGGAGGGAGAAGGGGGTCCAGAATATATAATACCCTTTCAACGGCGCCTTCCAGATCCGTCAATCAAGGGGGCTAAACAGGAGGGAGAAGGGGGTCCAGAATATATAATACCCTTTCAACGGCGCCTTCCAGATCCGTCAATCAAGGGGGCTAAACAGGAGGGAGAAGGGGGTCCAGAATATATAATACCCTTTCAACGGCGCCTTCCAGATCCGTCAATCAAGGGGGGGGGGGGGATACTCTTGTTCACGAGCCAGCTTCACCTAACATAAATTAAGGGGAGGGTTTTAGTTTGCTCCCTAAACTATCAAGCTTAAGAAATACCTCGAAGACCCCCTTTAAGTTGAATGTGTACATTTTTCGGTAGACAAATTTCTCGGCCGAAGGCCGATTCCTCAATATGTAGGCTACAGGCTCGCTGTTGTTCGCCAGGAAATAAAAATAGAGTGCCAGGAAAAATTCGACACCTAAATGGCACGAAAGGTCATACAATTGACAGAAATGGGTCGAAAATTAATATATATATATATATATATACTGTATATATAACAAGCACACAAACAGATGCTAAAATTAATATTTTCAATGAGATGGCAATACAATTATATCAGGCTAAAACATGAAAACAATTGATGAACTAATATATGAAACGTATATCAAACAAAAATATTAATTATATTACGGGTTGACTGACTGACTACTGACAGACAGACACACAGACAGACAGAAAGAGAGTGAGAGAGAGAGAGAGAGAGAGAGAGAGAGAGAGAGACTGACTGACTACTGACAGACAGACAGAAAGTGAGAGTGAGTGTGTGTGTGTGTGAGGGTAGGTGAAATGGGTGGGGGGGGGGGGGGGCACAACTATCGGCGGGCGAGGGGTAACAATCAGTGAGAAAGGGGGGCGATGAGGTGTGACGGGGGGGGGGGGGGGGGGGGGGGGGCAGAGCTCCCCCAGGGTCACGACTCACTCAAGAGGTGTGTTCCTACTACTCTAGAACAATTGTTTTACCTGTAGTTTTAATATTAAATAACTATTTATACATTTTGATCCTTCCGAGGCTGCTTATTTATATTCTGACTTAAAATAACAGAATGAATAATAGATAGATAGATATATTAAACAAATAGATAGATAGATAGATAAATAGATAGAGAGAGAGAGAGAGAGAGAGAGAGAGTGTGAGATAGATAGATAGATATATAGAGATAGATAGAGAGACTAGAGAGCTAAATTGGGGTCTCTACTTTCCCCCCTATAGACTTAATGGGCAACGTTGTAACTGCAACGTATTAGCCTAAGAATAAATAAAATACAATGTAGTTGGGTATATTAAGAGTAATGCATCTTGATTATTTGATATACCTGTACACTAAATACAATGTAGTTGGGTATATTAAGAGTAATGCATCTTGATTATTTGATATACCTGTACACTAAATACAATGTAGTTGGGTATATTAAGAGTAATGCATCTTGATTATTTGATATACCTGTACACTAAATTTTAATTTAATATAGACTGTTTTCACTTTATCACCTATGTTCTTCTAAAGCTGAATAATATCCTCTATTGTTAGATAGGGTAAATTCAAGAACCAATGTCTAAATACATAATACAAATAAATAATCGGTTTATTTCGAGCCGGCAGCCAATGAGGCTGAAATTACACAATTCCTTAACCTAACTTATCCTAAGTAGTCAACATATTTGACTCTGGCTGCCACAAGGGCGCCTACATACGGTACCCCTAGTAGGGTTAGGATGTGGGCAGGGAACCAGGTGGAACCCAGAGGTGGCGCATCCACACCTAACCTCCACAGCCAGGGAAGTTGTTATCATAATCCTTGTGATGTCGGGTTATAATATTTATAATCCGTGATTTAGTCTTTACTAAAATCCAATTATGGACTTATAGACTGTAAATATTCTCAACAGGGACACACCGAACACGTTCTTAATCTCACAATCAGTATTCAACAAGGTACTACAGAACTCAGTAACAACACACATGTAAATTATACACATAAGTTTATTTACAGGCATAGGGTTTATAGAAGTAGCTTTGACTTATTACTTAACTATTATGATAAACAGTAAGTAATGCATGTATTGAGTTAGATCATGGATAATCGATCTTTCAATTAGTAATACAAAGTATAAACCTAATGTGGTAAAATGTAGTATATAAAATATGCAATTAAATATAATGAACACGTGACCTATAGCATCAACCCTTAATAGTAATAATGATGTGAGTCGAGTGTCTAGCGTGAACTATCCTACAATAAATATGAGATAGGAATACTCTCTGAATAGGAGAGAATGAACGCGTTGAGAATTAAAAGACAATTATAAGGTTGGCTGGTTCGAGTAATGCTCACGGAGTGAGGGCGCGGGCGTGAGCCAGGTAGACTCTCATGGTTAGTGCTACCTTTGACCAGGTAGCTTCTCAGGTCATACAAGTTACTGCGATGTTGGAATATATAATTCTTGTTTGTGTGACTACAAACTTAGTATCTGAGGTAATGTAACGAATTTAATGGCAATGAAATGTTGAATTCTTTTTACAATTCAATATCTACTTAGCTTAAATTATGTAATTTATGATTTGAAATATATCTTCTTCAATCGATTGTATGTAATAATAACAACTCGGGCCGAGGAATTCAGATTTACTATTTACTATACGATTATGAATGAACAATAGATGAATATCTATTAATCGTAATTAAAGACAAAGTCTGATTAACAAAACTAACGTAGTTAACAGATGTCTTAGAAACGCTTAAATATGATTAGCGTAAAGAATAATTAAACACAATCTTAATTATATAGAAAAGAACGTACATAACGAAGTTGTACTTAACCCACTGAACCCCAGCTAGTTAATAATAAATGTACACGCCAGGACCAGATGGTTGTCAATTTTGTTTTTTTCCCAGAAAACACCAGGAATGGGTTAGAAATGAAGGAAAACCCACACAAAAACGATCCCCTAGGTCATTAAGGGGTCCTACGGTGCGCCCGAAAGTCGGAATTAACATGGGGAAATGGGTAGGCAAAAACAGGTTTTTGTGCGCTCACGCGCACGCGGTTGGACTTTGAGAGTTTTCAACCAATGGCATTGTTGCGTGGGATACTTACACAGTTCCCATACAAATCTGAGCCCTCTAGGTGCCATAGGACCGGAGTAATTAAACCGCGACGCACCCTATGCGTCCTGGGGTTTAGGGTTACATACGTTGCCGACGCAAACGTGTCGTCGCTGGCGTTCTGTGGGTTAATAAATACTCACAATTGTATAAACAAGATATCTGAACGAGTTAACAGTCTTATGAAGAATTCAGCTAATAAGCGGTGTATTCGAATGATGAATAATTAGATAACAGACTCTATGCAAGGCTAGAATTCCTAGCCGAGAAGAATCAGAATGATCTACATCAGTAATCAAATGAACATCAATTATAGTTCATATAATAATTACAATAACGCTTAAGTAAACGAGCGTAAGATTAGGATCTCGGGAAGCAAATATATATAAATAATTAATAATAAAACTTCTCAACGAGGGGGGACTGAGATAAATCAAATGTGAAATTGAGCGTAGGTTCTAGATAACAGGTTATGATTAGGAAGGGAATAAGTACACGAAATACACTTCGACCTCAACTTGTAACATACATAAAAGGATAACATATACAAGGAAAATCTGTGAGTACTTGGCTAGGTGAATTAATTAACATGTGTATATAATGTATGCGCAAAACATTATAGAAGAGTTACGAAGCAAGATGAACACTAGATCTTAGGCACAGATCTATACATGAATTAAGATAAGATTCAGAAGGATTAATACATACACAATGAATAAGGATCTTGGACACAGATCTATATAGAATCGTAGCACTGTAATATTCACAGACTTTATCTATACCTTTACAACAATAATCACAACTTAAGATATTCAGAGACACTTAGGGTAATATGGGAGGGTAGAGAGCAAGTCTGGCTGACGTGGAACGTAGGTCCGTGGAGCAGCACTTCAGGATGAACGGCGTCTCACAATCAGGACTTCAGGGTCCAGACTTCAGCAGGTACTTCAGCAGGTTCAGCACACTCTCGGGGCAGGGGGAAGGGCTAGGCAGGTCTCCACTGCTGATTGATGTCCCGTTCTTTGCAGAGTTTGGGGCATTACCTCAGTGAATGTTTGCATTAACTCTCACTCTTTCTTTGAGGTTATGTTGGACTTAATTCTTGCCTCTCACTTACATGAGTTCAACGCAATAGGGATATTGTGTATATGGTGTGATCGAGTTGTGATGTTTACTACTTATCGTAGACATATATAATGACTGTTTATATTGGTACATGTATAATAGGTAGTTTATTTATGACTTAGGCATTAGTTACTTAGCTTAATAATTAAGCAATCTTACTTATATGGATTATTCCATAATCCAAACTCCTAGACAACCTTTATTGTAGCTCACCTACTAGTTTTTCTTCCGCGAGGGTTGTGATATCTCCAGGTTCGTCATAACTCGCACTCTTGTCTAGGTCCATTCATTCCTGTAGACTTCTGGCCGTTGGTGTTCTACTTACATAAGCATGGTTTCATTATACTGTAGATCCGGGGAATGAGGAAATGCTGTCTGGTGATTGGCGGGCACGGTTTGAAACCAGGGCTGTGATTGGTTTCTCGAATTTCCCTTTTCTTGGGGTGACTGCGTTATATGCTTGGGTGATGCCCTGTCCCATAGAGAATGAGAAACTCCTGAAGGAAGGGGGTGCTCGGGTATATGTTTTGTTCTTCGTCGTCCCTGCTGTCCTTGCTTCTTTTTCTTGTTCACTTTCAGACTAGCAATACTGCAACTGTCCTTTAACCCCTCTTTCACCAATCCCGTCACTTCAATCCTCATCGGCAGGTAGCTAGGATCGAACCCACGCTACTCGAATCAAACGACTAGAGTAATGTGACTTAAGCTGGTGTCACACGAGCTCATTATCCGGCAATTTTTGATGAGCAAGTTTGTTCTCATGCTATTTTGAGGCTCTTTCACATTGGAATCGGAAGCTAGATCAAAGGTAGATTATGTCAAGTAGTTAAGTTCTTATGAAACCTGAATTCTGAAGCTGCCAGACTACAATTGCCCATATCTATTGACGGAAAATGGGCTCGTGTGACACCGCCTTTATTGCGCTCGGCCACTGTGTGTGTGTATGAGACAGGTTTATACAGTATAGGTGTGGCAGATGTGGGAAGTGGTACAGATGTTAGATATAGGATCTTCATAATTCTTTTACCTTAGGACGGCCTCTCTTCCCACCCCCATCCCCACCTTCTCTCTCTCTCTCACACGTATACAAATGTGTTTTTACGTTCGCCTCTTCAAATCTTTTCCCAACTCACCCTGACTCTCACTCACACACACACACACACACACACACACACACACACACATTTTTTATTTATTTTTATTTTTTTTCTATATTCCAACTTACTTCCTCTCGGGCATAGGCTGAGAGCCTTAACATTCACCGCTTTACAATGAACAGTGAAGCCCGTGAGGTCTTGTTCCAGTCTAGGGAGTGAGACATGTGAAGCACGTAGAGTACAACGAGCACCTGCCATCTTGCCTTCACATGAGGCACGGTGCTCACTCATGGCCCGAAACGACCCCATCTCTGAAGCCACCTCGTTCCCGTGCTTCACTGTCTCATCCCCTACACTCGGACTCTCACACTTACACACACACAACGCCACCTGTTGAGCAGATAACTCACCAGGCATTGCACCCCTATAGCATATTTTGAATATGAGAATATTCATACAGTGCTATTTAATCAGGGAACAATGAGGGTATTTTATTGACGTTTCGGTGGGCTTGTGGTAATGCACTGATACCAGGTACAGCACAAATTCCATCCCAATAATATCTTCCCATTGATACATCGGGATTTGAACCCGGGACCTTTGGATTACCAGGCCAGTGGCAAGACCACTCCACCACACCTCCCCTAAGGTGGAGTGGACATGGCACTGGACTGGTAATCCAATGGTCCCTGGTTCGATACCCGAAGTATCAATGGGAAGATACTATTGGGATGGAATTTGTGCTGTACCTAGTATCAGTGCATTACCACAAAGCCCACAGGAATGCCAAAATGCACCGTCATTGTTCCCTGATTAAATAGCACTGTATGAATATTCCCATATTCAAAATATACTATACGGGGCAATGCCTAGCGAGTTCATTGCTCAATAGGTGGCGTTCTGAGAGTGAGGGTCCGAGTCTTGGGAATGAGACAGTGAAGCACTGGGGCGAGGCAGCTTCACAGCCGTGGGTGGGCAACCGGGCTCCGTGCATGTTTCGAATGCAAGATAGCGGGAGCTGATTGCATCTCAGAGTGCTTCACATGTCTCACTCCCTCGACTGGAATTAGACCTCACGGGCTTCACCGTTGAAAGTATGGTTGAATGTACAGACTCTCAGCCTATGCCTGAGAGGGAGTAGATGGAATATAGAAGAAAAACAAATATATATATATATATGGACCAAAAACCGAGCACTACCCCCTTAAATTCCCAACTCTCTTTTGTAGTTAATGCCGCCAATCTTATAAACAAACTAAATTGTATCCCTTATTTTCACTGACGTAAACAAGAGTGAGAGGTCTGCAAATTAACTGAAAATCCTTGACAACGTTGATATATCTAGGCATTGTTTACTTTACGGTCAAGCATCAATGGACGACTTGTGGAAATGGGATGAAAGAAACAACAAGGAAGCTCGTGTCGATACCAAAAAGAGTGTGTGCATGTGTGTGTGTGTGAGAGAGAGAGAGACAGAGTGAGTGAGTGAGTGAGTGAGTGAGTGAGTGAGAGAGAGAGAGAGAGAGAGAGAGAGTATGTGTGTGTGTGTGTGTGTTAACAAAGTTAGAGTATGGTGAACTAAAGATTTAATTTATCGAGTAAGCTGGTTCGCTTGTTGATCCTCTTATTATTCCCTTGGCTTTCACAACACTTAAGGGGGCCCACCTCGCTTTTTTTTCTCTTTCTCTCCCTCTCTCTTTGGCTTGTATCCATTCGGCCCCATTCAGCCTACTGTTTTAAGATGTTTAACCCCATTCAGGTGTCAATATTTTCCCGGCGAGCGGTAGCGAGCCAGCATATATATATTTTTGTTTTGACAGCAAGCTAAATTTGTACATTTTTCGATAGAAAAATGTCTCCGGCGAAGTCGGATTTCTCCATACAATGATGGCTCGCTATCGCTCGCCAGGAAGAAATCGATACCTAGATGGGGATAAATGTCTTAAAACAGTTGGCTGAATGTGGCCGAATGGATACAAGCTAAGGAAAGAGAGAAAAGGAGAGAAAGATAAAACAAAAAAAACGGTGACTCTTTCTCTGTCTTTACTTGGGTGGGGGTTTATGAACTGCTTTTGCCTTCAGCTCCACTTGTCTGTCTGGCCCTTTATATATACACACACACACACACACACACACACACACACACACACACACACACACACACTCACTCACTCACTCTCTCTCTTTAAGCATCATCTAAGTACTTTTGAGCGTCCCCATGATCTCTAATACCCTACCCCTCCCTTGAGAGCCGACCGCATCACTACCACAATGGCCTTATTCTCTATGGCTTACACACACACACACACACCCACTCTCTCTCTTAACCATCTCCGTGATCTCTTTATCCTACCCGTCCCTTGAGAGCCTATCGTATCACTACCACAATACCCTCTCTCTATGGCTTACACACTGCCTCTCTTTCTCTCTCTCACTCTCTTAACCGTCCCCGTGATCTCTTTACCCCAGCCCTCCCTTGAGAGCCGACCGTATCACCACCACAATACCCTCTCTCTATGGCTTACACACTCCCTCTCTTTCTCTCTCTCACTCTCTTAACCGTCTCCGTGATCTCATTACCCCACCCCTCCCTTGAGAGCCGATCGTATCACTGCCACAATACCCTCTCTCTATGGCTTACACACTGCCTCTCTTTCTCTCTCTCACTCTCTTAACCGTCTCCGTGATCTCATTACCCCACCCCTCCCTTGAGAGCCGATCGTATCACTGCCACAATACCCTCTCTCTATGGCTTACACACTGCCTCTCTTTCTCTCTCTCACTCTCTTAACCGTCTCCGTGATCTCAATACCCCACCCCTCCCTTGAGAGCCGATCGTATCACTGCCACAATACCCTCTCTCTATGGCTTACACACTGCCTCTCTTTCTCTCTCTCACTCTCTTAACCGTCTCCGTGATCTCATTACCCCACCCCTCCCTTGAGAGCCGATCGTATCACTGCCACAATACCCTCTCTCTATGGCTTACACACTGCCTCTCTTTCTCTCTCTCACTCTCTTAACCGTCTCCGTGATCTCATTACCCCACCCCTCCCTTGAGAGCCGATCGTATCACTGCCACAATACCCTCTCTCTATGGCTTACACACTGCCTCTCTTTCTCTCTCTCACTCTCTTAACCGTCTCCGTGATCTCATTACCCCACCCCTCCCTTGAGAGCCGATCGTATCACTGCCACAATACCCTCTCTCTATGGCTTACACACTGCCTCTCTTTCTCTCTCTCACTCTCTTAACCGTCTCCGTGATCTCATTACCCCACCCCTCCCTTGAGAGCCGATCGTATCACTGCCACAATACCCTCTCTCTATGGCTTACACACTGCCTCTCTTCTCTCTCTCACTCTCTTAACCGTCTCCGTGATCTCATTACCCCACCCCTCCCTTGAGAGCCGATCGTATCACTGCCACAATACCCTCTCTCTATGGCTTACACACTGCCTCTCTTTCTCTCTCTCACTCTCTTAACCGTCTCCGTGATCTCATTACCCCACCCCTCCCTTGAGAGCCGATCGTATCACTGCCACAATACCCTCTCTCTATGGCTTACACACTGCCTCTCTTTCTCTCTCTCACTCTCTTAACCGTCTCCATGATCTCATTACCCCACCCCTCCCTTGAGAGCCGATCGTATCACTGCCACAATACCCTCTCTCTATGGCTTACACACTGCCTCTCTTTCTCTCTCTCACTCTCTTAACCGTCTCCGTGATCTCATTACCCCACCCCTCCCTTGAGAGCCGATCGTATCACTGCCACAATACCCTCTCTCTATGGCTTACACACTGCCTCTCTTTCTCTCTCTCACTCTCTTAACCGTCTCCGTGATCTCATTACCCCACCCCTCCCTTGAGAGCCGATCGTATCACTGCCACAATACCCTCTCTCTATGGCTTACACACTGCCTCTCTTTCTCTCTCTCACTCTCTTAACCGTCTCCGTGATCTCATTACCCCACCCCTCCCTTGAGAGCCGATCGTATCACTGCCACAATACCCTCTCTCTATGGCTTACACACTGCCTCTCTTTCTCTCTCTCACTCTCTTAACCGTCTCCGTGATCTCATTACCCCACCCCTCCCTTGAGAGCCGATCGTATCACTGCCATAATACCCTCTCTCTATGGCTTACACACTGCCTCTCTTTCTCTCTCTCACTCTCTTAACCGTCTCCGTGATCTCATTACCCCACCCCTCCCTTGAGAGCCGATCGTATCACTGCCACAATACCCTCTCTCTATGGCTTACACTCTCTATACTATTATTATGGCCAAGAACAAGGTTAAAGGGGAGATTGGGCGCTTTTCTGGTCCTCCTCCTTCCTCATGTTTAGCCCCATAATTATAAATATATATATATATATATATATATATATGCATATACTGTATATTATGCATATACTGTATATGTATGAAATAATTTCCCCTACTCTTCCCTTGAGAGCCGAGCGCATCACTACCACAATACCGTCTCTCTATGGCTTACACTCTCTACACTATTATGGCCGAGTACAAGATCGGATACCCTGCAAGTTCGGGGTTGAAGGTGTTTCTATACTATATTTACCAATTTGTCATTACCTATAACATATACAATTCTATAAACTTTCAGTTACTATATAATAAAAACTGCTCGGTTAGGCAGTATACACACGATTCCTATATCACAATCAATCCAATAAGTATCCCTTTGCTTCCATTATCACGATTTTCGGTGTAACTCTTAATACAAACCTAAGCTGGACATCTCACATATGATCCGTTACCAAAACTTCCTAAAAAAAAATGTGTGTGTGTATTGTGTGTGTATGTGTCACTGTGTGTGTGTGTGTGTGTGTGCGTGTGTGTGATGTGTGTGTGTGTGCTTTGTGTGTTCGTGTTTGTGTGTGTGTGTGTGTTTGCGTGTGTGTGTGTGTGTGTCAGTACTAGCTTACGTAACACCGACCTTCTCCCTCACAACAAATTGCACCAGTAACCTTTCCTACGTTGTCACTTGAAATTCGCCTGAAAAAATATACAAATCAACCCTCTTCCCCTGTTGCACCCTCTCCCGTACTTCTTCATCCATACTCACATCTTTACTCAACACACTGCCCAGATACTTAAATGAGCTGACAATCTCCATAGCCTGACCATTCAGCCTCATCTCACACTCTGAGGATGCACCCCTTTCAAAGACCATAACCTTACTCTTCCCTGCATTTACCTTCAGATTCCGTTTTTCACACACTGTTCCAAACATATTTACCAGACTCTGCAACTCCCACTCACTATCGCTCATCAGAACTGTATCATCAGCAAACAGCAGTACAGGCAAGTTCCACTCATCAGCTGTACACCAACATCCACTGCTCTTCCTTGTATTTCTGTCATGACTCCATCCATATATATACTGAACAACCATGGGGGCATCACACACCCTTGCTTTAACCTAACATTCAGATCAAAGAACTCGCTCTGCTCATTCTCCACACGTACTGCCGCCTTTGCACCCTCATGCATTTAGTCCATAAGCCAGGCCATCGACGGGTATCATCTGGGTGGGCAAATTCTTGTTGCTATTTTCTTTTTCCTATATATGTCCACATTATTTATTGGTATGATAACCTTTGCAGAGGAGTAACTTAATAGTAGTTATGATGCATTCACTATTTTGACCTATGTAAATGCCATACGCAAAAAAAAGGTCAGTCTCCGATGTTGTAAATTTCATAATTTTTGTGTCATTACTCATGATTTAAGTGCCATTTGCAGTTGCAGAGAAGCCCAGCAGATACAGAACCATTCATATAGATAAAATTATATTTATTGATATGAGAAAATCTATTCTATCAATGGTTGTCACCTGACTTTCTATTTCTGTTGCAGACATCTAGTGACCTGAGATATGGCTGCTGAAACTACTGCAATTCCATCCAAAAGGCAACGAATGGAACCTGAGGAATGTGCCATCCACTGCACCGATGACACCTCTGAGCTGGTGTCACCCAGAGACGTGGATTCCTGGAAGACATTGGTCAGGGCGGCGGAGATAAGGAACCATGCTGACCTCATGGGCCTCGCCAGAACAACACCTGAAGGGGAGGTGCCTCAGGTTTGGTACCACAGGAAATGCAGGAGCATCTTCACCATCAAGAAACAACTAGATGCCTACGTCCCAAAGTTACAGGCTGCAGGGAGTTCAGCCAGACCACCACACGCTACTCCAAGCACGTCGAGAGTTCTTGAGGAGAAGTGTATTTTCTGTGAAAAAACTAGCAAGTACATCAAAGGTCAAAAGACCCAAGAGGACATGATCAAGTGCTGTGAGCTGTGGGCAGACAGTAGGATACGAGATGCAGCTGTCAAGAAGCTAGATGACAGAATGCTGTCAAACACCAGCAGGGCGCTTATTGCAGCGGAAGGGCACTACCACAGATCATGCTATCGCTCCTACACTAGAGGGAAGCCAGTTGCAAGCAGTGGACTTGCTGATGCTGAATATAATGCTGATGATCATTATAAGACCGCAGAAACACAGGCTCATGAGGAGCTTTTTTCGTACATCAGGAGCCAACTTCTCCCTTGCCAAGACATTGTGCCCATGGCAACCCTCAGCCAGCGATTTGAAGAATCAATGTCTTGTCATGGCATCAGTATAGTCACCAATTCGTCTAGGAAAAATCTACATCGCAAGATAGAAAAAGAGCTGGGAGAATCTATTCACATCTGCCCTGATGACAACGAAAAACTTCTAGTGTGCACTAACAGTCTCTCGAGGAGTGATCTTGTGAAGAAAACACATGCTCTGCAGGTTGAGTTGGATGCTATGAGAGCTCAGTCAGTTGTATTGGTTGCCAAAGCTGCTATACTCCTGAGAAATAAAATAAAATAGAATGAAATCAACCAAACGTGGACACCTGATGTGAAACAGGACAAAGATATCATCCCACAATCTGTCATCAAGTTTCTGTAAACCTTGCTGACAGGGAAGACTGACTATCCTCAGCCATCTGAAAGAGTTGAACGTCTCACTACCTCCATAGGCAGTGATCTAGTGTTTACCGTCACTGGTGGCAAGACCAAACCACCAAAGCACATCATGCTGCCCTTTGCGGTAAAGTCTCTGACTGGGAACACAGAACTTATTCGTACCCTGAATCGACTGGGCCATGGTGTTTCATACACACAGGTTGAGGAAATTGACATCGCACTGTGCCTCCAAAAGCTGGAGCGATCCCAGACGGGCATGGCATTACCAAGCAACATCTACCAGGGATTCTTCACCACTCTAGCCTTGGACAACATAGACCGCTTGGAGGAGACAACTAGTGGAGAGGGCACATCGCATCGAGTCAACGGCATTGCTGTGCAGCCAAGAATCATCGGACCATTGCCACAAGGTGAAGTCAAGACAATAAAAAAGTCCAAGAAGAGGAGCATATCCCCACCACCAGCATCACTCCCCATGTACAACACTGGTTGGAGAGTGTGGCCCTCAGTCACTGTCACTCTAGATGTGGATGCAGACAAACAGGTCCAGGATGCCAGGGTCAAGAACTTGATCTGGCTGCTTACTCGATTGTCAAAGTCCGTAGAAGACCAAACCATCAGCAGTTGGACTGGATTAAAAATTCTCATCCGCAATGACACGCATGTGGTGCAGGACACTGTGAGCTACCTGCCTACTATTAATGCCCCAGCGACCAAGATGTCGACTGTCAATGAAGTCCTGACCCAAACTGTAAACATCATGGATACCCTGGAACTGAAGGAGATTGTCTGCGTCTTCGACCAAGCCCTCTACGCCAAGGCTGCAGAAATCACTTGGAAGCTTGAGAAGTTCAAGAACATAATATTGAGAATGGGGGCATTCCATACCACTTGCAGCCTTCTATCAACTATCGGGAAGAGGTTTCAGGATGCTGGCCTGAGGGACTTGTGTGTGGAGTCTGGCGTGATTGCAGAAGGATCCATCACTGCTGTGATGGAAGGGCGCAAGTACAACCGTGCTGTCAGACTTCACAAGATCGTGTATGAGACGATGATGAGGCTACCTTGGAAGGGGTTTCTGCCTTGGATCCAAGTCAACCACGGAGTAGAGGCTCACCGTCTGGAAGAAGCCCTCAGGAGCATCTCCACTTTCCATGACGAGGTATCCCAGGCCTCCTTCACAGAGCTCATGGATGATATATCTCTCACTCGCATCCTCCAGGTGTTCCAAGAGTACCTTGGCTCCCTCAGAAATGGCCACCCTCTGGCAGCTTTCTGGGTGTCTTATGTTACGACCGGGACTACAAATAAAACAAGGGCACTTAATGATTGGACTAGTAATAGGGCACTATGCAACAACGGTACGCTAGATCCAAACCCTCGAACTTATATGCCGGCGAACAAAACACCTATACCCTCCAGAGTTAATCTGCGATAACGGGGTATCCTTAACTGGGCATAAATATACTCTACTTCAGCCTAACCGACACTGGTATAGCCTGATAACAGACAAGATGCAAGTTACGTTAAAGTGCATAAAAAGGAATCTATGGAAAGATCAATTAAATCACTGCAAGATTTAATACAATAACAAGATGCTTCAATACAGTTACTTTAAACAACAATAAACTCTTCACTCCTATCTGAAAGAAAGTGAAGTATAGTCCTACAGCATAGACCTGGAAACTTCTGAAGAAAGTCTAATGCTCATAAGATGCTCGTACTGATCTTGAACTATATAAGAACATAAGAACATAAGAACATAAGAAAATGGGAGTCTGCAGAAAGCCGATTGGCCTAAGCAAGGCAGATCCCTGTCCCACACAACCCCAATTACAAAGCCCAATTATAGGCTCAACACTCTAATACCCTGAGGATCATCTTACCAAACCGGTTAGAGATTAACGCAGGATTACGGGGGTCTGCAGAGCGCTGATTGGCCCAACCCGGCTGATTCCCCTTCACACCCAACCCTTCTCGTCCATATGCTTATCCAATTTTTTCTTAAAGCTCCCTATCGTTCTTGATCCCACTATATCACTTGGTAGCCTATTCCACCCATCTACAACTCTGTTACCAAACCAATATTTGCCTATATCTTTTCTGAAACGAAATTTATCTAATTTGAAACCATTGGTACAAGTTCTTTCGCTATCACTGAGCTTTAGTACATTTGTCATGTCCCCTTTGTTAATCCCACTAACCCACTTGAACACCTCTATCATATCCCCTCTAACTCTGCGTCTCTCTAACGAATGTTATAAAGGCAGGAGGCAGGACAACACACGTGTAAATCGAATACACTAAAAGATAGGACATATAATGTTAACTGACACGAGAATACTATAAATGCGCAACGGTAGCAATGCTCGACACTAAAAGAAGTACTTCCTCATCAACGAAACAGCCTACTATGGTTGTGCGGTTCAGCAACAACCTAGACTAATAAATGCTGTGAATAATAATGCGTACATATCAAAGAGCTTATATTAACCCGGGAGCTGCAGGGAGACTCATAAGAGTTCCCCCGGCGCACTGCGGGGAGACTCTTATGAGTGAGTGAAAAAAAAAATCAACTTTTGACATCAAATTTTTTTTTTTTTTTTTTTTATTTTTTATTTATTTTTTTTTTTTGGCCCCTGGGCCATGCAAAATCTCAGTCCTCTACCTCCCCTCCTTCCCCACTTTCCTCCTCTCCTTCAGTTATCACCTATTTTCCCTGTTATTCCCTTATTCTGAGGTATATTTTCGTGCTAACATTAGCGAGTTGCAAGCAGGGTGTTGTAATCACTGATGGCAAGCGAGTGCAAGAGAGAGAGAGAGAGTATCGATCGACTGTGTCTCAGTGGCCTTGGGGGAAATTGGCGGGAAAGCAGGTTGCCTCACCCATACATTATACAACTCGCGGGCTATATCTCCGATTTTGACCATCCAAACGCTGTTTTCACTCGTTTTATTGTTGTTTCAGGTTAATACCTTTATAATCAACCCATAATAGGCGCATATGGATAAGTATTAATGCTATTAATGGCACAATGAATATTTTAGTGACGGAAACACCTCAAATACGTCAGCACAGGGGGACGTTTCCA
Organism: Paralithodes platypus; assembly: GCA_032716605.1. NCBI lineage: Eukaryota > Metazoa > Arthropoda > Malacostraca > Decapoda > Lithodidae > Paralithodes > Paralithodes platypus. The sequence continues at coordinate 45,389,824 of CM064503.1, forward strand.
ATTACCCCCATGCGCACTTCAGAGGTTAAATACTAACAAGTGTCTACTCGATTAATAATGTCTAGCTGGGATACTCTAGGTAAGGAACTGGGGTTGAGCAAGACAGGCTCGTAGCCTAGCGATGTCCTTAAGACTGCATCCTTTAAGTTACGTTAATTGACTAAGGTGCTCTCTTAATAGATCCAGATCACAAGTATCTGGTTCTATCCTGGCGACCCTCTAAAGACAAGCAAAGAGGCAGCAAAGTGTGAAACTGGTGCAGGCCAAAACACTCAGTCAACACAATGCTGCACTCGCAAAGGACGCAACCGAAAAGACAACCCAGGCTACCACAGGACCAGTCGAAGTCGTGTAGGTATAAGCAAACCGTACATACATCGGAGAGAACGACTACAGATACCTTATCCCAGTCTAGCATTAAATAAAAGAGCAGAACACTAAATCAATAATGGAGACACACACAGAGTTCTTAACCTATACTAACTAAGAACCCTCAAAAAACCTATTCTAAGTACATGTAAATATCTCTGAGGACGGCGCATGCAATACAATGGGCCGGCTATGGAAACCGTATGCAGAAACCAAGGGGATAAGTAATTGAATAAAGGCGAGAAGTAATGGAAAAGAAGAAGTTCAGAGAGAGAAATAGTGAAAAAGGTGGTGATCAGGGGAGAGTATGCAAAGGGATGTTAGAAGCACGCGCGCCAAGCCTGTCCTGACAAGGACAGCTCCTGGGGACCCTCGTGTAGGAGGTTAGTTACACAGGAGCCCGCAAAGGTGCGATGGTCGGCCAATCACGGGCCGAGACGTCACAAGACAGCAGGAGTCACGTGACACAGCCAGACATGCCGGCCAATAGCGAGCGAGAGGCAGGGATGCTCCCGCACCTACAGACACTCACTACCATCTCGCTCTAAAAGTATCTCTCATTCCCACGCTGGTACTATCATCACTACTATTGATATAAAATATAACCCATTGTCACAGACGAAAACGAAGACCACCACTGGACTGTCTGTGACAATACGATTACTAGGAAAGAAAGAACAACATTCTCTGATAACTGTAGCCCATTTCGATGTCCCTGGCGAGCGCTAGTGGCTAACAAGAGGCGATTCTGCCAACGCTGGTAGACGTCACACCCCGCCCAAGATATGGGACGCTCAACATTAGGCGAGCACCATATCTGACAAGGCAGAATGCCGACAAGACCCGCCACACCTAGCCACTCCACCAGAAATGAAATGCAAAGCTCAATCTTAAATAAAACAACATATTAGCTTAAAGAAAATCTTATAACCCCTCCCAAACACAATAGCATAATATAGCCTGCTATGCTCCCTGAGCGAGCTTCACAGAGCCCAGCCTACTAAGTGAAAGACAGGTTCAACTTAGGACTTTAGCTATAACATTGGCAACTTACAATTAACTATAAAAAAGAAAGAGTTTTTATGTGATTTTTTGTATTTAATTTTAATTTTGTTTTTGACGGCTGCTCTACAGGGGCAAGCCTGGTTTTTTCTCAACTCTCAAACACACACTGACTGAACGGCGAGGGTGCTCCTTGAAGCGTACCCTCCCGTGACAAACAATCAGCCACAACATTATCAGCGCCCTTAACATGCCACACATCCAACTTGTGTTCCGGCAGCAAAACAACAACTGACACTGATAAACTGCCCAGTTCATCACAAGACTGGCACTTCTCTTCACTCTTTCCGGCAACGGGACCTGCCAATAACCTTTCACTAGTTCTACCTTCGTGATAAGCAATGCAGCCCCGATGCGGTCTATGGTGTCGTCAACTCTAGGTAAAGTATAGGCGTCTGTCAGGGAAAATGCACACACACTCTTGCAATCAACACACACACGGATCTTGCCACTTAACACAGGTTGCAAGGTTACAGGCAACGACCACTCACATTCCTTATCCCTCAGACCCTTCGTCAACATGTAGTCCAGCTCTGCTTTCACAACAGGCTGTCGAGCAGGATTTATACAGTAGGGAGCCAACTGCCTTGCACTGTCTCCAGCCTCCATGTCGGATTCTACCCCGTACATCAGGCCTGGAGAATGAACAAACATGCGGATGTATTGCCACAGCCTAGTAAACAACCTCTCTTGACGCTTAGGAACAAGAGGTTGCAACTTATCTCGACGAACAACATGCTCATTGCCCTCCCACAACCCAACCGAGACTGCAGTTTCTACACTATAGTCTCCCTCCTTCTCCACCTTTGTCCCTAGAACAGCCAGGTCATGAGAGCGACAATCTGTACCACCTGTGCAGTCACTCCCACAGTTCATAATTGCTAATGCTCCCCGCCGATACCATACATGCGCACCCCCGCAATCCTTGCAACTACATCTGCCTGCGCAGCATCACCGCCTTCAGCGACATGGCCAGATACAGTTGGTCTATGGGAGGGCTTTTGCATAATACTAGAGCAGCATTGGGAGGCTATGCGACGACCGGGCACATCCACTCCACAGCCAACCTCACCAATCTGCTCAATGTCCTGATTCTGACCACTACCCTTAGCAGCCATGGGTCGACCCTGACCTGACAACCATGCCAAAGACTCGTCGCCCACCTTGAACCACTGAAACAACGAGGCGAACGGTCTACTCACACTCAAGTGACTTGTCAGCGGAACCTCGTGAACCGCAAGAGTTGTGAGGCCTGGGTGCTCGGCACAAACATTGGGGTATGAACCGAGCGGGTGCTGGAGCGCTGCACACTGCTACTCAGGCAGGTGCTCTAGCGCTTTCATAGCCACCTGGCTCGTGTCCCCCGCCCACTGCTCCACCGAGACATGACAATCCCAACTCTCCTCCACCTGTGCCCCACTGCCCCCCTCTCCTTCTCCACCTTGGCCGCTGCAGACCAACACAGGGACAGTAGGCTGCTCAGGTGGTTGCCTCACAATCTCTAACAGGTTCACATGACATGTTTCACCGTCCTCGAGTTCAACTTGCTGTCTCGGAGTTTTCTCACGCCCTACCTCCTAACCAAGTGTGACAGGTTCTGGGGCCACTCCGGACGTAAACGTTGGTGCTAATACTGAGTCGCCAAGAAGAGCCGCTGGATCAAAACTCACAAAACTTCTCCCAACTTTAGCTTTCTCCTTCCAACCGTTCCTCCGCTGGTCTAGAGACTGAGGAATAGGCTGTGAGACCTTAGATGCACGAGATCGGGTGACAACACACACCCTCTGCTGTAATTGACATCTCTCGACCAACTCCTGCCCCTCCCTACTCACGTCGGCCGCCCTCTCGGCAACGACTAAGGGTGGAACCTCAGAAGTAGGTACCGCAAAGTCGTTGCCGAGAAGAAGGTCGACGCCCTCTACTGGCAGTTTCTCTACGATTCCAACATCTATCTCTCGTGTCACACCATCAACCTCCAGCTCCACTCGAACCAACGGGTATGACCGTGTAGCATTAATACCCTGCACCACAACTACCCGTGCCGCGTTTATAGGTTGGCCTGTAAAGTTTTTCATCAGAGTCTGGGATGCACCTGTATCACGCAACAACTCCAACCCATGCTTGCAACCAGCCCAACTCACGCAGCCACGCCCTCTATGGTCGCAAAAAGCATCGCGGACAGGTTTCGAACCTTCCGGACACTCCTTCACTGGCTGTGCCCCCGCATCTGACATATCACCCCGGGTAATTGCAGAAGACCTCAGAGACACCCCAATGTTGCTAGCCAACGACACGACTGCTGTAGGTTGGTTACTAGGGCAGGAACGTGCAAAATGCCCCTTATTATGACACCTAAAACACTCTACTTCACCCTTGGGCTTCCCCAGAGGTGGGGAAGGGCCCTGACCTTTCTTAAACGGGACTATTTTTGGTTTGTGATCAAAATTAGTATTATTGCTCTCACTTTTGTTATTAAATGTTGCATCACTGACTCGGGGGGTTGGAGTGTTGCGCCCCTTGTTAACTGCATCGGTCCGTTGTGCAGACCCGCACCCACGAATCAGCGATACTCTCAGGTCAGCCAACTCAGCTGCCTTTTGTAGAGTTTTAGGTTGTTTCTCTTTGAGGTTCAAAGTCAGGTCGCCGTCTGTGCATTTAAAAAATTGCTCTAGAAGGAATAACTGCTCAAGCTCTTCGAACGTCGTCACCTTCTCTGACCTCAGCCAATTTCTCAAAGCATCAGACAGTTCCCAGGCATGTTCTAGAAAAGTACACTCACGACCCTTCGTAACACCCCGAAACTTCAACCTATATGTCTCTGGTTGTAACTCGCACGCCCACAGAACAGCTTCCTTTAATACCTCATAATCGATGCAAGACTCCAAGGGCAACGCATCATATGCCTTGAGTCCTTTGCCCACCAACCTAGAGGAAACAAGGGCTGCCCACTTAACCTCGGGCCATTGGTGCTCCCGGCACTTCTTCTCAAAATGCAGGAGAAACTCGGTGACACCCGACTCATCAAATGCAGGGACTAACTTAAGAAGGTGCGATAAAGACTGATCAAGACCTCGATTCCCAGAACCGAGACGCTGCCCTGTCGACTCCACCCGAGACTTCTCAAGCTCTATGTCTGCACAGTACATGGCCTTTCTCTCCTCAGCCTGAATCTTAGCCATCCCCAGCTCAACCTCTCGCTGCCGCTGCTCGAGCTCAGTCTCTCACTGCCGCTGCTCGAGCTCAGCCTCATGCTTTCGTTGCTCAGCCTGCTGGTTAAGTTTGGCGTGTTCGAGCTTAAACAACATCTCGGCAGACAAACCTTGAGGAGGGGGTGCTACTATTGGGGATCCACCCCGTGAATCACCTAGAGGCATACCCAACCGCCAGCGGGCATCGGCCTGCGGGAACGTACCCAGCTCCGGAGCCCGAGGGGGTGCCATGGTAGGAGTCGAGTAGAATGGCGGCTGGGCCGAAGGTGCCCCAGCTCCCGCTCCACCCGAAGCCCCACGCACCCCACCGAGCACACAGGTATCCAGCTCACCTCTCGACAAACCGCTAGTACCGGGCAACCCTAAGACCGTGGCTACACACTGCAGTTCGTACCGGTCTAACCCCGACACCCGATCCGCCGACACAGGCTCCTCCAAAAAAATCTGAGCATCCTCCTCACTGTTCACCACCCGAGCGCCGCTAGACAACTCCACCTTCTCCACCTCCTCGCCTGTGCCCTCATTATATACTGATCCGTCGTTCGACATAGTGTCCACCGGAAATCCTCAACGTTTATACAAAAAAAAGTACCTAAACTCTCATGTAGCACTATTCACTCAAAAAAATGTTGAAGACAACTGAAGTGCTATACTACGTTGCCAAAACAAAATTCCAACGTGTCCAAAATATTCTTCAAAAAACAAATGTCCAAAAATACTGCAATTAGTTCTTAGTTCACTAAATCCTAGACTAAGGTCGCCATTTGTTATGACGACTAAGATAAGATACTAGGCAAGGTCACCATTTGTTATCACGTCTAAGATAAGATCCTAGGCAAGGTCGCCATTTGTTACGACCGGGACTACGAATAAAACAAGGGCACTTAATGATTGGACTAGTAATAGGGCACTATGCAACAACAGTACGCTAGATCCAAACCCTTGAACTTATATGCCGGCGAACAAAACACCTATACCTTCCAGAGTTAATCTGCGATAACGGGGTATCCTTAACTGGGCATAAATGTACTCTACTTCAGGCTAACCGACACTGGTATAGCCTGATAACAGACAAGATGCAAGTTATTAAAATGCATAAAAAGGAATCTATGGAAAGTCAATTAAATCACTGCAAGATTTAATGCAATAAAAAGATGCTTCAATACAGTTACTTTAAACAACAATAAATTCTTCACTCTATCTGAAAGAAACTGAAGTATAGTCCTACAGCATAGACCTGGAAACTTCTGAAGCAAGTCTGATGCTCATAAATGCTCGTACTGATCTTGAACTATATAAAGGCAGGAGGCAGGACACCACACGTGTAAATCGAATACACTAAAAGATAGGACATATAATGTTAACTGACACGAGAATACTATAAATGCGCAACGTTAGCAATGCTCGACACTAAAAGAAGTACTTCCTCATCAACGAAACAGCCTACTATGGTTGTGCGGCTCAGCAACAACCTAGACTAATAAATGCTGTGAATATTAATGCGTACATATCAAAGAGCTTATATTAAAAACTAACAAGTGTCTACTCGATTAATAATGTCTAGCTGGGATACTCTAGGTAAGGAACTGGGGTTGAGCAAGACAGGCCCGTAGCCTAGCGATGTCCTTAAGACTGCATCTTTTAAGTTATGTTAATTGACTAGGGTGCTCTCTTGATAGATCCAGATCACAAGTATCTGGTTCTATCCTGGCGACCCTCTAAAGACAAGCAAAGAGACAGCAAAGTGTGGAACTGGTACAGGCCAAAACCCTCAGTCAACACAATGCTGCTCTCGCAAAGGATGCAACCGAAAAGACAACCCAGGCTACCACAGGACCGGTCGAAGTCGTGTAGGTATAAGCAAACCGTACACACATCGGAGACAACGACTACAGATACCTTATCCCAGTCTAGCATTAAAAAAAAAAGTAGAAACACTAAATCAATAATGGAGACACACAGAGTTCTTAACCTATACTAACTAAGAACCCTCAAAAAACCTATTCTAAGTACATGTAAATATCTCTGAGGACGGCGCATGCAATACAATGGGCCGGCTATGGAAACCGTATGCAGAACCCAAGGGGATAAGTAATTGAATAAAGGCGAGAAGTAATGGAAAAGAAGAAGTTCAGAGAGAGAAACAGTGATAAAGGTGATGATCGAGGGAGAGTATGCAAAGGGATGTTAGAAGCACGCGCGCCAAGCCTGTCCTGACGAGGACAGCTCCTGGGGACCCTCGTGTAGGAGGTTAGTTACACAGGAGCCCGCAAAGGCGCGATGGTCGGCCAATCATCGGCCGAGACGTCACAAGACAGCAGGTGTCACGTGACACAACCAGACATGCCGGCCAATAGCGAGCGAGAGGCAGGGATGCTCCCGCACCTACAGACACTCACTACCATCTCGCTCTAAAAGTATCTCTCATTCCCACGCTGGTAATATCATCACTACTATTGATACTACTATTGCGCTAGTGGCTAACGAGAGGCGATTCTGCCAATGCTGGTAGACGTCACACTTACCTCAACATGGCTGAGATCATGCTGGGCTTGCTTCGTGCAGCAAGAGTGGGGGATTTTGCTGCTCCACCTCGCATCAATCTGCGCCATGATCCCATGGTGCTTTGCATATGACAAGCTGAATTATGCACGCTTCCTCCCATACTACTATGCCACAATGTCACGTCTGTCCATTGATCACCCAGAAGTGCACCAATAGTTTATGCAGGGTGGCTTCAGTATCCAGCTTGGCAGCCAGAGTCCCTTCGGCAGGATCCCGGTGGATCAAACTATTGAGGAAACTGTCAATCGAGATACCCAGACAGCAGGAGGCACAAAGGGCTTCAGCCTGAAACGGGCTGCTGTGGAGAGGTACTACCTAACTTCTGAGTACCACAGCATGTACCTCAAACAGCTCAGAAGGATAGTGGGATGCGGAATGTCTCACCTTAGCCACCCGGACCTGCTGATGCCTAGAATTACCAGGGATGAAGCAGATGTACAGTCCATTGAGAAGTTTCTTGAAGATGACTGGACGAATCCTTTTGACCAAAATGAAACTGAGTTTGTCAGCATTTCAACAGATATCTTGTCTCCTCCAGATGTAGCAAGGGACCTTCTTGATGCCCACATAATTGGTGCGGAAGCATACGAGGCATTTAAGCGGGACCGGCTTGAAGACGAAACACCAAAGACCCAGTTCCATGACAAAATGACTAAGAAGAGGCTGAAGACGTTTTCAGATATCAGAAAGAAGCCGTCGACAAGCAACCCAAACAAGGTCATTCTGCAGGCTGACAGGAAGCTCTTCGCCCACATGGTCCTGGTGGCAGAGAGCCGCCATCTCCAGATGAGTGATGTCCTTTCCCACCCACTAGGGCCTTTGCCATGGGCACTCGCCAATGGAGACGAGACGCTGAGAAAAACAAACAAAGCTGCTCTGGCCAAGGAGCTAGAGAAGCAGGTCTTACCAGCAGAGAATATCCCTATGCTGTCTGCTACAATCATTGATGGGATGAGTCTGGTTCAGAAGATGAAGGGCAATGACCAGATATTCTCTCAACTTGCAGAATCAGCAGTGATTAAAATCTTACATGAAGGAGCCAGGAGCGAGAGAATCGATGTAATCTTTGATGTATATCGGGAGGACTCGATAAAAAACGCAGAGAGAGTGAACAGGGGGTGCATCACAGGAATACAGTTTCGAAACATTGCACCAGGTCACCGGATACAGCAATGGAGAAAGTTTCTCAGCAGCTCGGCTAACAAGGCCAACCTCATAAGGTTCCTGGTGGCCGAGTGGAAGACACCCAAGCTGAGGGACAAACTGAATGACAAGAAACTCTATGTTTCTAGTGAGGAAAGCTGCTTGTGCATCACCAAGAACCAGTGGGCAGTGGTTGCAGGCCTGCAGTCGAACCAAGAAGAGGCTGACACAAGAATAATTTTGCATGCAGCTCATGCTGCAGAGGAAGGCTACAGTGCTGTAGTAATAACAGCTGATGACACCGATGTGTTGGTACTATGCTTGGCATTTTCCGCTGATATCTCCTGTCCCTTGTTCCAGAAATGCGGAACGAAGAACCGGGTTAGGTATCTTGACATCACCAAGCTACGCCAGGCCTTGGGATGCAGTGTCTGTACTGCTCTGATTGGCATGCACGCATACACAGAATGTGACACGGTGAGCACCTTCGCAGGTCGTGGGAAGCTTGGAGCGTTAAAGCTCATGAGATCAGAGCATTGGCAAGAAGTGTTTTGCGAGCTGGGACAGTCTTGGGAACTATCAACGGACCCATTCAAGAAGCTGCAAGCATTCACATGTAAACTGTACACAACATTCACGACAACAGAGGACATCAATACAGCCCGCCATCAACTTTTCTGTGCAAGGCGTGGGGAGCTTGAGTCTAGCCAGATGCCACCATGCAAGGACTGCTTTTTCCATGCCATACGTGCCAACCACCAGGCTGGCATCTGGAGAGGCAGTCTTCAGCAACATCCACAAGTCCCAAGCCCAGTCGAGCATGGCTGAGCCAAAAATGACGATGGCCAGCTCACCGTGGAATGGATGCGGGGATCTCCAGCCCCTGATGCAGTGCTGCAGCTGCTGTCCTGCAAGTGCAGTCGTGGATGCAAGCTACCGGAATGCCAGTACATGAGCAATGGATTGAAATGTACAAACATGTGCAAGTTGCAGACATGTGCCAATCAACCCCAAGACGAGGACATTGACATGATGATCTCGGAGGCATACCTGACTGACTCTGAAACAGAAGACTAAAATGGAGGACTGGTCTTAAGGAGAGATCCCTCACACTTGAAAGACTGATAATTTGTGCTTCACATTATCGGTGACATAAGAAAGAAGCTCATTATTTAATTTGAATTGTATTTACATCACATGTTTTGTTCTTGCCAGGAAAATAAAAGACTTTCTTTCATGGGTATCTGATTTTCATCAAATTCGGAGACATAAATATTATATTCCTAAGGTGAATCAATTATTATTTTTATACTAGGGATGTGAATACAAAGATAAATGTACATTACAATGATTTATGCACCCCGAGTAGTCACCAAGCCCCAAAATACCGAAAATGCACTATACGCGATCCTCGGATCTCCACTCTAAGGATCACATATTCAACGCATGATAACTACCACTAAGCTACCAGTCCGCAATGGTTATCATACCAAACTGTGAAGTAGAGATGTCTAGCAAGTCAAAAATCACAACTAGAATTTGCCCACCCAAATGATACCCGTGGGTGCATTTTCGGGGTCTTGGCTCATGGACTAATTCTCTTCACTGCTTTCAGCAACTTGCCATCTACTCCGTATATTCTCAGTACTTTCCAGATACCTTCTCTATCAACTCTGTCATAAGCCTTCTCAAAATCCATAAAGGCAACATACAATTATTGTCCCTGCTCCCGATATTTCTCCATAACACATTTCAAGGCAAAAATCTGGTCTACACATCCTCTTCCACTTCCTAAACCCGTCTGATCGTCACACACACACACACACACACACACACACACACACACACACACACACACACACACACAAACACACACACACACACACACACACACACATAGTCTAAAACATTATCTCACTCTCACGACTAAATATAAATACGATACCCACTGTCTTTCTGTTGCTGTAAAGTTAGTTCACGGTATTAAACAGCCTCTCTCTCTCTCTCTCTCTCTCTGTCTCTCTCTCTCTCTCTCTCTCTCTCTCTCTCTCTCTCTCTCTCTCTCTCTCTCTCTCTCTCTCTCTCACACACACACACACGATTAACATTTGTCACCAACACGAGTGAGATAAATTAAACAAGAGGCGACAAATGTTAAAGTATAAAATTACTGTAGAAGAAACGAGACTCCAAATAAAAGTAAGGAATTTTAGCTTTGCCTTATGAAAATTGGAGTAGGTGGAGTGAGAGGTTGTGACAAGGAGTTAACGAGGGGAGTACGTCGAGGGAGGGAGGGATGGATAGTTTGATAGATAGCTAGATAGATAAGTAGGTAGGGAGGTAGGTAGGTAGGTAGATAGATAGGTAGGTAGGCAGGTAGATAGATAGGTAGGTAGGTAGATAAATATGTAGGTAGGTAGGTTGGTAGATAGATGGAGAGATAGATAGATAGATAAATATATTGATTGATTGATAGATTAAGAGATATATTGATAGATTTACAGCTGGAATTATACATAGATAGATGGATAGATAAAATTATAGATTAGTAGATAGATAGATGGATATATAGATTGAATGATTGATTGGTAAATAGATAGATGGAGAGATGGAATGATGTATTGGTAGATACACACACACACACGTGTGTGTGTGTGTGTGACTGTGTACTTGTGTGTGTGTGTGTACGTGATTGTGTACGTGTGTGTGTGTGAGGCAGCATAGGAGAGAAGGTTACACGTACATAATGCAGGGCTAATTTGTCTGTCTGTCTAACCGTATTATCTCTCTCTCTCTCTCTCTCTCTCTCTCTCTCTCTCTCTCTCAACCCGTCTATTTTCTTATATACCGATTTATCATTCCACCTTTTAATCTACCTATCTATCCTCTACCTACCTATCTATCTCTCCATCTATCTATCTATCTACCTATATATCTCTCATCTCTCCATCTATCTACCTACCTACCTATCTCTATCTATCTATCTATCTATCTATTTATCTATCAAAGTGGTTAAAGAAACTTATCCCGCCATCATTGATCCTTTAACATATATAACTAATCTATCTTTAACTCAAGGGGCTGTAGCTAATGAAATGAAAAAAGCAAAATTAATACCGATATTCAAAGGGGGAGATAGCATGAGTCTAAATAATTACAGACCAGTATCCTTGCTGACACTTTTTTCAAAGATTCTCGAAAAAATTATGTATAAAAGACTATTAATTTATATGTAAACATGACATATTGTATAAATATCAATTTGGATTTCGATCAAATGATGGTACCAATATTGCTTTAATAACTTAAATTGATAAACTGACTCAACACCTAGAAAAAGGTAGCATTGTATTGGGACTCTTCTTGGATTTAAGAAAAGCATTTGACACCGTTAATCATGATATTCTTTTAAGTAAATTACATCATTATGGAATAAGAGGGATTGCATATGACTGGTTCAAAAATTACTTATCTAATCGAACACAATAATATTATGTCATGTATAATAACGCTAACTCATCAGTAGGAAATATTACTTGTGGTGTCCCGCAAGGTTCCAGTCTGGGGCCTTTACTCTTTCTTTTATACATTAATGATATATATACATCTTGTGTCTAATAATTTACTACCAGTGTTATTTGCGGACGACACCAGTGTTTTTCTTGAAGGAAAAGTGGTGACTGAGGTTATACAACGCATGAATACGGAAATAGATGGGATTGTAAAATGGATTAATTCAAACAAGCTCTCTCTCAATATTGAAAAGACTAATTATATAGTATTCCACACTAAGGGGAAACGTACTGTAACGAATGGAAATGTATGCATTGGTGATAGAGTCGTGGCCAGGGTGGATAATGCGACATTTTTGGGAGTCATAGTTGATTCAAAATTAAGTTGGTGTGAACATATTAAAACTATTAAAAATAAGTTATCAAAGGGAATAGGAATATTATGCAAGGCTCGCAAAGTTTTAAATATGTCCACCCTTGTAACACTCTACAATAGTTTTCTGTATCCATATCTAAACTATGGAGTCGAGGTATGGGGGTCTGCCAGTGAGTCTTATATATATTCTATTGTGGAAACGCAAACATTTGCTATCAGGATAATAACTAATTCACCATATAGAGCTCATACGAATCCTCTATTTCAAAACTGAAATTACTCCGTGTAAAGGACATCTATGAGTACTGCGTTATGATTCAAATGTATAAATTTATTAATGATCTAATGCCCCTAATTTTTATCAATATGTTCGCAAGAAACGAAGATTACAATAATTACCCAACAAGGCAAAATCAACAGCTGCGTGTCAGTAGAGTAAGAACAACTTTAAATCAAAAGTCATTTAGATATAAAGGTGCATTGTTGTGGAATCGCTATTCAACAAAGTTATCTCAAGTAAACTCTATCTCGACATTTAAGATGAAACTTAAGGATTTTATATTAAAAAATCTAATACCAGAGAACCTTTAAGGTTTCAACATCATACAGTAATTTATCTAGTGTATTTTTTCTAGCTGTAATTAAGGTGATTTTAATATCACTGCCCTCTGTTGAATGACGAGCTGGGTTCTTGAAGGCCTGCATGACTCTATGCTATAAAGAATTCCGTGAATTGCCGGTATTAGTGGATTACTGGAAGGCTTCAAACATTTCAAACACAAAAATAAGATATCCTCTAATTTCGGATAATATATCTCCTATATACTCTATTTTCGGATAATATACTTCTTGGAATCTATAATCCCAATTATATGTCATCTTTCATGGTTAAAATATACTAATTAACTATAACACTCTACTATCGCATATAAATATCATATGAATATTTTTCCAATGTCAATCAACTACGGCTTTGTATTTGTTATCTTCCACATTACTCACTATTTACACTTAAGTATACAGTAGGATGCAGTACTAATTTTTTGTTTTGTTTTTGTTCTTGTTTTGGGTTTATCTGGGTGTTCCATATCAGTGCAATGTTATATGAGCAATGGAATTGAGGGCATATATACCATTAGGTATTCAATGGAATTGAGGGCATATATACCATTAGGTATTCAATGGAATTGAGGGCATATATACCATTAGGTATTCAATGGAATTGAGGGCATATATACCATTAGGTATTCAATGGAATTGAGGGCATATATACCATTAGGTATTCAATGGAATTGAGGGCATATATACCATTAGGTATTCAATGGAATTGAGGGCATATATACCATTAGGTATTCAATGGAATTGAGGGCATATATACCATTAGGTATTCAATGGAATTGAGGGCATATATACCATTAGGTATTCAATGGAATTGAGGGCATATATACCATTAGGTATTCAATGGAATTGAGGGCATATATACCATTAGGTATTCAATGGAATTGAGGGCATATATACCATTAGGTATTCAATGGAATTGAGGGCATATATACCATTAGGTATTCAATGGAATTGAGGGCATATATACCATTAGGTATTCAATGGAATTGAGGGCATATATACCATTAGGTATTCAATGGAATTGAGGGCATATATACCATTAGGTATTCAATGGAATTGAGGGCATATATACCATTAGGTATTCAATGGAATTGAGGGCATATATACCATTAGGTATTCAATGGAATTGAGGGCATATATACCATTAGGTATTCAATGGAATTGAGGGCATATATACCATTAGGTATTCAATGGAATTGAGGGCATATATACCATTAGGTATTCAATGGAATTGAGGGCATATATACCATTAGGTATTCAGTCCTCATGTCATAGTAGGAGTAACCTCAAACTGTATTATTTTGCTGTATGCTAATGTAATGTACCTATTATGACAATAAAATATTTGAATTTTGAATTTGAATATTTGAATCAATCAATCTATCTGTCTATCTCTCCATCTATCTATCTATCTACCTACCTACCTACCTATCTATCTATCCATCTATCTACCTACCTACCTACCTACCTACCTATCTATCTATCAACCTATTCCTCCCTCCCTCCACCTACTCCCCTCGTTAACTCCTTGCCACAACCTCTCACTCTCTCTACTCCAATTATGCTACCTATATACCAACCTACCTATCTCTCTATCTACCTACCTACCTACCTATCTATCCGTCCCTCCCTCCCTCGACCTACTCCTCTCGTTAACTCCTTGTCACAACCTCTCACTCTCCCGACTCTAATTTTCATAAGGCAAGGCTAAAATTCCTTCCTTTTATTTGGAGTCTCGTTTCTTCTAATTTTATACTTTAACATTTGTCGCCTCGTGTTTAATATATCTCACTCGTATTGGTGACAAATGTTAATCGTGTGTGTGTGAGAGAGAGAGAGAGAGAGAGAGAGAGAGACATAGAGAGATAGCTACATAGAGACATTGAGATAGAGACAGAGATAGAGAGAGAGAGAGAGAGATACAGAGAGACGTCGAGAGATACAAACAGAGACAGAGAGACATAGAGAGATACAGCGAGACATAGAGAGTGAGAGAGAGAGAGAGAGATACAGAGATACATAGAGAGAGATGCAGAGAGAGAGAGACATACAGAGATACATATATATATATATATATATATATATATATATATATATATATATAGAGAGAGAGAGAGAAGCTTACATAACCCTACATAAGGTTACTATACATTATGTAAATAGGGTACTGTTTAGGTACTGTAGTACACAGTATCTTGCCACGGAGAGGGGTCAGCAAGGAATGGTCATCTAGGGCAATTGGTATCAATTGTCGGCTGGAAAAATACTGTAATGCAAATGCAATACCATTCCTTGATAACTGGACCCGTTTCTATGGTAAAAATCAGTTGTACGCACAGGACGGGGTTCATCTTTCTCGGCTAGGGGTGGCAAATTTAGCTAGGTCAATAGATAGGATTGTCGCGGGGTTTCGCTGAAAATAAAGCCTGAGAATATGAGTAAGAATAATTGTCTAGATAGGGTAAATTGCCGTACTGGTACATCAGATAGGAATAGAAAATATCAGTCACAGGATTTTAATTGTACTGCTAGTAGAAATATTAAAGGTGTAACAGAAGATGGGAATTCAGTTAGAAATAAAGGTAAATCCGATACCAGTAAAATAAATTCATTGCGATTATATTATACAAACTGTAGGAGTTTATGTAACACAATGGATGAACTTAGAGCACTTGTTAGCAACGAAAATATAGACATTATAGCACTGACTGAAACATGGATTAATACAGAATCAAGACATTTTTTAGCAGAATTCCATATACCAGGATATAGTTTGTTTAAACGCGACCGAACAAGTAGGAGGGGCGGCGGAATAGCAGTGTTTGTCAGGAGTTCTTTAAAAAGCTGTATTAAATCAGGTATTAGACTAAATACTGATAACGAAAGTGTTTGGGTTGAGGTTAGCGAAGGTAGTGAGACCATAATTATTGGAGTTATTTATAGACCACCAAATATGAGTAGAAACGAAGGTACAGCTTTATGGCAGGAAGTGAAAATAGCATCAAGGTTTAGCAATGTGTGTATTATAGGGGATTTCAATTTTCCGAATATTGATTGGCAGCATCAAATCGGCGACTCAGATTCAACAGAGTTTATTGAGGCGGTACAGGATAGTTTTTTATTTCAATTCATAGACTCGCCTACTAGAGGTAATAATATCCTCGATTTAGTTCTCAGTAATAATGAACAAATGATAAATAATGTAGAGATAGGAGACCAACTAGGAAATAGTGATCATAAATCAATTTATTTTAACATACAATGGACAGGAAAGGCTAAAGAGAATACGACACTTATCCCAGATTTCAGAAAAGCCAATTATGGTGGATTAAGACGAGCCTTAAGAGTCGATCCTATGGTTAAACTATTAAGTGGACCCAGGTGCGCTAATGAACATACTCTCTCTCAGATACCTGTCTTAACTCAGGATAATTTGACAGCTACATATAATAATTTTATTTCTTCACTCCACAATGCGCAAAATAAATATATCCCCAAAAGAAAATTTAGATCAACACAGAACCAACCCAAATGGATGAATAATAGACTATTAGACCTTCTAGGAAAAAAGAGAGGAATATATCGAAAAATAAAGAAAGGCGAAATTCACCTACTTGCTTACTATCAGAATCTATCAAGAGAGGTTAAAAAATGTATAAGGACAGACAAAAGAAATTATGAAATCAGGATAGCCAATGACTCAAAAAATAACCCTAAGGCTTTTTACCAGCTATATAAATCTAAAGTTAGAGATAAAATAGGCCCCCTTAAAACTTCGATAGGAGAAATGACAGAAAGTGATTTAGAAATGTGCAGTACATTAAATAGTCAGTTTATATCCGTTTTCACTAATGAAAATTTGGCACAGATTCCAGAAGTCCGTAAGATGTATAGAGATAGTATAGAAAATAGGTTAAGTACGGTTACTATAAGTAGAAATGATGTGCTTAAGGAAATTGACAGACTGAAACCTCAGAAATCGCCTGGTCCCGATGAGGTATATGCCAGAGTATTAAAAGAATGCAGAGATGAGTTAAGTTACCCATTAACATTTCTTTTTAACAATTCATTAGAAACAGGTATAGTTCCAGAAGCTTGGAAGCTTGCAAATGTAGTTCCGATTTTCAAAAAAGGTGATAAATCAATAGCATCCAATTACCGTCCCATTAGTCTCACTTCAATCATAGGAAAGCTACTAGAGTCAATTATTGCTAGGAAAATGAGAAACCACTTAGAAACATTTAACTTAATCAATTCTTCTCAGCATGGATTCACACAGGGACGTTCTTGCCTTACTAATTTGCTTAGTTTTTTCTCAGAGGTATATGAAGCAGTAGATAATGACAAGGCATACGATATTATATATTTAGATTTCAGTAAAGCTTTCGACAGAGTCCCTCATGAGAGATTGATGAGAAAGGTTGAGGCACATGGAATAGGTGGGGCGTTGTTGGGATGGATTAGGTCATGGCTAATTGGTAGGAAACAGAGAGTCAGCATAAATGGTACCAAGTCAGAGTGGGGAGCAGTCAAAAGTGGTGTCCCCCAGGGATCGGTATTAGGTCCCCTGTTGTTTCTTATATACATAAATGACCTAGATTTAGGTATAACTAGTAGGATAAGTAAATTCGCAGACGATACTAAAATGGGGAGATCAATTGATTCAGATAGCGATATAGAGTGCCTCCAAAGGGATCTAGATACCTTACATGAATGGTCAGTAAATTGGCAGATGAAGTTTAACATTGACAAATGCAAGGTATTAAAGATAGGGAAGATGCAAACAAATGTTAAATATAAACTAGCTAATTTAGAATTAGAAAATTCAGACTGCGAGAAAGATCTAGGTGTGTTTGTTAGCAATGATTTGAAGCCTAGAAAACAGTGTATAGGCGTTCGTAATAAGGCAAACAGGATTCTCGGGTTCATCTCTAGGAGTGTGAGTAACAGAACTGCTGATGTTATCTTAAAACTTTACTTGTCATTAGTGAGACCCCATATGGATTATGCTGTCCAATTTTGGTGTCCTTATTACAGAATGGACATAGATTCATTGGAGAGAGTACAGCGTAGAATGACAAAAATGATCCATAATATTAGAAATCTTCCGTATGAAGAAAGGTTGAAGAAATTAGGTTTACATTCGTTAGAGAGACGCAGAGTTAGAGGGGATATGATAGAGGTGTTCAAGTGGGTTAGTGGGATTAACAAAGGGGACATGACAAATGTACTAAAGCTCAGTGATAGCGAAAGAACTCGTACCAATGGTTTCAAATTAGATAAATTTCGTTTCAGAAAAGATATAGGCAAATATTGGTTTGGTAACAGAGTTGTAGATGGGTGGAATGGACTACCAAGTGCTATAGTGGGATCTAAAACTGTAGGGAGCTTTAAGATAAAATTGGATAAGCATATGGACGAGAAGGGTTGGGTGTGAAGGGGGATCAGCCGGGTTGGGCCAATCAGCGCTCTGCAGACCCCCATAATCCTGCGTTAATCTCTAACCGTTTTGGTAGGATGATCCTCAGGGTATTAGAGTGTTGAGCCTATAATTGGGCTTTGTAATTGATTTGGGGTTGTGTGGGACAGGGATCTGCCTTGCTTAGGCCAATCGGCTTTCTGCAGACTCCCATTTTCTTATGTTCTTATGTTCTTATGGTAGTTGTACTGGCACTAACCCTCCCTCCCTCCCTCCCTCCCTCCCCCTCACAGGTGCCCGGGAGAGACAATGCGTGTGTTGACTATACATATAATACTAACTCTATTAAATATGTATACGGTTAAGGGGATAGGGGTTATTTTGTGCTCTAAAATCTTCAAAATATCTGAAAAATCTTGATAGGAACTTAGCAATTCTTGGTGACCCTGGTCTCTGGGTCTTCTCCTAGATGACCTAGATGTGTGTGAATTTTTATTTTGTTTTTGTGTGGAAAAGTGTGGCTTGAGCCTTAGTATATACAAAGGAGTACAAAGGAAAAGCAAGCAAAAACAGATCTAGTGACCCTTCTAGGTTGCTTGTCCTCCAAAACACTGAGGATCAAGTGTCCAAACAGTGGTTTAGAGTGGGTAAGGGAACATTGGAAAGGGAATTACTGCCCTGGAACTAATATCCGTGGCAGGATTAGGAAGTTAGTAGGGGACAGATGGGTTAGTAACTTATGTATACATACATATGTATACATACATATGTATACATACATATGTATACATTCATACATATGTATACATACATATGTATACATACATACATATGTATACATACATACATATGTATACATACATACATATGTATACATACATATATACATCGATGTCTACAGCTCCAACTTCCTTATAGAACGAAAATAGCAACTGGTCAATTTGCTATTCCACAGATTTAGTTAATCTGGGAATTACGGGAATGTGTCAATGTTCCGGGCCTTAAATTCCAACTTTCATTCTCTAATTTACGTCACTTAAGGGGGGTCACCTGCTGTTTTATCTTTCTCTCCTTTTCTCTCTTTCTCTGGCTTGTATCCATGCGGCCCCATTCAACCAACTGTTTTAGGACGTTTATCCCCATCCAGGTGTCAATTTCTTCTTGGCGAGCGATAGAGAGCCAGCATTTTATGGAGAACTCCGGCGGAGAAATTTTTCGCTCGCTAACACTCACCAGAAAAATATTGACACCTGGATGGGGGTAAACGTCTTAAAACAGTAGGCTGAATGGGGCCGAATGGATACAAGCCAAAGAGAGAGGAAGAGTTAAAAAAAAAAGCGAGGTGGGCCCCCTTAAGTGAGCCCGTTAGGAAATAGGGTGTCTGACAATAGATAGCCTACATTGATGGACGTTAAAGGAACCTGACCTATTTATTAGCTGCCGTGGCTTGCTTTATTTACACCCTACCGCTAACTTTAAATCTTACTCTTACCCTCTCTCTCTCTCTCTCTCTCTCTCGTACGTGCAATAACAAATACCTACTCACACCTACACTTCATCCTACTACTACATACAGTATATATATATATATATATATGTAAGTGTCCCCTTCCGTTTCTTCTTTTCTCAGATTTACCATCTCCCTCTCTCTCTCTCTCTCTCTCTTTCCCCAACTTAATGTCATGCCGACCAACGGTCGGAAGGAGAGGTGGGTGGGGAGAGAGCCTTCTTCTTTGATATCCTTGCCTTCCACTTTGTAGCAAATGTTATTTTATCATTAAGTCTGGACTACCTAGTAGGGACCGCAAGGTCTATGTAGTCGTGTATCTATGTAACTATATGTAACTGTCTCGTCTCTCCCTTCCATTATTAACCATGGGGCTCGTATCTCCGGCGACAGATATTGAAGTATTTTCCAAACCTCATTACAATAAAGGTTTTCTTTCTAGGGACGCCGGTTACAAGGCTGCTGCCCTTTTCCGAGAGAGAGAGAGAGAGAGAGAGAGAGAGAGAGAGAGAGAGAGAGGAGATATTTACATAGATTTACATAGATACACTGACCACATAGACCTTACGATCCCAGCGAGGTGGTCAGGACTTAATTCTAGTAGATAGCTGACCCAAGAGTAAGGGACAGTGGAAGGAAAGGATAGCGAAGAAGAAGAAGAAGAAGAAGAGGGAGAGAGAGAGAGAATGTGAGAGAGAAATGAACTTAAACTCCATCTCCTAAAACAATAATTGCTATTCTTTCCCCATAACCCTTCTCTCTCTCTCATTATTCTCTCTCTCTCTCACACACAAACACAACAAACACACACACGCACCTAACAAAATACTGTATTCTCTCTACCATCCACCCACACAAATAATGCTGTCTAAACCAATCACACACACACATGCACAAATCCTCACTCTCACTGTGTGTGTGTATGTGTGTGTGTCTGTGTGTGTGTGTGTGTGTCGTTGGCAGCCGTGGTGAACGGACGTGCCCTGTCCAGCTCCGTGACTTTTACAGTGAACTTATAACTTTGAACTCGTGAATCATTGTTTTACTGTCATTATCGAAGGTGGTATTTGAATATTAAAGTGCATAATGGAAAACCTACCACCTTCGGATACTTACTGTGCAATATGCAACAAACAATGTTTACTGGAGTGTTTGAAGTGCCAGAAATGTAAAAGTTCTATCCATGCTGACTGCTCAAACCTCCCTGCTTACGCCATAGTGAACTTCTTTAATACAAGGTGTCAGTACACTTGTGAAGAATGTGCAAGAAAACAGCTGGGCGACGATTGTGACCGGTTGTTTGCGCAGGTGTACACCATATTAGAGAAGGAGAGGGAGGTAAGACAACAACAACGATTGGAGCAGGAAGGTGCTGTAAATGACGTTGATGAAATAAACGAACTTGACAAAGAAAATAAACTTAGTGAGGACAATTATGAAAGTATTGGGCCAAACGAACCGTCCTCACAAAATAAAAATACAAAACACTCTACTGGCAAACAAGGCAACACCCAAACTACCGCAGGAAATGGAAAGCAGACTAGCGACCAACGGAAAGAGAAGGTATGCTACTATTACAAAAACAACAAGTGTAAATATGGACTAAGGGGCCGCGATTGTCCGTATGCTCACCCCAGACTGTGCACTAGGTATATGGTAAACGGCTGTGACCCAGTAAGAGGGTGTAAAAAAGGTAAGGACTGCGTCTATCTACATCCACCAATATGCTATGGGTCAGAAAGAAAACGGGAGTGTTTGAATATGGAATGTAAAAGACTACATTTGAAGGGCACTCGCCGCTACCCCCCCTCTGACCATCAAACTACCGAACAACAAACAAGGTAACAGGCAGCCCCCGCCAAACAACTACCCGCTCGGTCAACCATACCACCACCAGCCCCTAAACCACACAATGCATGGGAAAGTGGACCCCCACACCAGACTGAAAAACAACAAAATGCTACTACACAGTCTTTTTTATTGCAGCAAATGCAACAAATGCAACAAGTACAGCAACATATACTGCAAGTGCTGAAAGCAGTGCCGTGGCAGTGGGGCCCCACGCACCCGCTACAAGGATACCAGCAACAACAGGCGGCAGCAATGCCGACAGCCTTTATAAAATAATCACTCTAAATATTGCTGGCCTCTTACCATACAGATTTAGAGGCAAAATAAAATTACTCTCAGAAGTGGCACAAACTGAAAATGCTTTTATAATCTCCCTAACAGAAACACACCTAACAGAGGAAATCAGAGAAGCTGAAATAAAAATACCAAACTTTGTATCATATAGAACGGACAGACCAAAACAAAAGAAAAAAGGCGGTGTCATCACCTACGTGGATGGCCACTTTGCAGCTAGGACACAAGTTCTCCACTCAGAATCAAACTTGTACACAGAATCCCTGGTACTATACATTAAAGACCTTGATTGGGTATATATAAATATATACAGGCCACCAGCGTGCCCAACAAATAAATTTAATGACCAACTAACAAAGATTAGAGAAGTAATTAACTCACTACCACCACCCATGCCTACCATTATGCTCACTGGTGATCTAAACTTCCCGCTCATAGACTGGGAGTTGGAGAGTGTATATGGAGGAGCAGGGGACATGCGGACTCAGGCAGAAGCTGTCCTGAACTTTGCGGAGGATTTCTGTTTACATCAAGCCATCAACACTCCCATAAGAGGTGACAACATACTGGACATTGTGATGACAAACAATGATGACCTTTTACATAATATTACTGTAAACAAAACTAATCTCTCAGATCATAACATCATGACCCTGACGACCAGCTTACCTACAAATATGCAAACTAGAATTCCCAGTGCAGCACAACAAGCACCAAATTTCAGCCGAATGAACTTTCACAGCGAGTCAGTCTGCTGGGAAAGTTTAAAGAGAGACCTCGGTGAAGTAAACCGGGATTCACTCATGAAAGACTGCGATCCTGAGGCCCAATACGACATACTGACGACTAAATGCTTGGAAATATCAGAGAAATATGTACCGTTGAGGAGATCGTCTAATAAGACCTCTCCTTATAAGGGTAACATACCAAGGGACCGAAAAGTTCTGATGCGAAAGAGAACAAAACTAAGAAAAAAACTCAAGAACACCAACAACATTGAAATACGGACGCAAACCGAAAACAAAATTACCATCATAGAAGAAAAACTTAAAAGGTCAGATAAATTAGAAGATGACCGGAAAGAAATACAAGCCGTGGCATGCATTAAAACCAATCCTAAATACTTTTACAAGTATGCCTCAAACAAGTCAGTAGTGAGAGCGAGTATTGGCCCACTGACTGACTCAGACAGCCGAACCATAGGCGAACCTCAGGAGATTGTTGAAGAACTACTGCTCCAGTACAAAAGTGTCTTCAGCAACCCTGTGAAAGACAAAATAATCAACTCACCTATGGACTTTTTTCGTCACGGTACTGACTGCACATCAAAACTGACAGACATAACTTTAAGCAGAGACATCATAGAAGGAGCAATTAAAGAGATGGCTACTAACTCGGCAGCTGGTCCCGACCACTTCCCTGCTGTGCTCCTTAAACGTTGTGCTAAAGAGATGAGCGTTCCTTTGCTCTTTCTTTATAGAACTTCATTAGAATCTGGTATAATACCAAACAAATTAAAAAGTGCCAATATCACACCAATCCACAAGGGAGGGTCGAAGACAGAGGCAAAAAATTATCGACCAGTTGCCTTAACCTCCCACATTATTAAAGTCTTGGAGAGAATAATGGTTAAGAACATGGCTCAATATCTCGAACAAAACAACAAAATGAACCAAGACCAACATGGTTTTCGCACTAGGCGTTCATGCCTCTCCCAACTGCTTGCCCACTATGAAACAATTTTAGAAAAGCTGGAATATAATTTTTTTTTTTATGTAGTCTATCTTGATTTCGCAAAAGCCTTTGACAAGGTAGACCACGGCATTTTGTTACACAAGATAAGACAAATGGGCATTACTGGAAAGCTCGGGATGTGGCTGCACTCGTTTCTTACTGACAGGGAGCAGTGTGTAGCGGCTAGCGGTGCAGTGTCTCGGCCGTCGGTGGTCAACAGTGGGGTGCCACAGGGATCGGTCCTTGGACCTCTGCTATTTCTGATCCACATATCCGACATAAACAGACACGTCTTACACTCGTCTGTAGCTTCTTTTGCCGATGACACCAGGGTACTGAAGGAAGTTTCTTCAGTATCGGATGCCCAAAAATTACAAACTGATCTGGCATCACTTTACTCGTGGGCAGAGCATAATAACATGTCCTTCAACGACAACAAATTTGAGCATATACATTACAGTTCAGGGGGAATCAATTACAATGCACACACGTTTGCAGCACCGAACGGTTCACATATAGACACCAAGGAGTTTATAAGAGACCTAGGAATTACCCTCAGTTGTGACGGAAACTTTACCCAACATATACAAAATGTGGTAAAGAAGGCACGAAGCCAGGCTGGCTGGATCCTTCGCACTTTCCGGACACGTGAAAGGCTTCCTATGCTGACGTTATACAAGTCACTCGTGATACCATTGCTAGAGTATTGTTGTCAGCTGTGGAGTCCGTGGCGAGCAGGAGAGAAGCAGTCACTTGAAACAGTACAACGATCTTTCACCGATAGAATATCTGACGTCCGACATTTAGACTACTGGGCAAGGTTACGTGAACTCGACCTTTACTCACTAGAAAGGTGTAGAGAAAGGTACGCTATATTATACATCTACAAAATATTGACCGAAAAATCTGTAAATAACTTGAATATACGGTTTAGCATCCACCAACGACGGAGTCGGCTCTGCCATATTGAAAGGATATACCCCAGAGCAAGTACAAGAATCAAGACGCTCAAAGAAAACGCTTTTGCTATAAGAGGGCCACTCCTTTTCAATGCACTGCCCAGACCCTGCGTGACTCAACGGAACATAACCTTGAACGTTTCAAGAACCAACTAGATAAATTCCTACGGATAATACCCGATCAACCCAAGCTGCCACATTACCACCTCTGCGCTGCCAGCAACAGCATCATAGACCAGATGGCGAAGAGACGAGCAGACGGGTTATACTAGTGGCGGCGCATCAGCGTGGCCACGGGCAGCAACTACTGCCTGAAACTACTCACCACAGGAACCACAGGTGTGTGTGTGAGACCTCCCCTGTTTCTCCCTTACTCATATATCTCTCACTCAATCACTCACTCTCTCTCTCTCTCATTCACTCATTCACTTACTCACTCTCCCACCCACTCACTCACTCACTCTCACTGTCTCTAACATACACACCACCTTTAATTCCTGTTTATATTGTCAATGGTCTGTTCAGCTCTATATTTGGAAACTAAGTACACAGAAAGTGTTATTGAATCAATCAAATACTACAATACGACAATGAATGCATACGGTTACCATAATCTATGAAAATAGGATTAATATTAATAAATGTAGAATATGAATTCGCCATACACAAATAGTGTACATAATAACAGTACATTACATATACTATAACCACTTATCTATCTATCTATCTATCTATCTATCTATTTGTTCCCTTAGATTGATATTTTCAGAATAGATGGTCATGTGGGTGTCGATTTGTTTTCTCTTCTAATCCCCTTCTCCCTCATGTTTAGCCCCATCAATTTTGAGATTCTGAGACTTTCGCCTCGTTAGTTTCGCGATTGTAAGACCTATCCCCCTATTTCTTTGTCAATCTCACTCACTCACTCTCTCTCTCTCACACACACACACACACACACAAATACCCCCCTCCCACCCCCCCAGGGCTAAAACCCCCCTAATACCCCCGTACTTACACAAACCAGGCTTCAGTCCCCCGCTGACACGCGGATTAAGTGAGCCCACCTCGTGTTTTGTTCTCTCTCCCTCTCTCTCTGGGTTGTATTCATTCGGCTCCATTCAGCCTACTGTTTTAAGACGTTTACCCCCATCTAGGTGTCAATATTTTCCTGGCGAGTGGTAGCGAGCCAGCATATATATATTTTTGTTTTGACAGCAAGCTAAATTTGTACATTTTTCGAAAGAAAAATGTCTCCGGCCAAGTCGGATTTCTCCATATAATGATGGCTCGCTATCGCTCGCTAGGATGAAATAGACACCTGGATGGGGATAAACGTCTTAAAACAGTAGGATGAATGGGGCGAACGGATACAAGCCAAAAAAAGGGAGAAAGAGAAAATGAGAGAAAACAAAATCAGGGAGACAGACCGTTTTTCTGGATCCCCTTCTCCCTCATGTTTAGCCCCACTAGTTTTGAGATTTTAAGACGTTGGTTCCATTAGTTTGGGGATTTTATGACCTTTCACCCCATTTCTTTGTTAATATTAGGACCCTTCGTGCCATTTAGGGGTTGATTTTTTCTTGGCGAGCGATAGTGAGCCTGTAATTTTAGGAGGAATTGGCTTTCGGCCGCGATATTTTTCTACCAAAAAATGTACAAATCGATCTTGAAGGGGGTGATTCTAGGGGGTGTTTTTCTAAGCTTTATGGAGGTCTAGGGAGGAAACTAAAAAAACATATGAATAAATGAATTAATAGACCAAACAAACGGCCACTGTCCCTTTGAAAGATGGTGCGGGGCAAAAGTCGGGGAGTAGGATTTTTTTTTTTTTTTTTTTTTCTTTAGTAACATTCATAGTCTATCTATAGAATAGAATAGATAACCATTCATAGTTCTGTTGTGGTCTGTTTTCAGCGGTGAGGTGCTCTCGTTCTGGATGGCTCTATTTTGTTGTCGCTCACTTTTGTTTTTTCTCTCTCTCTCGTTCTCGCTGCTCTCGTTCTCTCTCTCTCTCTCTCTCTTCAAACAGAAACACAACTATTTATATTCTCTTCTAACAAGTCATAGCTCATTCTTTTACTATCTCTCTCTCTCTCTCTCTCTCTCTCTCTCTCTCTCTCTCTCTCTCTCTCTCTCTCTCTCTCTCTCTCTCTCTCTCAGTCATAAGTTTTCAGTGGTGAAGCATTTTATGGTTGTCAATGAGTTTCCCAACGATTGTCAGTTGGCAGGGAAGGGTGTTGGATTATAGACGTTTTGAGGCTCAGTTTTCTATGGTGGTGTGTTTTTTATTATTTATATTGTTAGTATTATTATTGATAGTAGTAATAGATGACCTGGATGTGTGTCAATTATTGATAGTAGTAATAGATGACCTGGATGTGTGTCAATTATTGATAGTAGCAGTAGATGACCTGGATGTGTGTCAATTATTGATAGTAGCAGTAATAGATGACCTGGATGTGTGTGTCAATTATTGATAGTAGTAGTAATAGATGACCTGGATGTGTGTCAATTATTGATAGTAGTAGTAATAGATGACCTGGATGTGTCAATTATTGATAGTAGCAGTAATAGATGACCTGGATGTGTGTCAATTATTGATAGTAGTAGTAATAGATGACCTGGATGTGTGTCAATTATTGATAGTAGCAGTAATAGATGACCTGGATGTGTGTCAATTATTGATAGTAGCAGTAATAGATATGTGTGTCAATTATTGATAGTAGCAGTAATAGACGACCTGGATGTGTGTCAATTATTGATAGTAGTAGTAATAGATGACCTGGATGTGTGTCAATTATTGATAGTAGCAGTAATGGATGACCTGGATGTGTGTCAATTATTGATAGTAGCAGTAATAGATGACCTGGATGTGTGTCAATTTATGTTTTGTTCTTGTGTGTTCATTGTCTTCTGTTGTGATGTCCCCCCCCCAAAAAAAAAGGGAAAAATGGGGATTGGGCCTTAGCATATACATACAGAGTAGAAGTAATAGTATTATTTGTATTCTATGTGGGTGTATGATGGTGTGTTTTTTATTGATCTTGTTAGTATTATTATTGATAGTAGTAGTAGTAGTAGTAGTAGTAGTAGTAGTAGTAGTAGTAGAAATAAATAAAAACATAAAATAAATCAATACAAAAAAAAAAAAAATATATATATATATAATATATATATACAGTATATGTATATATATAATTATATATTCTGTGGCAGCACGTGTAGGCTACACATTTACGAGCGGCACCTGGTGTGGGTGGTGGCGGGCGGTGATGTTGCTCTGGGGAGGTGCTGGTGGTGATGGTGGTGGTGCATCACTATCACCACTACCATCACTATCACTTGATCTGTGGGGGTGATGGTGGTGGTGCCACACTATCACCACTATCACTAGCACCATCATCACTATCACTATCACCACTATCACTATCACTTGGACCGGTGGTGGCGTAGGTTTTAGTGCCTCACTATCACAATCATCACTATTACTGGTTCTAGGGAGTCAGTGATAGTGGTCTATCACCATCAATATTATCATTATCATCAGGACTATTAACTTTATTATCACTGGGGGTGAGAAGAGGTATTTTGCTCTCACTATCACCATCACCATTACTATCATCAGACAATGAACCCTTTCAGCACGATGATGTTATTTTCATCCTATTCTGGTTACGATTAGACGATTTGCTTCAGCCGCTATTCTACCTCTAGGAGTAAATACGATCAAATTAAGCCCTTTGAATAACACAGGTCCTTCTTAAACTGCATAACATCGCATTATCCAAAATTTACTACAAAAGTGGTCATCGTGCTGAAGGGGTTAACGATACTATCACTGAGGATGAGAGGGATGGGTGGGTGTTGGTTTTATCACCATCATAATTATGTATACAACTGTTGATATACCTCTAATACGAATATTCTCTTTATTTCAGATTTCACCCACCGTACACCAACCCTCCGCCTATGACCGAGAGGGAGTAGTTGGAATATAGAAAAACAACAAAAAATCCCGACACCAAACCAAACAAGAGGAAGAGGGACTCCTCATATATTGTATTGCGTATGTGTGTGAAGGAAACAAAAGGCAGGTTGTCTGTAACGAGTGTCTCCCCCAAAGCCGAAAGAGTGACAGGGCCGAATTCAAGGGACGTTGGGAGAGGTCGAAGGACTCCTCATATATTGTATTGCCTAAATGTGTGAAGGAAACAAAAGGCAGGTTGTCTGTAACGAGTGTCTCCCCCAAAGCCGAAAGAGTGACAGGGCCGAATTCAAGGGACGTTGGGGTCTAAATGCCTGGACACACTAAGTTTTAAGCAGCTTAAGTCATAAAATGAGGGAAAGATTGATATATATAAATACTCTCTCCATGGAAATACAGTAATGGTGAAATATAATAACACTAATGTCCTCTTGAAGTTGAAGTAATCATATAAACTAAGAGAACTGAATACAAGTGGATACACAAGCCTTTAAGGGGAGGTTTTTAGTTTGGTCTCTAGATATCCATCAAGCTTAAGATTACACCCCCTTGAGCCACTTTCAAGATAAATTTTTAAATTTTTCGGTAGAAAAATTTCCCGGCTGAAAGCCGGTTCCTCTTAAATTACAGGCTCGCTATCGCTCGCCAGGATAAAATCTTCACCTAAATGACACGAAAGGTCTTAAAATTGACAGAAATGGGTCGAAAGTTCTTAAAATCGTCAAAATAATGGGGCGAACGTCTTAAAGCTAGAAAAGCAATGGGGCTAAACATGAGGGAGAAAGGCGTCAAAAATCGCTCAAGTGGAAATCTCCCCTTAAGCATTCCACTCGGCTAGAAAACCACCGATTTACCCATTAAAGCTGTGACATAGCCATTACCCATTAAAGCTACTACCTACCTGTTACCCATTAAAACTACGACCTACCCATAACCCATTCAAGAGACCAAACCGAATCTTTCACTCATGTACCCATTAAAACTACGACCTACCCATAACCCATTCAAGAGACCAAACCGAATCTTTCACTCATTTACCCATTAAAACTACGACCTACCCATAACCCATTCAAGAGACCAAACCGAATCTTTCACTCATGTACCCATTAAAACTACGACCTACCCATAACCCATTCAAGAGACCAAACCGAATATTTCACTCATGTACCCATTAAAACTACGACCTACCCATTACCAATTAAAACTACAACCTACCCAATAACCCATTCAAGAGACCAAGCCGAACCGGTTCTTTCACCCATTTATTTATACATCCAAGATACAATCCACTTATTTTGGTCCTCAACTTATAAGTCTGTATTTTACCCATTCAAACAATAACCCACTTATTTACCTAGACAAACTACTCCCCTGTCGAGCTCAAGAAACCAATTACCTATCTGCCAATCTAAGAAAAGATCGTGTCCTCATCGACCCTCAAACCAATACCTTCCTTAATAAAAGATATGCCCCGTATATTTTGGAATATATATTATTAGCTCAAGGGTTTATAGTAGAAATACAAATAATGATAAAACAAATATCTCCCTTAATGAAAGATATCCATCGTATGTCTTGGAATATATATTAGCTCAAGGGATGATAGTATCATTGCATTGTTTTTAACTGGGCACCAGGTGAGATTACATGTTTGTAATTGGTTTTACCCAGTATATATATGTTTCAAATAAAATAAAATAAAATAATAAAAATAGTAGAAATGAAAAGAATGATCAAACAAATATATCCCTTAATAAAAGATATCCCTCGTATATCTTAGACTGTTTACTTGCCCAAGGGCTGCTAGTAGAAAGAAAAGTAATTATAAAACAAATATATCCCTTAATAAAAGATATGCCTCGTATATCTTGAAGCATATACTAGCTCCAGGACTGCTAGTAGAAATACAAATAATGATCCAACAAATAAAAGATATATTTCGTACATTTTGGAATATATATTAGCTCAAGGGCTGCTAGTAAAAATTAAAAGAATGATCATGACCCGAATTAATAGCAAAACAGAGGAACATAGAACATAGCTACTGAATAATAAAACTTGCCGTCAAAGGTTCGAGTCTGACTGGCAAGTGAATAAGGCGACCTGAATATAGTTTATACTCCTGAAAAAACAATATATATATAGACAAAAAGACAAAACAGGCTATGTGTTAATAGAAAAAAGGAAAAACACACAGACTACAACCAGAACATATTTCATAACTCTGAAGAAAAAAAACTACTAAAGAAAAACCAGGCTAGGTGGTAATAGAAAACAACACAAAGAAAAAACAGACTACAACCAGAATATATAATATAACTCTGAAAGAAAAAAACTAAAAACAAAAAGACAAAACAGGCTAGGTGTTAATAGAAAAACAAAAAACAAAAACAAAACAAAGACTACATTGTTCATAGGACAAAACAAAAACAAATTTCTAACAGGGTAAGTGTTAATAAGAAAACAAAAGCAATACAAACAGGCTACGTGTAAATAGATAAAACAAAACAAAACAATTACAAACAGGGTACGTATTAATAGGAAAACATAAATACAAACAAGCTACGTGTTAATAGAAAAACAGAACCAAATGCAAACAGGCAACGTGTAAACAAGAAAAAGTAAACAAATACGTTAGTGATAATAGGGAAAACAAACCAAAACACAGAACAAGCTACGTGTTAATATGTTGTTTCACAGGACAAAATGAGAAGGGAAAACATATCAATTAAATCTGACGAAAATTAATAGACATGTGAATATACCCGATACCTAGATACTCGAGGCCTTTCCTAAGCTTAACACAATCGTCTAGTGCTAGCCACAATACATGATAACAGAGTATCCTGGTGCTGGAGTACTAAGTCAAGGCAGTTTTAATTAATGAACAAATAATAATAATAAATGAAATAAAATATAATGAATCAAATTAAATTAACAACAGCTATCAACTCACTCAAAATAAAACACCTCTCACAGGATCAATACAATCCTCTAATGTTATCCTGAATAAAACACCTCTCACAGGATCAATAAAATCCTCTAATGTTATCCTGAATATAATAAAATAAAATAATGAAACAATAATAATAAATAAAATAAAATACAATGAATACAATAAAACGAAAGGCAGCTATTGAGACACCTCTCACAGGATGAAGAAAATAGGTTAATGTTACCCTGAATATAACAAAATAAAATTATTAAAAACAATACATGAAATAAAATATAATTAATAAAATCAAATTAAAGGCAGCTATTAAGACACCTCTCACAGGATCAATAAAATCGTCTAATGTTAGCCTGAATATAATAACATAAAACAATGAAAAAATAATAATACATGAAATAAAATACACTGAATACAATAACATGAAAGGCAGCTATTAAGACACCTCTCACAGGATGAACACAGTCTAATTGTAGCCTGAATATATATAGAACATTGCTTAGAACAATAGTACTTAAATGAGAAACCTGTTTTTTTTTAGTTTGAAGAATACATAGCAGAAATAATATATAACTTTAAGTAGAAAAATATATAAAAGTGCAAACACAAATTAAAAGTCAAAACAAATTACATATATTGTCTTGTTTAAACACAAAATAAGTCAAAACAAATTACATATATTGTCTTGTTTAAACACAAATTAAATGTCAAAACAAATTACATATATTGTCTTGTTTAAACACAAATTAAAAGTCAAAACAAATTACATATATTGTGTTGTTTAAACACAAATTAAAAGTCAAAACAAATTACATATATTGTCTTGTTTAAACACAAATTAAAAGTAAAAACAAATTACATATATTGTCTTGTTTAAACACAAATTAAATGTCAAAACAAATTACATATATTGTCTTGTTTAAACACAAAATAAGTCAAAACAAATTACATATATTGTCTTGTTTAAACACAAATTAAATGTCAAAACAAATTACATGTTATATTGTCTTGTTAAAACACAAATTAAATGTCAAAACAAATTACATATATTGTCTTGTTTAAACAAAATAAATGTCAAAACAAATTACATATATTGTCTTGTCAAGTGAATAGAAACGAAAAAGTCGAATAATCCAGTTGTGACATAACGAGCATTATATAATTACGCTAGTGGCTGTGTTAGGCGAGTAAGCAAGGAATAAATTACTTCAATAGTTCTCACACAATACAAAATATTTATGTCAAAGCTTACGCGAATGGATTGAAAAAAAAAGTTGAATAACTAGAGCGAAATAAAATAAAAAGTGTATGTGATATATTAAAATGGATACGACGCTCGGAAAATAAATACAGGACAGTGGCAAAAACAATACTAGATCGTCGAAATTGAATGAAATATATGCGTTACACAAAGTCATTTAAAGGATTTACTGGCAACACATAGGAGAGAGAGAGAGCGAGAGAGAGAGAGAGAGAGAGAGAGAGAGAGAGAGAGAGAGAGAGAGAGAGAGAGAGAGAGAGAGAGAGAGAGAGAGAGAGAGAGAGACACGTACAGTTAAAAATAAATGACGTAAGTGATGTATTTGATATTGCATTATAATTAATATCTTAACTTCAAAATATACTCACATACAAAGATATTAAAAGAAAAAGGGCTAATACAAATATATATTGTGCAGAATAGCTGCACCATTATTGTAAAAATAAAAATATAAGAAAAGGAAACAAGGACATTAACAACAAAAACTTGACAAGTGACACAGTAACCTTTCAAAGAATAGATGAAGATTAACTATTATATAACTATTATTATATAATATATATTATATAACTATATTATAGTAAATAAAATGAAAGCGTGAAAGTGTTAAGTGCGTATTGTGATTAACGAAACACTACAAATATATGTATGATTGAGTCCATAAAAACAAAAATCTACAAATACATTTATGATTGAGTCCATGAAAACGAAAAACTACACATATATTTTTGATTGAGGTCGTAAAAATAGATAAGTAGCATTGATATAAGGAAATTGATTAACCAAAATACTTTAACGCTCATTCATATTCGCAAATTTGTATAAAAACCTTATAAAAATAAAACACAAATGATACTAGAAAAAGTGTTGAACATAAGACTGGAAAATAAGCAAACACTTTGGATTTGTGACGTAGACAATTTAATTAAACGAATAAGTTAATGTACTTAGACAAATTAATTAACCGAGTAAATTATATAAGTCTCAAATGAAGTTAACAAAACCGAAACTCCTTAGTAAAATGGTGAAATACTTGAATACAGCTTAAGGAATTATAGAAACAACAATAGAAACAAACTCGAAGTATATAATTTGATAAAAATTAATTGGGCAGAAATTATAGTCTTATAAGAGTAAGTGAATTGTCTTGAGTCAGCCCCCCCCCCCCAAAAAAAAACACACACACAGGAAAAGAGGGGAAAACTAAAATAAAAAACAAATATGAAAAGTGGGGATTGGGCCTGAGTATATAGAATAGAATAAATCGAATAATATATACGGTATTATTGAATGAAAATAATGTGACACAATTAAAGGAAAAAACATTCATTGAAACCAGTAATAGGGCAAATACAAGAAAACAGAAATATGCGAGTCATGTGAAGAAACAATAAAGTAAGAATAAATCGAGGGACTAAAACACAAACGAATATTGGCGAAAACTCAAGAAAAAGTTCACCAGGGTTAACTTAATTAACTAGAGAGAGACACAGCTTCAGAAAGGAGCGAGAAGAGTGATACATAACTTAAACACAATACACTGAAGTGGAGATATAAGTGGAAAATTAAACACAAAGCAAATAGTTGAAAAAAACAAATACACACACAATCATAACTAAAAACAATACAGTGAAGTGGAGAGACAAGTGAACATTTAAATACAAAGTAAATAATTGAGAAAAAACCCCCCACAATGCCAACATATATTTAATGAGTAGTGATGACCAAAAAGAACAATAATAAGGCCAAAATAACATTAAAAGGCCACCATAACACATAACATATCAGTGGGACATTTAAAACCTAAGAAATGTAAGTGCTTAACTAAAAGACCAATGAGACACTAAAAAGGTCAAAAGAATGTTCGCGAAGCCTAAGGAGACAATTTTAAGGTCAAAGAGATACATTAAAGGCCAAAAAGACGATCTAAAAGCCTAAAGTGACAATTTAAAGGTCCAAGAGACATTAAAAGGCCAATAAAGAACGCTCGAAAAGGCTAAGATGACAATTTAAAGATCAAAGAGACACATTCAAGGCCAAAAGGACATCTTAAAAGGCCAAAAAGACACCATAGAAGGCCAAAGAGACACATTAAAAGCCTAAAGGGACAATTTAATGGTCAAAGAGACACATTAAAGGCAACAAGGACATATTAAAAGGCCAAAGAGACACATTACAGGCCAAAGGATACACTAAAGGCCAAAAAGGACTATCTAAAAGGCTAAGGGGACAATTTAAAGGCCAAAAAGACACATTGAAGGCCAAAACAGACACATTAAAGGCAAAAAGGACATCCTAAAACACCCAAACCTTCCCACTATGGAGCCTACTACAGGAATAAGGTCACTCGGGAGGGTGCTGGTGTTGCTGGCTCTATTGGTCCCTGGTAAGTACTAGCATTCTCAATTAATATACAGTTCCTGAATAATGGACCTGGTACAATAGCGATAATAAGTCATGTCTCAGCTGTCATTAAGTTTGGCTCGCTCTGGGTTGTATTCATGTCTGTCAGATGTTGGATAGGTGTAGGAACATGGTTATAGATCTCGCTCGAAACAAATAAATCAAGTTTTAGATATTGCTGATGCCAATTATTGATCAAAACATACTTGGCACCGAGAAATGGCTTATTTGGCCGACTGTACAAGGCATTATATACTAATACAGTTGGTTAGTTCAATGCATTATTTCACCACATCCCATGCTTCCTTTGCTTGTATAGCTATAGTCTATTCGCTGTAAGTAGCCGAGAAATCATGACTTCTAACCTCTGTAACTAAAATACCACCTGAGTAATCTAGCTAATATTGCTACCAATTGGGAAGAGTTAGTCAAGGTATAGATGTGGAAATTTACAGCCAATTTGCTTTGGCCCTTTTTGAGTTACAGAGGATAGAGGTCATGATTTCTCGCCTACTTACAACGAATAGACTATATAGTTCTAACTTCCACACATACATTCACAGAGAATATGAGAACTTATATATATGACTGTAAGCTACATAGTCTTTCATTTATAACCGGAATATATTTCCCTTGCATCTCGAGGGAATAATTTCAGATCGGCAGTACTAGATTTATGCTCGTCATTAAAAATACTGAGTTAATGGTTTCTGGGGCGTCATTTGTGCTCTCTCTCTCTCTCTCTCTCTCTCTCGCTCTTCTCTCTCTATACATATCTATCTATCTATCTATCTATCTATCTATCTATCTATCTATATATATATATACCGGTATATATATATGTTAGTAAAGCCAGGTAATAAATTTTCTTTAATATATACGAGGTTGAAAGAAATGGCAATTTCTGCGTTGGAAATTTTATTATTCAAAGTTTCCAGGTCTCTGATGAGTTTTCGCTGGGTGGCAGGAAGTAGATGAATGAGATTAGCAAAATTCATGGTGGTACAGGGTTACATAAATGTAAATGATGATACAGGATATACGACGCGTTTCACTGGACAACCAGCATGATCAAGTAAGGGTAGACTGATATAAAAGGTAAACAGGAAGGGTATATATAGAGGGTGGAGGATCAGAGGAGGCGAAAATCAGGGGGCAAAAGTCTCCTATTGGTGGAGGGGTATTCTAGGAGTGCAAAAGGGGGAACCGCTTTACGCAGGCGCACTGGATGCGGGATGGTGTTGGTCGGGTGGCGGGGTCAAAGCTGATTGGCTGCGTGTCGAGGGGCGTGGCCAAAGTTGCGTGGTCCGTGTGGCGCCGGCAGAAGACGAAGCTGAAGGAGGTAGCGCAGGGGGCTGCGTCAAGGGGACCGGGGGGCGAGGAGGGGCGTTAGGTCCTGTAGGGTAGTGCCTTTTGGCAGAAGGAAGGATCTGAAGGTCTAGAGTTTGGTTGTTGATGTTAGGATGTAAGGCTTGGATATATAACGCTTCGAGTATAGGTAATCTCCTTGGGTCACTTTCTTTATCGAGTATGGTGGTGTGTTTCTCTAACTCGTTGCATGTGAGGTGGGGGTGGTTGGGGGTGAGATAGTGGTCTTTGATGGCTCCAGCCTGAAGGTGAAGAGTTAACCGACGTGAAAGACGAGTCTGCGTCATGCCAATATAGGAATGAGGTCCACAGTCCTCATAATTACAGGTATGTTGGTAAATGACGTGATCGTCGGTCATCGGGCTCTTTATCTTGGTGGAAGCTGGTTTGTTGCGGAGAACGAGGTTGGAGGTCTTGGGGGATTTGTAATAAATTATTAATTTGATTTTGTTTTCCGGGTTGGTTGGGTGGACATGCTTGGAGATTATTTCTTTTAAGACGGCCTCGTTATTTTTTTGTTCAGAGGACATGTAATTGCGGTAGAAGATCTTAATTTCATTTGGGGGGTCAATGTTGGGAGGGCTTTGGGTGTACCATTTTTCAAGATGGTGGTTGATGGTGCTGGAGATGTCGGAGTTGGAGTATCCATTATTCACTAAAACTTGGGATAGTCTTTCTAGTTCCTGGTGGGTGTCGGCCCAGGTAGAGCAGTGCGTGAGGGCTCTCCTTACATAGGCGGAGATGGAGGATAGAAGATAACGGCGGGGACATTCACTATCGCCGTTGAGGCATTGTCCTGTGTTAGTTGGTTTAGTGTAGATGGTGGTTTTGAACCCATGGTCGTTCAGAGCTACGAGGATGTCGAGGAAGGGGAGTTGTCCATTGTTTGATTTTTCAAAGGTGAAGTTAAATCCGGAGGAGGTCATGAAGCGACGCTGGAGTTCCTGTAGTTCGTGGAGGTCCTTGATTTGCACGAAGATGTCATCCACGTATCTACAGTAGACGGCGGGTCGTTGGGCAGCGAGGAGCTCTTCCTCGATGGTACCCATAAAAAAAGTTCGCAAAAAGAACTCCTAGGGGGCTGCCCATCGCCACACCGTCTATCTGTTTGTACATGTTGCCCCGGGGGCAAAGGAAGGGGGCCACCTTGGTACACAGCTCCAGTAGTGTTTTCAGGGCCTTCTCCGGGATGTCCAGTGTTGGTGTATCAGGGCAATGGTAAATTCGACGTAGAATCATGTCAAAGGTCCTATCCACTGGCACGTTGGTGAACAGGCTTTCTACGTCGAGGGAGGCGATTGTGTGGTTGTTGTTCCGGGGGGCGTCTCGTAAAATGTCCAAGAAATCGTGGGCTGAGTTAAGGTTATATTGGCTGGGCACATAGGGGGTGAGGAGGTTGTTCAGGGCCTTGGCGATCTGGTAGGTGGCAGTGGGGATCTGGGAGATGATGGGGCAGAGGGGGTTCCCAGGTTTGTGTGTTTTGATGGTTCCGTACGCATAACCAGGGGTGTATTCTCCGACGAGTTTTTTAAGGTGGACCCCTCCTTGTTTGGCGTTGATGGCGGTGATGGTGGTGTTGGCAGTACGTTTGATTTCGTCGGTTGGGTTGCGGGTGATCTTTTTAAATTTGGTGTTGTCATTTAAGATGACGTCCATTTTTCTAAGATATTCCTCCTTGTCATGAATCACGAGGCAGGAAGCTTTATCCGCACGACGGATGATGATGTTGGGGTTGTCTCTTAATTGTTTGGCAGCTAGGAAGTGTTGTTTGTTGAGGATTTTGCTATGGTGAGTTCCTCTGGTTTTGGCGGCTTCAGCGAGGAGAGTAGGTTGTAGGGCGGGAGTAGTGGTGACCTTGCCATCCTTCTTAAGTCGTAGGATGTCGTCCAGGAGGATTTCCATTTCTAGGCGTTTCCGGTGGGGGCCAGGTTTGGAGCTGTAGTGGCAGTTGAGGCCTTTGTTGAGGAGGTCTTCTTGGTCCAGGGTCAGAATGGTGTTTATCAGGTTTATGTATCCTTTTGTTGGTTTGGGAAGTTTTATGTTTCCGCCATAAAGACGGGCAAGCTTTTTTATGGATGTGTTTTCGGCTTGTCTTCTGTGTTGTTCAAGGAGTTGTTCGAGGGCTGTGTTGATTTCGGCTTTGAGGTGGTCTGGAGGGGTTTCGTCTTCCCAAATCCGTAGGAGAGCATCTCGTTCTTTACGAAGGTTGTTGGCGAGCTCTCGTTTTTCAATTATTTCGTCCTTCACCAGTTCTTCACGAAACTGGAGGGTGCTGGTGCGATGTCTGGCATTCTCGTGAAGCTTTATGTTAGTAAAGCCAGGTAATACATTTTCTTTAATACATACGAGGTTGAAAGAAATGGCAATTTCTGCGTTGGAAATTTTATTATTCAAAGTTTCCAGGTCTCTGATGAGTTTTCGCTGGGTGGCAGGAAGTAGATGAATGAGATAAGCAAAATTCATGGTGGTAGAGGGTTACATAAATGTACATGATGATACAGGATATACGACGCATTTCACTGGACAACCAGCATTATCAAGTAAGGGTAGAATGATACAAAAGGTAAACAGGAAGGGTATATATAGAGGGTGGAGGATCAGAGGAGGCGAAAGTCAGGGGGCAAAAGTCTCCTATTGGTGGAGGGGTATTCTAGGAGTGCCAAAGGGGGAACCACTTCACGCAGGCGCACTGGATGCGGGATGGTGTTGGTCGGGTGGCGGGGTCAAAGCTGATTAGCTGCGTGTCGAAGGGCGTGGCACGTGTGGCGCCGGCAGAAGACGAAGCTGAAGGAGGTAGCGCGGGGGGCTGCGTCAAGGGTACCGGGGGGCGAGGAGGGGCGCTAGGTCCTGTAGGGTAGTGCCTTTTGGCAGAAGGAAGGATCTGAAGGTCTAGAGTTTGGTTGTTGATGTTAGGATGTAAGGCTTGGATATATAATGCTTCGAGTATAGGTAATCTCCTTGGGTCACTTTCTTTATCGAGTATGGTGGTGTGTTTCTCTAACTCGTTGCGTGTGAGGTGGGGGTGGTTGGGGGTGAGATAGTGGTCTTTGATGGCTCCAGCCTGAAGGTGAAGAGTTATCCGACGTGAAAGACGAGTCTGCGTCATGCCAATATAGGAATGAGGTCCACAGTCCTCATAATTACAGGTATGTTGGTAAATGACGTGATCGTCTGTCATCGGGCTCTTTATCTTGGTGGAAGCTGGTTTGTTGCGGAGAACGAGGTTGGAGGTCTTGGGGGATTTGTAATATATTATTAATTTGATTTTGTTTTCCGGGTTGGTTGGGTGGACATGCTTGGAGATTATTTCTTTTAAGACGGCCTCGTCATTTTTGTGTTCAGAGGACATGTAATTGCGGTAGAAGGTCTTAATTTCATTGGGGGGGTGAATGTTGGGAGGGCTTTGGGTGTACCATTTTTCAAGAAGGTGGTTGATGGAGCTGGAGATGTCGGAGTTGGAGTATCCATTATTAACTAAAACTTGGGATAGTCCTTCTAGTTCCTGGTGGGTGTCGGCCCAGGTAGAGCAGTGCGTGAGGGCTCTCCTTACATAGGCGGAGATGGAGGATAGAAGATAACGGCGGGGGCATTCACTATCACCGCTGAGGCATTGTCCTGTGTTAGTTGGTTTAGTGTAGACGGTGGTTTTGAACCCATGGTCATTCAGAGCTACGAGGATGTCGAGGAAGGGGAGTTGTCCATTGTTTGATTTTTCAAAGGTGAAGTTAAGTCCGCAGGAGGTCATGAAGCGACGCTGGAGTTCCTGTAGTTCGTGGAGGTCCTTGATTTGCACGAAGATGTCATCCACGTATCTACAGTAGACAGCGGGTCGTTATAGACCCGTTTTAGTCGTAGATCGGCGGGTATATATATATATATATATATATATATATATATATATATATATATAATATATACGGTATATAAATACATAGTATATATATATATGCAGTATATATATTATATATATATATATATATATTATATATATTTATATATATATATATATATATACCGGTATAGTATATATATATTATATATATATATTATATATATATATATTATATATATATATATCTATATATATATCTATTTATTATATATATCTATATTATATATATATATATATATACTGTATATATATCAAATTTCTTCACCGTCATATTATAGGAATGATTTCACATCAATACTTAATAATGTCAATACTATTCTTATAGTCCATTTGTGCACATGATATTGTCTTAAAATATCAAAACTAATGGGGATAAGCATGAGGAAGAAAGGGAACAGAAAACCGGGAGATGGTTCACTTTTTGGGCGAATTTTGCATGTATTTATTATTTTTCTAGTTTCCTCCCTAGACCTTCACCATATTTAAACAAAACATCCATTAGATCCCCCTTCTAGGTTAATTTGTAAATTTTTCGGAAGAAAAATTTCCCGGCCTATTCGGCCGGGTTCTTCCAACATTACAGTCTCTCTATCGTTCGCCAGGGAAAAAATCGACACCTAAATAGCACAAAAGGTCTAAATATTGACGAAGAAATGGGGCGAAAGGTCTTAAAATCGACTAACTAATCTTAACATCTGAAAACTAATGTGGCTAAACATGAGGGAGAAAGTGGTCCAGAAAACCGGCCCATCTCCCCTTAAGTATCGAGGAATCAGCTGCTATCGTCAGCTGAAAATAAATAGAGTATAGCCCAGTCCTCCCAAAACTAGCCCAACCTCCCAAATAAGTAGCCCAAGCCGCCCACTTTGTCGCGAGGTCTGACAGATCAGGTCAGGTGAAGGTATTGAGGGATAAGCCTTTACAACAGCACCTCGTATCTACATTCTACTTTTCCTATTTTTCTGAAGAGTGTAGAGAGGGGAGAAGGGATGTTGGAGAGAGAGAAAACCCAGTCCTTCCAACCTCCCAAAAAAGTAGCCCAAGGCGCCCACTTTTTAAATTGCTCTCAAATAAGTAGCCCAAGCTGGCGGCAATATCAGCCCCTCTGCTTGCTTTATCACGCCCCTCTTAAAAACACGCCCGCCCAGAATTGGAAAATTTGGTTCCACACGTTGGGTATTATGAGATTTGATAGGTCATTTTTTTTTCGGTATGGTTCTAGTGCGATATTGGATTTTTGTTTTCTTCTTTTGTTTAAGGAAAGAAAGGATGACGGAGAAAGAAATGGGTTAGAACAAGATTATAGTTTTATGAGTTTGAAATATTAGTAATGAATAGAAACCTGTAGCCTAGGTCTTCAATGATAATTTGATTTTACAAATGTTGTTTTTTCTTTCAGTATGTGGTGACGCATTATTACTTTGCTCTGTAATTCGTGCCTACCTCGAGCCATCTCTATTTGGAATTAACTTCCTCATAGTAACATCCCACCAACCCACGAATCCACAACAATTAAAATAAATTGTTATAGCCTACATATTTTATTTTACAGGCTGCCATTAACTGCATGTATATTTTTTTCTGGATTTATTAGACCTTCTCTAGTTTCTTTCAAAATAATAAACAAATATAACATTTAGAAGGTTTAAACAGAAAATGCTCTAGTACTTACCAAAAATGTCACACACTTTTCGTGTCTATGCATGAGACACCTTGAATGAAGAACAAGCACCTCGCCT
This sequence comes from Paralithodes platypus, assembly GCA_032716605.1. Lineage (NCBI taxonomy): Eukaryota > Metazoa > Arthropoda > Malacostraca > Decapoda > Lithodidae > Paralithodes > Paralithodes platypus. Next base: position 45,432,043 of record CM064503.1, read on the forward strand.
AAAAGAATTAACGCAGTTTTAATCACAAACAAAATAATAAAATCCGGTTATTCAATTAAAAGTGCAATAGGATTTTACACAAACAATTAATATATATATACAATTAATATAAGTGGTATTCCTACTGAACTGGTAATCTTAAACTCCCGGGTTCAGATACCGATGTGTCAATGGGAACATTTTATTGGGATGAAATTTGTGCTGAACTGGTTTTCATATATTTAAAAGATGAAAAATTAGCAAATAAATACGCCCATCCCCCCTTAACTAGACTAGTAGATAAGAACAATAACAAAGACAACAAACAGACCAAGAGATAAACAAACAAATAGACAGAGTAACCCCTCCAACCCTCCATAGAAAACGGGTTCCAACCACAATCAAAGCCATTGCCTACTGTATAATCTCGACAGTACCGGCGCTAAATATAAAGATGAAGATAGCTACATAATTATACAAAACGTATATATAGATAAATATATACAAATAGATAGACCGACTAGATACAAATAGATAGAGACATAGAGAGATGAAGTAGAGAGGTAGATAATTACATACAGACCTGGTAGAGAGGACAGACGTACAGACACACAGGTAGATAACAAACACACCAAACAAATACCATTTACCTTTCCCTAGAGTATATTATCAGCCTGCATTGGTCACTTCTCAGCAGGGAAATGGCCTGTGAAATCTACATATACACGTGTATATATTTGCAGTGCTTAATAATGGAAATGTATTGTATGTTCTCTTACTCAATAACGGCTGTACTCTCTCTCTCTCGCTCTCGCTCTCTCTCTCTCTCTAACACCCACATGTATATTCACATTGGTCTATATATAACACACACACACAATATCCTATATATTAATTTTACCTTTAACATTCTCTCTTTCTCTCTCTCCCCCCACACAGTAAACACACACATCCTCTTGCTCTCTCTCTCTCTCTCTCTATTTCTCTCACACACCCACATGCATATTCAAAATGGTCTATATAACACACACACACACACACACACAATCTCTTATATAATTTTACCTTTAACATTCTCTCTTTCTCCCTCTCCCCCACACAGTAAACACACACATTCTCTTGCTATCTCTCTCTCTCTCTCTCTCTCTCTCTCTCACACACACACATACACAATTACTCTATTTTGTATATCTTTATCTACCCACTCCCCCCCCTCTCTCTCAAAATGTTTAGCCACAAGATGAATACAACACGCAACCATGGCTGGAAATTAGAATTGAACAGTTCAGCACTAGTATCTGTGGAAACTTGTTCACATATAAGATCTCTTCTACCTGGAACAAACTTCCCTCCGAAGTTGTAAACAGTTCTTCAGCAGAGCAGTTCAAAAAGAGAGTAGATAGTATTTTGCACACTCTGGAAAGAGTGTATTGCACCAAACAGTCTCTCTCCTTCCGAGTATCTCATTGGAATGGACTGCAAGGTCTCAGAGATTCTAACCATTCATTATAACTCCTTGTAACTCTCTCTCTCTCTCTCACTCTCACTCTCACTCTCTCTCTCTCTCCCTGGGCGGCAGTAGTAGAGTAGTATATACCGTGAAGTAATCATAAACCAGAGGGGCCCAGTGAGGTGCATAATCCCCAGTGCTCCTTAAATCACCACTGTCCAGGCCACTCCTACCTAGTGTACTGTACTGAGAGAGAGAGAAAGGGAGGGAGAGAGAGAGAGATTTACATAGTTACATAGGTACACAGATTACACAGACCTTGCGGGTCCTACTAGGTTGTCCGGACTTAATGCTAAAATAGAATTTGCTACAAAGTGGAAGGCAAGGGTAGCAAAGAAGAAGGCTCTCTCCCCACCCACCTCTCCCTCCAACCGTTGGTCGGCATGAAACTAAGTTGGGGAAAGAAGTCCCCCATCAGAATGAGAACAACTTTTACTGGGAAATTTATAGTAAAGAACGAAGATGCGAACTATTATATACTACTGATGCTTAACCTAGATGCTTAACCGAGAGAGAGAGAGAGAGAGAGAGAGAGAGAGAGAGAGAGAGAGAGAGAGAGAGAGAGAGAGAGAGTGGCCATGTGGAACGTATGGGAAGCCAGAGAATGACTAAGAGAGTGTACGAGAGTGAGGTGGAAGGACAGAGAGGGAGAGGTAGACCGAGAGAGGTGGAGTGATGGAGTTATGAAGTATATGCGTGAAAGCAGTGCTGGATGGGAGGATGGGCGTCGACTGACTGGGGACAGAGGTGCATGGAGGTGTTTCGTTCGTGGCTACCCCTTCGGGGAACACGGCGTCCGGCGATAGATAAACAGCATTTTTAATTTGCCTCCTCAGACACCCAGACCCTCTTCTAGTTATATATATACATTTTTCGGTTTGCTTCTCCCAGATTGCAGATTCGCTTTCGCTCGCCCAAAAAATATCAACACCTGGATTAAGCAAATTGTCTTATAATCGCCTAACTAATGAGTTGAAACGTCTTAAAATCTCCAAATTAATGGAATGATATAGAGAGGGTGTTACGAACTGGCACTCGGGTACACAAGGGCTCTCAATCAGGACTCGAATACGGCTCGCTGCCACAACGGAAACACACGATCCCAACCCCTGAGTACTGCCAGCCGAACAAAAAACACCAATACCCTCCAGAGTTCAATCTGCTATAACGGGGTATACAAAAACTCGGTACTAGTGTTCAACAACAGACTAATAAAGAGACAGGAATTATCTAGTCTGGTCAACAATCAAACAATGAAGTAAGAAACAACAACACCAAAGAATAGTGTTGGCCGAAGCCGAAGTAATCCACCCTTGACTAAGAACTTAAGAAGTCCTCCACCCTCTACTTCGGATCGGCACTATTACGTTACGTTAATTAATAGTCCTTAAGCATCGAGCAAGGAATCTTCTGAAAAAAGTTAGATGCTTCTCGGATGCTCGTAAGAAGTACGTATCGGATTTTGAACAGTAATTCAATAAGCAAAAACACTGGTAATTAAATACTATTAAAGGTTTAAATTGGCATAAGAATAATTAAAAGAATATGCAATAGTAAATGGCAAACATTAAAAAGAAGTACTCCGCAAATGCAACGGCAATAGCCTACTCGGATTGTGCTCGTGGGCCACTAATCACTAAAGTAGCCAAGCTTGCAACACATGAAATCAATAGTGTATAAACAATATCATACATAATGAAAGCTTCAATACTATTCTGTATCTACTAATCGAGTAAAGTCTAGCTGGGGTACTGTGGGCAAAAGGTAGCAGTGACTGAGCAAAAACGGCTCGTAGCCTAGCGAAGTCCTCACAACTGTTTAAAGTATTACGTTAAAACTAACAAGTGCACTTTGAGAAATCCAGATCCCTTTTATCTGGTTTTCTCCCGGCTCCTTGACAAAGTAAAAACAAACTGTTAATAAAATACAGGGTGGTTAGGCTCTTGCCCTCACGCACTGTAAATTATCAACTCAACACAGTCAGCCGCGAAGACAACCTAGGCTTCACTGAACCGAAACGAGTATGCAGGTTTATCGCTTAACCACTGCATCAAACAACAACTCGTAACACAGAAAAGCCTTACCCCAGTCTAGCATTACCTAGACTAGCAGAAAACAGGAATAATAATAATAACACACAGGGAAATGCATATACAAGTGCAACAAACATAAATCAATCCTATTCTAAGTTAACCCTTCCAAAATAGGCTATCTAATAGGCAAGTATCTCGTGAGAACTCAAGCGATAATACGTTGGCTGACTAGCTCTGCACCAACGGGACCATGGAAGTTAAACAGGCAGGGAAAGAGGAGATAAGAATGTAAGGTAGTAGAGAAAGTTCACATCAGTCAGAAGAATATATATAGTTAGCAAGGGGAATGCGAAGTCGCTCTGCCTAATGAGTTCTGATGAAAAATGGCTAGACTTCCCTTTTTATACCCGGCCCTCTAGTGAGCCCAACGTGAACTACTAAGGACCGCCCACTGACAACCATTACGTAATTTCTCTCTCTCCTCTGGGATAGACAAAGGCTCCCCTAGCACTGAGGGGAGTGCTAGTGAGTTAGACCCACCTCCCGCCTGGCGCACCCACTGACCCCCAACGGTGGCTGTTTCTCTTCCCATCATTACAAATAAGTTTTACACACAATACTTATAACTAATGATATAAAATAGAACTCGTTGACTCAGATGAAAACAAAATACATATTCATAATACTTATAGTACAACGGCTCACATGAACTAAGTTAGGAAACTCTACATAGACTACAGCCAAAGTTCCTGCCCTGACGATCCTAGCGAGAGTGGGGCATGACTAGGCGTTCTGTACAGCATGCTCACACTGGACATGCGTCACACCTCCCCCAAGATTTTACTTGCTCAACCCTGAGCTAAAATCTGACAAACACAGAACCCCATCAAGCCCCTCACACCCAGCGACCGCATGGCACTAAAACAAAGCTGAGTTTATCACCAAAACACATCTTATTATTAAAAAAAAAAAATCACATTTTATAACTCCTCCCAACAATAGCAAAAAGACACAATATCATGCTCCCAGAGCGAGCTTACAGCAGCTCAGCCGTTTGATAGTTCGTGGACTACTCAAACTCTATAGGCTATGACAAACTTATACGATTACCTATATCAAAAGAAAGAGTTTTTATATGATTTTTATATTTTAATATGTTTTTTCCGGCTGCACTATAAGGGCAGCCTATTTTCCTCCACTCAAACCCCCACACCTGTGATAGCCTACGACTGATCATCCACCCTTGAAAAACAATCCGCGATCACATTGTCACATCCAGCAATATGACGGATGTCCAGGTTATACTCCTGCAACATCAAAGACCACCTGGTCAGTCTCATATTGCGATTGTGAAATTGATTCAGGAATCTCAAAGGGTGATGATCAGTGTAGATAACCACGACTGGGCCATAGGCTGGAACATACACCTCGAAGTGCCTGAGCGACAGCACAATCGCCAGTAATTCCTTTTCTATTGTAGAATAGTTCTTTTGTGCATCATTGAACTTCTTAGAAAAGAAACTTACTGGGTGTTCCACACCTTCATTGTCTGTCTGTAGCAAGACGGCACCAGCCCCTACACCACTAGCATCTGTTGCCAGCTGAAAAGGCCTGTTAAAGTCTGGGGCCCTGAGTATCGGGTGAGTACATAGCAAATGTTTCACCAAAGTGAAAGCCTTTTCACACTCAGGTGCCCACAAAAACTTTTTGTCTTTAGATAACAAATCTGTGAGAGGTGCCAACACCGTTGAGTAACCTTTTATGAAGCGTCTGTAGTAGCCTATCATACCCAAGAATCTCATAATCTGCTTCTTGGTTGTTGGGTGCGGAAATTTATTGATAGCCTGTACCTTGTTCTGAGGAGGGCACACCTGTCCCCTTCCCACTACAAACCCAAGGTACTGCACAGTGGCTTTTACGAAGTCACACTTTGCCAAATTTACTACCAGACCTGCTTCACTAAGTTTCCGGAACAAGGTCTCAAGGTGCTCACAATGGCTCTCAAAGTCGTCATCATAAATGATTACATCGTCCAAATATACGGTGCAATTTGGAATGTCCTTTACAATTTCATTCATCAGGTTCTGAAACGTTGCTGGTGCATTCTTAAGTCCGTAAGGCATAACATTGCACTGGTAGGTACTCCCGTCCACAACAAAACCACATACCTCTTTAGCACGCTCGGACAAAGGTACTTGCCAGTAACCTTTTACTAAATCTACTTTAGACAAAAAACGAGCATTACCAATTTTGTCAACACTATCATCAACCCGAGGAAGAGGATATGGGTTAGTTGGAGTCAAACCGTTTAACCTACGGAAATCAATACAAAAGCGTACCTTGCCATCTGGCTTAGGCTGCAGTGTTACGGGGGAAGTCCACTTAACTGTGCCTTTCTCTATCAACCCTCTACCGAGCATATACTCCAACTCATCCCTCAGAGCTGGTAGTTTTATGGGGGGCACACGGTACAGGATTGACTTAAAGGGTAGATGGTCCCCCACGTCAACATCATGCATAGCCTGAGTAGTGAGGCCTGGGTGTTCAGCAAATACAGTGACGGATAGCATCAAACTGCGGCTCAGGCAAATGAGCTATAGCCTCGTCAGCCCTTAGGCTCGAGTTCCCCGCCCACTGATCCGCTGAAACATGTTGATCCCAGCTATCCTCCTCTGAAGCTTGACTGTCCCCCCCTTATGATGTGATTGGCATAACAGAATCTTGGCTCAATACACAAGATAGAGACTTTTTAGCAGAGTATTCGCTTCCCGGTTATGTAATGTTTGAGAACAGCCGAATAAATAAAAATGGAGGTGGCGTTTTATTTTATATCAAAGAAAGTCTTAACCCGACCCTCGTGTCAAAACCTTAAATTGTGAACGTCGACACATCTTTTGTGCTAATAAAGAATAATAAAGGTACAAAAATAATACTTGCGTTAATATACAGACCTCCAGCTCAATCAGTGCAAACTGACCGAGAAATTTACGAACAAATTGCAGATGTAAGTAACTCACAAGATTCCGTAATTTTTGGCGACTTTAATTTACCTGTGACCAAGTGGGGCGATACTCTTACTTCACACTCCGGACATGACTTGTATACGAACTTGCAAGAGAGTTCGCTTTATCAATTTGTTCGAAAGACCGTGGTAATAACGTTCTTGACATTGTACTTGCAACAAAAGAAGAATTGATAGAGAATTTGAATGTTGGTGATGAATTCAGTAACAGCGACCATCGTACGATAACTTTCACTTTAAAGTTTACTAGTAACGAACCAAATAGTAACATCGAAAAAGTCCCTAATTTCAAGAAAGCAAACTTCCATAAACTTAGAGCTATGTTTAAAGAAACTGACTGGAGCTTTTTAATTAACAATAACGACATAAATACATCTTGGAAGTTATTCGAAACCACTTACCTAAAAGCAGTGCAAGACTGCATACCATCGAAAATACGGCGTCCAGGCCATAATAATAAGCCCAAATGGTGGAATAAAGATATTTCAAACTGCCTGCTTGCTAAAAAATTTGCTAATGATAGATTAAAATCCTCACAAAATGACGAAGAACGGGTGAAATTTGTAGAGCTACGACGCAAAGCCAAAAAGTTAATTAAGCATAGTAAAAAGACCTTAGAGTTACATATTGCGAATCAAAGTAAAACATACCCGAAAGAATTCTATAGTTATATCAGAAAGAAAAGAGTAGTTACTTCAACTGTTGGACCGTTAGTCGATGAAAAAGGAGAATACACCAAAGACGAAATACAAATGAGTAATGCCCTCAATACCTTCTTTGCATCAGTTTTTACAACAGAAGACCTCAGTGATATCCCTACACCATCGCCGATTCAGATTGATAATTCAGATGTTCTAAGCAATATCACCGTTACAGAGAGAGAAGTATTGAATTGTTTAGATAAACTCAAGGTAAATAAAACGCCAGGACCTGATACAATCTCGCCTAGAGTTCTAAAGGAAGCTAAGAATGAGCTCTCCAAACCACTGACATTACTATTCAATAAATCCTTGCAGTCTGGAACTATGCCTGATCAGTGGAAGCTAGCCAACGTAACACCGATATTAAAAAAAGGCAGCAAATCCCTACCCAGTAACTATCGTCCAATTAGCTTAACCTCAGTTGTATGTAAAATGCTAGAAACGGTCATACGAGACAGACTCGTAAATCACTTAGAGGAAAATAACATACTTAAAGATACTCAACACGGCTTTCGTAAAAAACGTTCCTGTTTAACAAACCTCTTAGACTTCTTCCACGATATCCTCAACCTCTACGATGAGAGTAAAGCTGTAGATATTATATACCTTGATTTTCAAAAGGCCTTTGACAAAGTTCCCCACAAACGTTTACTGCTAAAACTAAAAGCGCATGGAATACAAGACGGTGTGTTGAAATGGATAGAAAATTGGCTCAGCAACAGAAAGCAAAGGGTAGTCATAAACGGTAAGGCATCTAAATGGACCAATGTAAGTAGCGGGGTACCCCAGGGATCGGTACTAGGACCAATTCTCTTTCTAATTTACATCAACGACATAGATGAGGGTCTCACCTGCACAATCTCAAAATTTGCTGACGATACAAAAATTGCAAATAGCGTACTCTCAAAAGAACAAGTTGACGATATGCAACACAATCTAGATAAATTGTCATGTTGGGCCCAAATTTGGCAAATGAGTTTCAATGCGGATAAATGTAAAGTACTACATGTCGGATACCTAAATGAGAAAGCAAACTATTCGATGAATGGCACTCAGCTTAAGAATGTAAACAGAGAAACTGATCTGGGAGTAACAATATCGAGTAACCTAAAACCGAGTCAACAATGTTCAGAAGTTGTTAAGAAGGCAAACAAAATAATTGGGTTTATAGGCAGGTCATTTGAGCATAAATCCAAAGAAGTTATCCTAACCCTTTACAATTCCTTAGTCCGCCCTCTTCTGGAATACTGCGTTCAATCCTGGTGCCCTTATTACCAAAAAGATATAAACAAGCTAGAACGAGTTCAACGTAGAGTTACCAAAATGATACCTAGCCTAAAGAACAAACCATACGAAGAGCGTCTTAGAGAATTAAATCTATTTCCTTTAACCCAGCGCAGATTAGGAGGCGACTTAATTCAAGTGTTCAAAATCATCAAAGGCATCGACAATATGAACTGTAGTAAGTACTTCACTATCGACCAATCTAATTACACGCGGGGAAACGGTTGCAAAATTATTGGTAAATCTTTTAACTCGCACGAATCTAAGAATTTCTTCTTCAATCGAGTTGTCAACTTGTGGAATGGGCTTCCCCGAGACGTTATAGACTGCAGCACCGTTGATTCATTTAAATTCCGCCTAGACAAATATCTCGCATCAAACCCGCGACTGACTGCGTTTGTAAATGAATAACTTTATCCTCCCCTCAGTTACTAACCCATATGTCCCCTACTAACTTCCTAGTCCTGCCACGTTAGTGGCAGGGCAGTAGTTCCCTTTCCAATTTCCCTTACCCATTATACCACTGTTGGACACTTGATCCTCAGTGTTTTGGAGGACAAGCAGCCTAGAAGGGTCACTAGATCTGTTGTTGCTTGATTTCCTTTGTACTCCTTTGTACTCTCCTTCTCCACCACGGCCGCAACAAGCCAACACAGGGACAGTGAGAGGCTCAGAGGGGCGCCTCACATACTCTTTAATAAGGTTCACGTGACATAACTGGTTCTTTTTCCTCCTGTCTGGAGTGGCAACAAGGTAATCTAAGTCTGAAATTTTTTCTACAATTTTATAAGGTCCAGTGTACTTCGCAGAGAGGGGGTTACCAACTAAAGGCAACAAAATTAATACCTCTTGTCCTACAGTGAACTTCCGGAGCCTCACTTTGCGATCATACCTGTCCTTCATCAAAGCTTGTGATTCTGTCAAATTTCTACCTGCCATCTCCAGACTCTTAAGCATGCGCTCACGGCTTTCAAGCACATACTTTAATAATGGACAAGGCTGCACAGTCCCCTCCCAAATTTCTTTCAGCATGTTAAGGGGGCCCCTGACACGGTGTCCAAAAATCAGCTCGCTTGGAATAAATCCCAGGCTCTCACCAGGTACCTCCCGAGCAGCAAACAGCACATAAGGCAATCCAAGATCCCGCTGAGGATGCCAATAATAAAAAAAATCTCCTGGCTGTGCATCGCCGTCCTCGTCGAGCTCTACAGCTCCATTAGCACACGTTTGGAGCTCAGGGTCCTCTAGTTGCAACCGACGTATATCTGAGGGTGCCAAGCGATCTAACTGCTCCCGGAGCAATGCATGACCTTCCCCGATACTGGGCTGCTCCCTCTGTCTCTCTCGATGTACATAACGTTGCTGTCGTGGAGACTCGTCATGCCCAGCCTCGTCACTCTCGATGACAGGCCCAGGGGCTACTCCAGAATTAAGTAATGGTGCTAATACTGAATCACCCAGGAGCCGCCGAGTCAAAACTCTTAAAACCAACTCCAGCTTTAGCCTCCTCCTGTTGATCGTTCCTCCGCTGGTCTGAAGACGGAGGACTAGGCTGTGACACTTTAGCTGCCCAAGCTCGGGTGACAACACATGCCATAGGTTGTGTCTGGCACCGCTCGACCCACTCTTGCTCTTCCCTACCCACGTCGGCCGGCCTCTCGGCAACGACTAAGGGTAGAACCTCAGAAGCGGGCATTGCAAAGTCGTTGCCGAGAAGAAGGTCGACGCCCTCCACTGGCAGTTTCTCCACAATCCCGACATCCAATTCACGTGCCACACCATCCACCTCCAACTCCATCCGCACCAGCGGGTATGACCGAGTTGCATTAATACCCTGCACCACTACCACCCGAGCCGCATTTATAGGGTAGCCAGTCAAGTTTTTCATCAGAGTCTGGGAAGCACCTGTATCACGCAAGACCTCTACTCCATGCTTGCGCCCCGCCCACATCACGCAACCCCGCCCTCTATGGTCGCAAAAAACATCCTGAGCAGGGTTCGAGCCTCCCAGGTGCTTCTGCATTGGCTGTGCCTCAGCCTCTGACGAACTGCCCCGGGCAAACTCAGATGACTTCGGAGACACACCAATGTTGCAGGCCAAAGACACAGCTGCTGTAGGTGGTTTGCTAGGACAGACTCTTGCAAAGTGCCCCTTTTTATGACAATGATAACACTCCAACTCCCCTTTGGGCTTCCCTTGGTACTGGGAAGGGCCCGGCCCCTTCTTAAACGGGACGGTGCTAGTCTTGTGGTCAGTCTTGGTATCATGGCTCTTGTACTTGTTTGCATAAGGTATACCACTAACTCGGGGGGGTGGGGCATCACGCCCCTTGTTACCTGCCTCACTACGCTGGGCAGACCCGCACCCACGAATTAGTGATAGCCGGAGGTCAGCCATCTCAGCTGCCTCCTGTAGGGTTTTTGGTTGCTTTTCTTTAATAGTTAAAGTCATTTCTGCACCAGTACACTTATAAAACTGCTCGAGCAGAAACAGCTCAGTCCACTGTTCTGCCGTATCAGCTTTCTCAGAACGTGTCCAGTTTTTAAGTGCATCTTTTAAGTCCCGGGCATGTTCAAGAAAGGTCGCCTCCCTAGTCTTTGTAACACCCCGAAACTTCAATCGATATGTTTCCGGTTGCAACTCGTATGCCCGTAGGACAGCTCTCTTCAATTCTGGGTAGTCAATGCAAGACTCTAAAGGCAGTGCATCATAAGCCTTCAGACCCTTACCCGTAAGTCTTGAGGAGACTAGAGCTGCCCACATCTCTTCAGGCCAATTATGCTCCCTACACTTCTTCTCAAAACGATTACAAAATTCTGTGACTTCAGTTTCACTAAATACCGGCACCAATTTGACTAATTGGGCCAAGGACTGTTCTCTTACTTGGCCCTCACGGCCCATCCGAGTCCCTGTCGACTCTGCACGAGTCTTATCTAAATCTAATTTAGCACAATATTTCTCTGAGTCGTACCTAAGCTCAGCCTCATGCCTCCTGGTCTCATCCTCTTGCCTCCTGGTCTCATCCTCTTGCCTCCTAACCTCAATCTCATGCCTCCTAGTCTCATTCTCCTGCTTCCTAGCCTCAATCTTCTGCTTCCTAGCCTCAATCTTAGCAAGCTCAAGTCTAAATACCATATCTGGACTCAGGCAGGAAGAGGGAGCTGCCACTACTGAAGGAGGGGGGGCAAAAACTGGGGAACCACCATGTGCACCACCCGAGGGCACTCCAATCTGCCAATTCTCATCCCTCTGTGGGAGAGTGCTAACCTCCAGTAACTGAGTGGACGGCACTGTGGGAGTCGAGTGAGAGGGGATCTGAGGAGGAACCCCCCCAAACGCCCTCTCCTCCGAAACCCCATGTCGCCCACGCAACACCCAGGAAATCAGCTCCCCCTTGGACATCCCTACTACATTGGAAATGCCCAAAACCTTGGCTATCAGGTGCAAGCCACAAACATCCACCCCAGTCAGCCTCTCCTCCGTCACGTGGTACCGCTTACTCACAAAAACTCTAGTATCCTCCTCACTGGTTACTAACGGCACACCTTCAAATGACATCTCTCCCTCATCGTCAGTGCTAATGCACGACATACTGAAGTCCACAAAAAAATTCTCGAGACAAAAGTGTTAAACTTCCTATGCAAGCACTAATTACTAAATTAACGGGAGTCTCTTAAATGCTTTACTAATTGCCATACAAAAAATATATTCTTCAATATGCACGCTAAAATACAAACAAACAAATGTTGTACAACTCTGCAAAAATTTATACTGTTCACAAAATCCTAAGCAAGGTCGCCATTTGTTACGAACTGGCACTCGGGTACACAAGGGCTCTCAATCAGGACTCGAATATGGCTCGCTGCCACAACGGAAACACACGATCCCAACCCCTGAGTACTGCCAGCCGAACAAAAAACACCAATACCCTCCAGAGTTCAATCTGCTATAACGGGGTATACAAGAACTCGGTACTAGTGTTCAACAACAGACTAATAAAGAGACAGGAATTATCTAGTCTGGTCAACAATCAAACAAAGAAGTAAGAAACAACAACACCAAAGAATAGTGTTGGCCGAAGCCGAAGTAATCCACCCTTGACTAAGAACTTAAGAAGTCCTCCACCCTCTACTTCGGATCGGCACTATTACGTTACGTTAATTAATAGTCCTTAAGCATCGAGCAAGGAATCTTCTGAAAAAAGTTAGATGCTTCTCGGATGCTCGTAAGAAGTACGTATCGGATTTTGAACAGTAATTCAATAAGCAAAAACACTGGTAATTAAATACTATTAAAGGTTTAAATTGGCATAAGAATAATTAAAAGAATATGCAATAGTAAATGGCAAACATTAAAAAGAAGTACTCCGCAAATGCAACGGCAATAGCCTACTCGGATTGTGCTCGTGGGCCACTAATCACTAAAGTAGCCAAGCTTGCAACACATGAAATCAATAGTGCATAAACAATATCATACATAAGGAAAGCTTCAATACTATTCTCTATCTACTAATCGAGTAAAGTCTAGCTGGGGTACTGTGGGCAAAAGGTAGCAGTGACTGAGCAAAAATGGCTCGTAACCTAGCGAAGTCCTCACAACTGTTTAAAGTATTACGCTAAAACTAACAAGTGCACTTTGAGAAATCCAGATCCCTTGTATCTGGTTTTCTCCCGGCTCCTTGACAAAGTAAAAACAAACTGTTAATAAAATACAGGGTGGTTAGGCTCTTGCCCTCACGCACTGTAAATTATCAACTCAACACAGTCAGCCGCGAAGACAACCTAGGCTTCACTGAACCGAAACGAGTATGCAGGTTTATCGCTTAACCACTGCATCAAACAACAACTCGTAGCACAGAAAAGCCTTACCCCAGTCTAGCATTACCTAGACTAGCAGAAAACAGGAATAATAATAATAACACACAGGGAAATGCATATACAAGTGCAACAAACATAAATCAATCCTATTTTAAGTTAACCCTTCCAAAATAGGCTATCTAATAGGCAAGTATCTCGTGAGAACTCAAGCGATAATACGTTGGCTGACTAGCTCTGCACCAACGGGACCATGGAAGTTAAACAGGCAGGGAAAAGAGGAGATAAGAATGTAAGGTAGTAGAGAAAGTTCACATCAGTCAGAAGAATATATATAGTTAGCAAGGGGAATGAGAAGTCGCTCTGCCTAATGAGTTCTGATGAAAAATGGCTAGACTTCCCTTTTTATACCCGGCCCTCTAGAGAGCCCAACGTGAACTACTAAGGACCGCCCACTGACAACCATTACGTAATTTCTCTCTCTCTCCTCTGGGATAGACAAAGGCTCCCCTAGCACTGAGGGGAGGGGGGAGGGGGGAGTGCTAGTGAGTTAGACCCACCTCCCGCCTGGCGCACCCACTGACCCCCAACGGTGGCTGTTTCTCTTCCCATCATTACAAATAAGTTTTACACACAATACTTATAACTAATGATATAAAATAGAACTCGTTGACTCAGATGAAAACAAAATACATATTCATAATACTTATAGTACAACGGCTCACATGAACTAAGTTAGGAAACTCTACATAGACTACAGCCAAAGTTCCTGCCCTGACGATCCTAGCGAGAGTGGGGCATGACTAGGCGTTCTGTATAGCATGCTCACACTGGACATGCGTCACAAGGGTTAAAAAAGACCAGCCCTGCACCAGATAGAGTTAAATAATCGGAACTCCAATCAGTGCCCAGTAAATCCCGTATTGCTCTCTAATTGACAGGATGGACAGGGGTTCGAGTCCCGGGAGAGATCTTCATAACCGATACTTGTGAGAGAGAGAGAGAGAGAGAGAGAGAGAGAGTGGTTCATTCAGTGAATCTCTCCCAGTTCATTAAAATTGGAGACCCCTTTTCTTTACGTTACAGAAATTAAAGAATGCTTTGTTGTGTTATATGTTGACTCTCTCTCTCTCTCTCTCTCTGAACCACATACACACACACACACACACACACACAGGCAAACCGCACTTTCTCTTCCAAACCAAACTAAGCTCCCCCTCTACCCCACCTCCAAAGCTCCAATCCTCCTGAGAGAGAGAGAGAGAGTGTGAGGAGTGAAGTACTGCTCTCACCATATGCATTCTTCTCCCCCCCCCCCCTCCCACACACCTTATGTACCTTGATTTTTAAAAGGCCTTTGACAAAGTTCCCCACAAACGTTTACTGCTAAAATTAAAAGCGCATGGAATACAAGACGGTGTGTTGTAATGGATAGAAAATTGGCTCAGTGGCAGAAAGCAAAGAGTAGTAAAAAACGGTAAGGCATCTAAATGGACCAATGTAAGTAGCGGGGTACCCCAGGGATCGGTACTAGGACCAATTATCTTTCTAATAAATTTACACCAACGACATAGATGAGGGTCTCACCTGTACAATATCAAAATTTGCTTACGATACAAAAATTGCAAATAGCGTACTCTCAAAAGAACAAGTTGACGATATCCAACACAGTCTAGATAAGTTGTCATGTTGGGCCCAAATTTGGCAAATGAGTTTCAATGCGGATAAATGTAAAGTATTACATATCGGATACCAAAATGAGAAAGCAAACTATTCGATGAATGGCACTCAGCTTAAGAATGCAAACAGAGAAACCGATCTGGGAGTAACAATATCGAGTAACCTAAAACCGAGTCAACAATGTTCAGAAGTTGTTAAGAAGGCAAACAATATAATTGGCTTTATAGGCAGGTCATTTGAGCATAAATCCAAAGACATTATCCTAACCCTTTACAATTCCTTAGTCCGCCCTCTTCTGGAATACTGCATTCAATCCTGGTGCCCTTATTACAAAAAAGATATAGACAAGCTAGAACGAGTTCAACGTAGAGTTACCAAAATGATACCTAGCCTAAAGAACAAACCATACGAGGAGCGTCTTAGAGAATTAAATCTATTTCCTTTAACCCAGCGCAGATTAAGAGGCGACTTAATTCAAGTGTTCAAAATCATCAAAGGCATGACAATATGAACTGTAGTAAGTACTTCACTATCGACCAATCTAATTACACGCGGGGAAACGGTTGCAAAATTATTGGTAAATCTTGTAACTCACGAATCTAAGAATTTCTTCTTCAATCGAGTTGTCAACTTGTGGAATGGGCTTCCCTGAGACGTTATAGACTGCAGCACCGTTGATTCATTTAAACTTCGCCTAGACAAATATCTCGCATCAAACCCGAGACTGACTGCGTTTGTAAATGAATAACTTTATTGTATCCCCCCCTCTTTTTTTTTTTTTTTTTTTTTAATATTAGTTTAACCAGACCACTGAGCTCTACAAAAGAACTCTCATAGGGCTGGCCCGAAGGATTCGATCAAGATATATAACTAAACGAGTCAAGATAGATCGGGAAGGGCAGTAGGGGAACAAATCGAGGAAGGTAAAGACACGCAGACATTTCTCGCCATTTCACCAGTTCAGCCGGACCACATGAGCTCCACATCAGAGCTCTTATAGGGCAGGGCCGAAGGATGAGGCAAGAACTGCTACACCGCAACACCAACCAAGAAGTGATCAGGGCGAAGAATGAAAGATCAGGTCGAAGGTAGAAAAAATCACACTGAGAAGCAAAACATGCATTACCGAAGGGAATCAAGTCAGTCCGGCCACATCAGCAACCGAAGAGACAAATCAGGTCAGGAGTCTGCTAGCTAGCTAGGCCAGGGAGACATGAGATATAGGCTGCTTGAGGACAGCCAAATGGGACAGAATAAGAATAGAAGGGGAAAAACATAGAATGAGGAATGAAAAACTACTCAAAATTAGTCAAGCTGAGGACGAAAGCTCGAGGGGAGATAGGAAGGGTAAGTACCACAACCATCCCCCATCAAGCTCCAGTCGCCGGCCCTGAAGCCCCCCAACCGCGTCAAGGAGAGTAGTATCAGGGGGGATCCCCCCCTCAGTTACTACCCATCTGTCCCCTACTAACTTCCTAATCCTGCCACGGACATTAGTTCCAGGGCAGTAGTTCCCTTTCCAATGTTCCCTGACCCACTCTAAACCACTGTTTGGACACTTGATCCTCAGTGTTTTGGAGGACAAGCAGCCTAGAAGGGACACTAGAACAGTACTGTTGTTGCTTGATTTCATTTGTACTCTTTTGTACACACACACACACAGATTGGGCTAGTCTCCTTTCATGTGTTAGCCTCAGTTCACCTAGCTGTAAATAGGTACCGGGAATAAGTGGACGACGTTGTGACGTCCCATCTGGGGTTGGCAAACATGGTACAAGGCGAGATGGGTATCATATGGTTCACCTAAGCTGATGGCTACCTAAGCCTTCGGGCGAGACGGTACCGTCTATAGTGAGAATGGTACCATACAGATCCACCCTAAGCCTTCGTTTCCGATGTCGCCAATTGGCTAAAAATACAGACTACACACACATCCACAGCCATTCCAACGATACATATAACACCTACACAAATAGGAGGCGGGAAATAACGAGCATGCTCACTCCCGCAATACAACTAGAGTAAGTACAACTAGAGTAACTACACCTGCTCACTCAGGACCTATCGTGTGGGTAAAAAGATATATACAAAAACAATAATAATATAATAATAATAACAATTATATATACTGGAGAACATAATATATATATATATATATATATATATATATATATATACCGGTATATATATATATATTTATATATATTTATCGGTATATATATATATTATATTATAAATATATCTATATATATATATATTTATATATATTATATATATATATATATATATATATACCACTGGAAGGGCCAGCTGGGGAGTGATGATAGTAGTGATAGTAGTGATAATAGTGGTGATAGTAATACCCCCTCCTCACACACACACTCTCCAAGGGCCAGCTGTGGTGTGATGCTAGTGGTGATGGTGATGATAGTAACGATGAGATGATGATGGTGTTAGTGGTGATAGTAGAGGTGATAGTGGTGATAGTAATACCCCCCCCCCCCACACTCACCAAGGGCCAGCTGGGGAGTGATGATAGTAGTGATAGTGGTGGTGATAATAGTGGTATTAGTAATACCCCCCCACTCACCAAGGGCCAGCTGGGGAGTGATGATAGTAGTGATAGTGGTGGTGATAATAGTGGTGATAGTAATACCCCCCCCCCCCTCCACACTCACCAAGGGCCAGCTGGGGAGTGATGATAGTAGTGATAGTGGTGGTGATAATAGTGGTATTAGTAATACCCCCCCCCCACTCACCAAGGGCCAGCTGGAGACGTTTCTCACTGATGGATCAAAGTCTCTCAACCATCCACCACACTTTTTTTTCCACTTTTTTTGGTATATATATATTTTTGACCTAACACTCATCGATTCTCTGGTCTTGTCATGCCATACTTTCAAATAACTGCATTTCTATACACTGAAATATCTATCTATCTATCTCTCTCTCTCTTTCTCTCTCTATATATATATATATATATATATATATATATATATATATATATATATATATATATATATATATATATACTGTATATATAATTTAGAGATGGAACGAATATAAATTTTCACTATTTGCGAATACGAATACGAATACGAATTTTTAGTTGTAAAATTAGCGAATACGAATTGCGAATATTTCAATCCTTATTTCGTCCTTCAAGAACTGGTAATTATTTTTATGTCACCAAGAAACGTTAATTAAATTACTATGAAATTAATTACCAGAAGTTAATGACGATGTGAATGTGTAATTTCTTAAATATCATAATTGAACTGTATGAATTAATGTTTAATATATTGTAAGAGTTCAGCCATAGAAAATTGAATAATTAAAATTAAATCCATTCAATTTTCTGTTTCCAGTCCTCAGTCCCAATGTTGCCTCTTTTTTGGTACTAAAGTACGAGATTTGGTACATTTGACTCTCTCTAGTACATTTTATACATTTTCCAATAAAATAGTCCATATCTGGAACTAAATACGAAATCAGTGAGGAAATATGATGGAATATATTTTAGTGACATGCTATTACATTGGATATGTCTGAAATGGCAATATTGCGACGGTTCAAATGTCCAGGTCCAGCACACGTTCGTTTACCGGGCAGTGATTCCACTTTAGAATAATTTGGTAGGCCTACTTTTCACTAGTTTGATCTGGTACTATTAAATACAGTTAAGTAGCAACACTGCTCAGTCCTCCTTCATTCCACTTTAGCGGACCCAACGCACATCTACACTGTTATTTATTCGTTTGTGTTAACTTTAAAATTTAATATTTAAATTTTGTGAATATATTCTTGTGGGAAATATTATCCCACAGCAGATAATGTTAGTTAACCTATAAATGTTCGCATAATATCAATAATGTGGGGTAATTAACATCTTTCCTTTAATATTATCCCACAGCAGATAATGTTAGTTAACCTATAAATGTTCGCATAATATCAATAATGTGGGGTAATTAACATCTTTCCTTTAATATTATCCCACAGCAGATAATGTTAGTTAACCTATAAATGTTCGCATAATATCAATAATGTGGGGTAATTAACATCTTTCCTTTAATATTATCCCACAGCAGATAATGTTAGTTAACCTATAAATGTTCGCATAATATCAATAATGTGGGGTAATTAACATCTTTCCTTTAATATTATCCCACAGCAGATAATGTTAGTTAACCTATAAATGTTCGCATAATATCAATAATGTGGGGTAATTAACATCTTTCCTTTAATATTATCCCACAGCAGATAATGTTAGTTAACCTATAAATGTTCGCATAATATCAATAATGTGGGGTAATTAACATCTTTCCTTTAATATTATCCCACAGCAGATAATGTTAGTTAACCTATAAATGTTCGCATAATATCAATAATGTGGGGTAATTAACATCTTTCCTTTAATATTATCCCACAGCAGATAATGTTAGTTAACCTATAAATGTTCGCATAATATCAATAATGTGGGGTAATTAACATCTTTCCTTTAATATTATCCCACAGCA
Source organism: Paralithodes platypus (assembly GCA_032716605.1). Taxonomy (NCBI): domain Eukaryota; kingdom Metazoa; phylum Arthropoda; class Malacostraca; order Decapoda; family Lithodidae; genus Paralithodes; species Paralithodes platypus. The sequence continues at coordinate 45,451,584 of CM064503.1, forward strand.
GATAATGTTAGTTAACCTATAAATGTTCGCATAATATCAATAATGTGGGGTAATTAACATCTTTGTCCTTTAATATTATCCCACAGCAGATAATGTTAGTTAACCTATAATGTTCGCATAATATCAATAATGTGGGGTTATTTACATCTTTCCCTTAATATTTTTCCCCAGCAGATAATGTTAGTTAACCTATAAATGTTCGCATAATATCAATAATGTGGGGTAATTAACATCTTTCCTTTAATATTATCCCACAGCAGATAATGTTAGTTAACCTATAAATGTTCGCATAATATCAATAATGTGGGGTAATTAACATCTTTCCTTTAATATTATCCCACAGCAGATAATGTTAGTTAACCTATAAATGTTCGCATAATATCAATAATGTGGGGTAATTAACATCTTTCCTTTAATATTATCCCACAGCAGATAATGTTAGTTAACCTATAAATGTTCGCATAATATCAATAATGTGGGGTAATTAACATCTTTCCTTTAATATTATCCCACAGCAGATAATGTTAGTTAACCTATAAATGTTCGCATAATATCAATAATGTGGGGTAATTAACATCTTTCCTTTAATATTATCCCACAGCAGATAATGTTAGTTAACCTATAAATGTTCGCATAATATCAATAATGTGGGGTAATTAACATCTTTCCTTTAATATTATCCCACAGCAGATAATGTTAGTTAACCTATAAATGTTCGCATAATATCAATAATGTGGGGTAATTAACATCTTTCCTTTAATATTATCCCACAGCAGATAATGTTAGTTAACCTATAAATGTTCGCATAATATCAATAATGTGGGGTAATTAACATCTTTCCTTTAATATTATCCCACAGCAGATAATGTTAGTTAACCTATAAATGTTCGCATAATATCAATAATGTGGGGTAATTAACATCTTTCCTTTAATATTATCCCACAGCAGATAATGTTAGTTAACCTATAAATGTTCGCATAATATCAATAATGTGGGGTAATTAACATCTTTCCTTTAATATTATCCCACAGCAGATAATGTTAGTTAACCTATAAATGTTCGCATAATATCAATAATGTGGGGTAATTAACATCTTTCCTTTAATATTATCCCACAGCAGATAATGTTAGTTAACCTATAAATGTTCGCATAATATCAATAATGTGGGGTAATTAACATCTTTCCTTTAATATTATCCCACAGCAGATAATGTTAGTTAACCTATAAATGTTCGCATAATATCAATAATGTGGGGTAATTAACATCTTTCCTTTAATATTATCCCACAGCAGATAATGTTAGTTAACCTATAAATGTTCGCATAATATCAATAATGTGGGGTAATTAACATCTTTCCTTTAATATTATCCCACAGCAGATAATGTTAGTTAACCTATAAATGTTCGCATAATATCAATAATGTGGGGTAATTAACATCTTTCCTTTAATATTATCCCACAGCAGATAATGTTAGTTAACCTATAAATGTTTCGCATAATATCAATAATGTGGGGTAATTAACATCTTTCCTTTAATATTATCCCACAGCAGATAATGTTAGTTAACCTATAAATGTTCGCATAATATCAATAATGTGGGGTAATTAACATCTTTCCTTTAATATTATCCACAGCAGATAATGTTAGTTAACCTATAAATGTTCGCATAATATCAATAATGTGGGGTAATTAACATCTTTCCTTTAATATTATCCCACAGCAGATAATGTTAGTTAACCTATAAATGTTCGCATAATATCAATAATGTGGGGTAATTAACATCTTTCCTTTAATATTATCCCACAGCAGATAATGTTAGTTAACCTATAAATGTTCGCATAATATCAATAATGTGGGGTAATTAACATCTTTCCTTTAATATTATCCCACAGCAGATAATGTTAGTTAACCTATAAATGTTCGCATAATATCAATAATGTGGGGTAATTAACATCTTTCCTTTAATATTATCCCACAGCAGATAATGTTAGTTAACCTATAAATGTTCGCATAATATCAATAATGTGGGGTAATTAACATCTTTCCTTTAATATTATCCCACAGCAGATAATGTTAGTTAACCTATAAATGTTCGCATAATATCAATAATGTGGGGTAATTAACATCTTTCCTTTAATATTATCCACAGCAGATAATGTTAGTTAACCTATAAATGTTCGCATAATATCAATAATGTGGGGTAATTAACATCTTTCCTTTAATATTATCCCACAGCAGATAATGTTAGTTAACCTATAAATGTTCGCATAATATCAATAATGTGGGTAATTAACATCTTTCCTTTAATATTATCCCACAGCAGATAATGTTAGTTAACCTATAAATGTTCGCATAATATCAATAATGTGGGGTAATTAACATCTTTCCTTTAATATTATCCCACAGCAGATAATGTTAGTTAACCTATAAATGTTCGCATAATATCAATAATGTGGGGTAATTAACATCTTTCCTTTAATATTATCCCACAGCAGATAATGTTAGTTAACCTATAAATGTTCGCATAATATCAATAATGTGGGGTAATTAACATCTTTCCTTTAATATTATCCCACAGCAGATAATGTTAGTTAACCTATAAATGTTCGCATAATATCAATAATGTGGGGTAATTAACATCTTTCCTTTAATATTATCCCACAGCAGATAATGTTAGTTAACCTATAAATGTTCGCATAATATCAATAATGTGGGGTAATTAACATCTTTCCTTTAATATTATCCCACAGCAGATAATGTTAGTTAACCTATAAATGTTCGCATAATATCAATAATGTGGGGTAATTAACATCTTTCCTTTAATATTATCCCACAGCAGATAATGTTAGTTAACCTATAAATGTTCGCATAATATCAATAATGTGGGGTAATTAACATCTTTCCTTTAATATTATCCCACAGCAGATAATGTTAGTTAACCTATAAATGTTCGCATAATATCAATAATGTGGGGTAATTAACATCTTTCCTTTAATATTATCCCACAGCAGATAATGTTAGTTAACCTATAAATGTTCGCATAATATCAATAATGTGGGGTAATTAACATCTTTCCTTTAATATTATCCCACAGCAGATAATGTTAGTTAACCTATAAATGTTCGCATAATATCAATAATGTGGGGTAATTAACATCTTTCCTTTAATATTATCCCACAGCAGATAATGTTAGTTAACCTATAAATGTTCGCATAATATCAATAATGTGGGGTAATTAACATCTTTCCTTTAATATTATCCCACAGCAGATAATGTTAGTTAACCTATAAATGTTCGCATAATATCAATAATGTGGGGTAATTAACATCTTTCCTTTAATATTATCCCACAGCAGATAATGTTAGTTAACCTATATAAATGTTCGCATAATATCAATAATGTGGGGTAATTAACATCTTTCCTTTAATATTATCCCACACAGCAGATGTTAGTTAACCTATAAATGTTCGCATAATATCAATAATGTGGGGTAATTAACATCTTTCCTTTAATATTATCCCACAGCAGATAATGTTAGTTAAACCTATAAATGTTCGCATAATATCAATAATGTGGGGTAATTAACATCTTTCCTTTAATATTATCCCACAGCAGATAATGTTAGTTAACCTATAAATGTTCGCATAATATCAATAATGTGGGGTAATTAACATCTTTCCTTTAATATTATCCCACAGCAGATAATGTTAGTTAACCTATAAATGTTCGCATAATATCAATAATGTGGGGTAATTAACATCTTTCCTTTAATATTATCCCACAGCAGATAATGTTAGTTAACCTATAAATGTTCGCATAATATCAATAATGTGGGGTAATTAACATCTTTCCTTTAATATTATCCCACAGCAGATAATGTTAGTTAACCTATAAAATGTTCGCATAATATCAATAATGTGGGGTAATTAACATCTTTCCTTTAATATTATCCCACAGCAGATAATGTTAGTTAACCTATAAATGTTCGCATAATATCAATAATGTGGGGTAATTAACATCTTTCCTTTAATATTATCCCACAGCAGATAATGTTAGTTAACCTATAAATGTTCGCATAATATCAATAATGTGGGGAAATTAACATCTTTCCTTTAATATTATCCCACAGCAGATAATGTTAGTTAACCTATAAATGTTCGCATAATATCAATAATGTGGGGTAATTAACATCTTTCCTTTAATATTATCCCACAGCAGATAATGTTAGTTAACCTATAAATGTTCGCATAATATCAATAATGTGGGGTAATTAACATCTTCCTTTAATATTATCCCACAGCAGATAATGTTAGTTAACCTATAAATGTTCGCATAATATCAATAATGTGGGGTAATTAACATCTTTCCTTTAATATTATCCCACAGCAGATAATGTTAGTTAACCTATAAATGTTCGCATAATATCAATAATGTGGGGTAATTAACATCTTTCCTTTAATATTATCCCACAGCAGATAATGTTAGTTAACCTATAAATGTTCGCATAATATCAATAATGTGGGGTAATTAACATCTTTCCTTTAATATTATCCCACAGCAGATAATGTTAGTTAACCTATAAATGTTCGCATAATATCAATAATGTGGGGTAATTAACATCTTTCCTTTAATATTATCCCACAGCAGATAATGTTAGTTAACCTATAAATGTTCGCATAATATCAATAATGTGGGGTAATTAACATCTTTCCTTTAATATTATCCCACAGCAGATAATGTTAGTTAACCTATAAATGTTCGCATAATATCAATAATGTGGGGTAATTAACATCTTTCCTTTAATATTATCCCACAGCAGATAATGTTAGTTAACCTATAAATGTTCGCATAATATCAATAATGTGGGGTAATTAACATCTTTCCTTTAATATTATCCCACAGCAGATAATGTTAGTTAACCTATAAATGTTCGCATAATATCAATAATGTGGGGTAATTAACATCTTTCCTTTAATATTATCCCACAGCAGATAATGTTAGTTAACCTATAAATGTTCGCATAATATCAATAATGTGGGGTAATTAACATCTTTCCTTTAATATTATCCCACAGCAGATCATGTTAGTTAACCTATAAATGTTCGCATAATATCAATAATGTGGGGTAATTAACATCTTTCCTTTAATATTATCCCACAGCAGATAATGTTAGTTAACCTATAAATGTTCGCATAATATCAATAATGTGGGGTAATTAACATCTTTCCTTTAATATTATCCCACAGCAGATAATGTTAGTTAACCTATAAATGTTCGCATAATATCAATAATGTGGGGTAATTAACATCTTTCCTTTAATATTATCCCACAGCAGATAATGTTAGTTAACCTATAAATGTTCGCATAATATCAATAATGTGGGGTAATTAACATCTTTCCTTTAATATTATCCCACAGCAGATAATGTTAGTTAACCTATAAATGTTCGCATAATATCAATAATGTGGGGTAATTAACATCTTTCCTTTAATATTATCCCACAGCAGATAATGTTAGTTAACCTATAAATGTTCGCATAATATCAATAATGTGGGGTAATTAACATCTTTCCTTTAATATTATCCACAGCAGATAATGTTAGTTAACCTATAAATGTTCGCATAATATCAATAATGTGGGGTAATTAACATCTTTCCTTTAATATTATCCCACAGCAGATAATGTTAGTTAACCTATAAATGTTCGCATAATATCAATAATGTGGGGTAATTAACATCTTTCCTTTAATATTATCCCACAGCAGATAATGTTAGTTAACCTATAAATGTTCGCATAATATCAATAATGTGGGGTAATTAACATCTTTCCTTTAATATTATCCCACAGCAGATAATGTTAGTTAACCTATAAATGTTCGCATAATATCAATAATGTGGGGTAATTAACATCTTTCCTTTAATATTATCCCACAGCAGATAATGTTAGTTAACCTATAAATGTTTCGCATAATATCAATAATGTGGGGTAATTAACATCTTTCCTTTAATATTATCCCACAGCAGATAATGTTAGTTAACCTATAAATGTTCGCATAATATCAATAATGTGGGGTAATTAACATCTTTCCTTTAATATTATCCCACAGCAGATAATGTTAGTTAACCTATAAATGTTCGCATAATATCAATAATGTGGGGTAATTAACATCTTTCCTTTAATATTATCCCACAGCAGATAATGTTAGTTAACCTATAAATGTTCGCATAATATCAATAATGTGGGGTAATTAACATCTTTCCTTTAATATTATCCCACAGCAGATAATGTTAGTTAACCTATAAATGTTCGCATAATATCAATAATGTGGGGTAATTAACATCTTTCCTTTAATATTATCCCACAGCAGATAATGTTAGTTAACCTATAAATGTTCGCATAATATCAATAATGTGGGGTAATTAACATCTTTCCTTTAATATTATCCCACAGCAGATAATGTTAGTTAACCTATAAATGTTCGCATAATATCAATAATGTGGGGTAATTAACATCTTTCCTTTAATATTATCCCACAGCAGATAATGTTAGTTAACCTATAAATGTTCGCATAATATCAATAATGTGGGGGTATTAACATCTTTCCTTTAATATTATCCCACAGCGATAATGTTAGTAACCTATCATGTTCGCATAATATCAATAATGTGGGGTAATTAACATCTTTCCTTTAATATTATCCCACAGCAGATAATGTTAGTTAACCTATAAATGTTCGCATAATATCAATAATGTGGGGTAATTAACATCTTTCCTTTAATATTATCCCACAGCAGATAATGTTAGTTAACCTATAAATGTTCGCATAATATCAATAATGTGGGGTAATTAACATCTTTCCTTTAATATTATCCCACAGCAGATAATGTTAGTTAACCTATAAATGTTCGCATAATATCAATAATGTGGGGTAATTAACATCTTTCCTTTAATATTATCCCACAGCAGATAATGTTAGTTAACCTATAAATGTTCGCATAATATCAATAATGTGGGGTAATTAACATCTTTCCTTTAATATTATCCCACAGCAGATAATGTTAGTTAACCTATAAATGTTCGCATAATATCAATAATGTGGGGTAATTAACATCTTTCCTTTAATATTATCCCACAGCAGATAATGTTAGTTAACCTATAAATGTTCGCATAATATCAATAATGTGGGGTAATTAACATCTTTCCTTTAATATTATCCCACAGCAGATAATGTTAGTTAACCTATAAATGTTCGCATAATATCAATAATGTGGGGTAATTAACATCTTTCCTTTAATATTATCCCACAGCAGATAATGTTAGTTAACCTATAAATGTTCGCATAATATCAATAATGTGGGGTAATTAACATCTTTCCTTTAATATTATCCCACAGCAGATAATGTTAGTTAACCTATAAATGTTCGCATAATATCAATAATGTGGGGTAATTAACATCTTTCCTTTAATATTATCCCACAGCAGATAATGTTAGTTAACCTATAAATGTTCGCATAATATCAATAATGTGGGGTAATTAACATCTTTCCTTTAATATTATCCCACAGCAGATAATGTTAGTTAACCTATAAATGTTCGCATAATATCAATAATGTGGGGTAATTAACATCTTTCCTTTAATATTATCCCACAGCAGATAATGTTAGTTAACCTATAAATGTTCGCATAATATCAATAATGTGGGGTAATTAACATCTTTCCTTTAATATTATCCCACAGCAGATAATGTTAGTTAACCTATAAATGTTCGCATAATATCAATAATGTGGGGTAATTAACATCTTTCCTTTAATATTATCCCACAGCAGATAATGTTAGTTAACCTATAAATGTTCGCATAATATCAATAATGTGGGGTAATTAACATCTTTCCTTTAATATTATCCCACAGCAGATAATGTTAGTTAACCTATAAATGTTCGCATAATATCAATAATGTGGGGTAATTAACATCTTTCCTTTAATATTATCCCACAGCAGATAATGTTAGTTAACCTATAAATGTTCGCATAATATCAATAATGTGGGGTAATTAACATCTTTCCTTTAATATTATCCCACAGCAGATAATGTTAGTTAACCTATAAATGTTCGCATAATATCAATAATGTGGGGTAATTAACATCTTTCCTTTAATATTATCCCACAGCAGATAATGTTAGTTAACCTATAAATGTTCGCATAATATCAATAATGTGGGGTAATTAACATCTTTCCTTTAATATTATCCCACAGCAGATAATGTTAGTTAACCTATAAATGTTCGCATAATATCAATAATGTGGGGTAATTAACATCTTTCCTTTAATATTATCCCACAGCAGATAATGTTAGTTAACCTATAAATGTTCGCATAATATCAATAATGTGGGGTAATTAACATCTTTCCTTTAATATTATCCCACAGCAGATAATGTTAGTTAACCTATAAATGTTCGCATAATATCAATAATGTGGGGTAATTAACATCTTTCCTTTAATATTATCCCACAGCAGATAATGTTAGTTAACCTATAAATGTTCGCATAATATCAATAATGTGGGGTAATTAACATCTTTCCTTTAATATTATCCCACAGCAGAATAATGTTAGTTAACCTATAAATGTTCGCATAATATCAATAATGTGGGGTAATTAACATCTTTCCTTTAATATTATCCCACAGCAGATAATGTTAGTTAACCTATAAATGTTCGCATAATATCAATAATGTGGGGTAATTAACATCTTTCCTTTAATATTATCCCACAGCAGATAATGTTAGTTAACCTATAAATGTTCGCATAATATCAATAATGTGGGGTAATTAACATCTTTCCTTTAATATTATCCCACAGCAGATAATGTTAGTTAACCTATAAATGTTCGCATAATATCAATAATGTGGGGTAATTAACATCTTTCCTTTAATATTATCCCACAGCAGATAATGTTAGTTAACCTATAAATGTTCGCATAATATCAATAATGTGGGGTAATTAACATCTTTCCTTTAATATTATCCCACAGCAGATAATGTTAGTTAACCTATAAATGTTCGCATAATATCAATAATGTGGGGTAATTAACATCTTTCCTTTAATATTATCCCACAGCAGATAATGTTAGTTAACCTATAAATGTTCGCATAATATCAATAATGTGGGGTAATTAACATCTTTCCTTTAATATTATCCCACAGCAGATAATGTTAGTTAACCTATAAATGTTCGCATAATATCAATAATGTGGGGTAATTAACATCTTTCCTTTAATATTATCCCACAGCAGATAATGTTAGTTAACCTATAAATGTTCGCATAATATCAATAATGTGGGGTAATTAACATCTTTCCTTTAATATTATCCCACAGCAGATAATGTTAGTTAACCTATAAATGTTCGCATAATATCAATAATGTGGGGTAATTAACATCTTTCCTTTAATATTATCAAGCATAAACATTCCTACATATTATATTAAATAACACTCTATATCCATATATCCATAAATATAGTTTACATATATCCATAAATATTAGTTTGAGCCATCTAAGAAGATACTCAAACTTAACATACAATATATAAATAATGTTCAACTATTCGAGCCATCTAAAAAGATACTCGAATTAATTAATGATCACGCTATAAATAAAAGGAATCCGAGTTTACGAAGTTCACGAAGCAACTGTACGTATTATTGCGAGTCCGAACGAGATAGCTAAAAATAGAGTATAAGCTCTCGAAGCAGTGAACTGAAAATTACCGGGCATAATTTACCGAGCCTAACGGCAGTTGCTATCACGACACCGTGGATACCACACCTCTCAAGTTAATGTTCGTCTAGCCTACGGTATTATATCTATAGTGATTGCCTGGGTAAAAGTGTTAACATATAACTTAATAATAGTGACACGTGTCAACGGAATCTACCCAGACAACACATCGCAGTGACAACGATAATTATAACGCTCGTGCGCTTTCCGAGGATAAAGTATCCGTTTATTTACCGGCTGGCCAGTTAGGTATTTTAGGGTATCTTTTAGGAGGGCGTTACCCTCCAAAAAACAAAAGTAAGTTTTGTATATTGCGCTAACTTTTCTTTTGTGACAATAATTGATCGACCTTGCTATCTAAATATATTTACGATTGAAACTATTAACAGTCATAAGGTAGACCGGAAATTAATTAATATTTATTATCTTTATTACAGAATTACTTGTTTGCCGGATCCAACCGAACCGTAAGTTAATTATAGAACTTGTTATTGTAAAGCCCGAATAATAGTTGTGTGTGAAGGTTGCTGATCATCGAGGGGCGATTAGGGCGGTCGCTACAGTTAATATTTCATTACAGATGGTCCTTCGAACCGGATTTACTTTAATTGCTTGTCGTTTATGTTGATATGAGTACCGGTAAATCTAAACTAGTTTCAATTGTAGGACATAGTTTAGTACCACGATCTATCGGGCCGGTTAGCGGTACTGAAATACGTTTTTTTCGTTCACCGGGCGCCAAAGTTTCCTGCTTTGAATCGAATCAAACTCTTGCTAGCGTTCTTGATTGGTCTCATTATCTTACTATTTTATTTCTGGGCGGTAATGATATAAATGACAACTGCGTGCCATCCAACGTTGCTAATGATCTCCGATACGTTATAGAACAAATTCACAGTCATTGTAATTCACATATCGCTGTTGTATTGATCGAGAATCGTAATCCTCCCGCTAATAATCGATTCAATGTCACATCAGCCAATTATAAACGAATCGTCAATAACATCAATAATAGGCTCAAGAGATTTTATAAGAACAGGAACCACGTGAGATTTTTGAGTGTGAGGGCAAAACCCTTTCAAAACACAACCGATGGGGTACACTTTGACGACGAGACTAAGAGTCACTTAATTCATAAATTCCGCAATACCATCAGACATTTCCTCGATCATAACTAACAAGATTACCTACAACCATGGAAGCAGCTAAACGATCACACACAGCTTATAAGGGACACCTCACGAGAGCTATTCAAAACTGTGAACAACTTCTCAAAGCAACAACTGTGGATTTGGTAGAAGTAGAGCGAACTATAGACCGTTTGGTGTCAAAGTGGAACAATTATGAAGAAGGCTACACTAAATTAGAGGCTCTACTAATTGAGAGTGAAACTAAGGAAGATGTCATCGATAAAATGCAAGCAGAGTATTATAAACATGAAGCGGACTATCAAGATCACATAGTCAAGCTAAGAACAGCTGTTGCCGCTAAACCTGGGCAGAACTCCACAACTCCATCAGGCGGCACAGATAGTAACCAAGGTAGTGTAGCGGCAGTGAAGCCTAAGCTTCCATGCATCAAAATCCCCGTTTTTTCTGGAGACATCACACAGTACGAGGCTTTTATAGATCAATTTCAGGCGCAAATAGGCAGCCGCTCAGATTTAGAGCCCGTTACAAAACTCCAGTATTTGAAATCTCATTTAAAGGGCAGAGCATTGGATCTTATTGAAGGTTATAGCTCCGTCATAGCCAACTACCAGAGTGCGCTTGACTCTCTGAAAGATACATACGGAGACGAAGAAACGATAAAACACTGTCTGTTACATACGATAGTTAGCTTGAATTCACCAAAACATGATGGAGGAGATCTTGAGACATTCAGAATAGCAATGTTAAACTTAACCAGAAGCCTTAGTAATAAACACGATTACACCTGCTGTGAATGGATAATCTCATCTTTATTCCAACATAAACTACCAAGCGCAACCATCAGGCAGTTATATCTAAAGTATGAGACAAACTACTTTACCATAGCTCAGATCAATGAAAGCTTAAGAGATCTTGTATCACACTTGGAAAGAGAATCTCAAGCAAAGGCAAGTAAAGCAGGATACTCAGTGGAAAAGATCAGATGGGTCTACAGAAAAGACCATTGGAACCTACTACAACATCGAATCAAGAACCAAGCCGAAGGCAAAACCAGAACCTTCATGCATATTTTGTGGTGGATCACACAGAAACGCACAGTGCTCTAAATATGCCACTGGGACTGAAAGAATCCAGCGGCTAAAAGAACTCGAACTCTGCACAAGATGTATGGGAACTCATTCCATCAAATCTTGTAACACCAGGCTACAAATCTGCCGTAGGTGTCAGAAGGGTGTACATCACACCAATTTATGTAAATCATTTGATAAATCTAACCAACAGACTAGTCAGAGGGTGAACACTTCATCCACTGAGTATATAGCTCCACCTAAACAAAGTAATTCATCCACATCCAATGTAGCGCACATAAATGTTACTACGGGTTCAACAATATCTAGATTCTCCGGAGTGGCTCTGTCAACGGGATTAGCAAATCTAGAACATGGCGGAAACGAAAGGGAGGTTAGACTGTTCTTTGATAGCGGTTCACAGAAATCTTTCATAACTAGAAGCCTTGTAAATCAGAAAAATTTACCCTTAAAGACGTCTGTGAAGATGACTCTTAATGGATTCATGGGCCAACCTGTTACCCAAAATTATGACTTAGTCAAACCAATAATAAAGGTGGGAAACCGGAGGAAAAGGATCACAGCAGTAGTAGTGGATGAGTTACCCAAACCATTGTGACTGCTGGAATATCAGGAGGTATGGAACATTTAACCAGGAAAGGGATGAAACTAGCAGATACCATACCCCACAATGATCAAGTAGGACCTGTGGGTATACTAATTGGCGCAGATCACTACTATGATTTTATATCACGTCACACAGTTGTACGTGAAGGCATAAACCTGCTCAAATCTCCAGCTGGATATATACTAACAGGAAATATTCCTACTAAGTACAACACATTGAGTGGATCTAATCACGATACACAGAATATTATACCGGAATCTGTCCTAGTGATGAGGATTACGGACCATATGGATCCACTTATTGGAGTGGAAACTCACCTTGAAGAAGAGTCTGAGGTTCACAAACTATGGGATTTAGACACGTTGGGAATCGATGCCACTGAGCCAATGCCAGATGATCGTATGTCCTATAAAGTATACCTGGACTCTTTGAAATATGAAGCAGGACAATACTGGGTTAAGTTACCATGGAAGTTGAATAAAGCTGATCTTCCGAACAATTATTCAAGAGCAATTGGACAAATGCACTCCCTAGTTAAAGAACTGAAGAGAAAAGACAAGATTGAGATATACCAGAAGATTCTTGACGATCAACTAGAGGCAGGATTCATTGAAGAAGTACCCAAGCCTACACCTAATGATCAATCCCACTACTTGCCACACCATGCAGTTGTTAAAGAGTCGGCTACAACACCATTAAGAATAGTGTTCAATTGTAGTTCACGAGCAAACAAAGGTAGTCCCTCTCTGAATGACTGTTTAATGACAGGTTCCCCATTGACTAGCAAACTATATGATGTGCTTCTCAAATTTAGAACTAATCAACATGCATATACAGCGGATATTTCAAAGGCATTCCTGAGAATTGGGCTACAAGAGGAAGATCGTGACTACACAAGATTTTTATGGCCAATTGACATACAAGATGTGAATAGTCCACTGAGAACATTCCGGTTCAAGTCGGTCCTATTTGGTGCCACAAGCTCACCATTCTTGCTTCAGGCCACGATAGATTTTCATCTGAAGTCTTCAGAAAGCCCCATCAAGGAAATGTTGGCCTCCAATTTCTATGTAGACAATTTCCAAGGGACAGTGATGAATGAGAAGATAAATTGACATACATATATAAGGAAGCCAATAGAGAACTCCAGCATGCTAATATGCCGCTAAGACAATGGGTCACCAACAATACAAAGCTGAACACTGCAATTGAGAAAGACTTTCCCGGATATAAAGTTCCAGACACGACATCAGTTCTTGGAATATTATGGAACGTTAAAGAAGATGTATTGAAGTTGAAGCCAGTGAAATATGTCGACAGTCAATCAAGCTCCATTACAAAAAGACAGCTACTAGCCAAAGTTAGTAAATTATTTGATCCCCTAGGTATAATGTCACCTATCACTATAAAGGGAAAACTATTGGTTCAAGAAGCTTGGCGCCTTAAAGTGGAGTGGGATGACATTCTCCCTGAATTCTATGTTGATGAATGGAAAGAGTTGGAATCTGAATTTCAGCAGCTATCATGTCTACAGGTACCCAGGTCCACAGCACATGAAACAACTCCATGCTCTCTACACATATTCTGTGACGCTTCCACAAAGGCATACGGTGCAGTTGCATATTTGGTGGATGATTCAAACTCCCTACTTCTAACCAGTAAGGCAAGAGTAGCCCCATTGAAGTCTAGGACCATACCTCAACTAGAACTAACTGCACTGCTTGTCGGAACAAGACTGGGATCATACATTAATCATATCTTAGGAAACCTGAACATCATTAAAACTTACTTATGGTCAGATAATGAAGCTTGTCTGCAATGGGTGAAAAATGACAACTCTAAAATACCGTATGTGAAAAACCGTGTTGCAGAAATTAAAGAACTACAAAAAGGATTTGTGTTTATGCACGTAGACACCAAGAATAATCCTGCAGATCTGCTCAGTAGAGGCGTCAAAGTACAAAGGCTTGACTCTTTATGGTTTAATGGTCCAGAGTGGTTGACGGATCCTAAACTTTGGCCTAACCAAAAGCCTTATGTTGTATCAAACATTCTTGTGCCAGATGTTCTATCACTCATAAGTAGTAATCCAAGCTCATTGGTAAATCCCAATAGATATTCAACTCTTGGTAAATTACTGAGAGTAACAAAAGGGGTGATGGACTTTGTCAATAACTTGTTTGCAAAGAGAAGATGGAATCGCAGATTGAAGATTCAGTGTCCCATGACCTATTGGATAAAACATCTACAAAGTGAAGTATATGAGGATGAACTACAAACTCTATCAAGGAAGGAACCAGAATCACAACCTGAGACATCTAAAAAGATACTCAGATCAAATAACTTCTTAATTCACCGCTTAGGGTTATTCCTTGATGAGGAAGGCCTCATTAGATGTAAAGGGAGAATCCATCATTCATCTTTGCAATATAGTACTAAACATCCCATCCTACTGCCAAAGAAGCATTGGTTTACTGAACTGGTGATAGAAGACTCACATGCGACTACCTTACATGGAGGGATTGCCGAAACATTAATAAACATACGACAACAATTCTGGATACCAAAACCTTGTCAAGCCATCAAGAAATGCCGCCAGAAATGTGTAGTTTGTAAAAGATATAATGCCAGAAAGATCAGGTATCCCACATCACCACCTCTTCCCGAAGAAAGTGTGCAGCAAACAGCTCCCTTTCAAGTTGTGGGAGTAGATTATACTGGAGCAATCCAGTTGCAGGGACCCAATGGAGAGGAACAGTCTACGACAAAAGTTTATGTCTGTCTGTTTACTTGTGCTAACACCAGGGCTGTACATTTAGAACTTGTAACAGACATGTCTGCCAGCACCTTTTTAAGAGCATTTCGGAGATTTTCAGGCTGACGGTCATGCCCTCGTCTCATAATTTCGGACAATGGATCAAATTTCAGAGCAACAGAACCACTCCTTAAAAGTTTTTTTTTCAAATGGCGGAGGTACAAAATTTCTTTGAGGGTCGGCATTGTGAATGGAAGTTCATTCCCCCTAAAGCTCCATGGCAGGGTGGATTTTACGAAAGAATGGTGGGTGTCGTCAAAAGATGCATGCGCAAGGTGTTGCATAATAAGAGGGTTAGTGTAGATGAATTGAGGACGGTTCTAGTGGAAATCGAGGCTAGAGTAAATAACCGACCACTAACCTATGTACACAAAGATATTGATGAGCTTCAAGCCCTGACACCCAACCATCTCTTACAAGGATCCCCCATTCAAGTCCTACCACCTGTGATTAATAAAGACGCTATAAAGGACCCCGATTTCTTACTGAACTTGGCTAATCCTACTACAGAGAAGTTGACCACAAGCTTAAATCATCTCAACAAATTGCTCAAACAATGGCAGAGAGTATGGCAACAAGATTACTTGACATCATTGAGAGAGTACCATTATGGAAAGAAACCTAGTGCTGAAACTCGTTTGATGGTTGGAGACGTGGTTTAAATAGATTGTGAAACTCCAAGATCAACCTGGCCTCTTGGGAAAATAGTTTCTCTGCATCCAGATACAAATGGTACCGTGAGAGTGGTTAAAGTGCTGTCAAAGGGTAAGGTATCTCTAAGGACAGTAGACAAATTAATTCCCTTAGAAATATCTAGTGAAAGTACTCTCGATACCACGCACACAGAGCCAACACAGAAAGGTCAGAGACCTAAACGACAAACAGCAATCAAAGCCCTGTCAAAGATACATGAACAACTGATGACTTAGATTATATAGTAAAGTTAAGAAATGGAGGATTTGGTTGTACATAAAAAAAAAAAATATAATAAAAAAAAAAAAAAAAAAAAATACCACTTCATATTGGGTTATTGGTGATGGTAATAAGTTTAGGTTTAGTTAATGTATGAGGGTTAAGTGCTTTCTGGCGCCCCCCAGGATGTGGGAAATATTATCCCACAGCGGATAACGTTAGTTAACCTATAAATGTTCGCATAATATCAATAATGTGGGGTAATTAACATCTTTCCTTTAATATTCTCAAGCATAAAAATTCCTACATATATTTAAATAACACTCTATATCCAAAAAAATATAGTTTACATATATCCATAAATATTAGTTTGACCCATCTAAGAAGATACTCAAACTTAACATACAATATGTAAATAATGTTCAACTATTCGAGCCATCTAAAAAGATACTCGAATGAATAATGATCACGCTATAAATAAAAGGAATCCGAGTTTACGAAGTTCACGAAGCAACTGTACGTATTATTGCGAGTCCGAACGAGATAGCTAAAAATAGAGTATAAGCTCTCGAAGCAGTGAACTGAAAATTACCGGGCATAATTTACCGAGCATAACGGCAGTTGCTATCACGACACCGTGGATACCACACCTCTCAAGTTAATGTTCGTCTAGCCTACGGTATTATATCTATAGTGATTGCCTGGGTAAAAGTGTTAACATATAACTTAATAATAGTGACACGTGTCAACGGAATCTACCCAGACAACACATCGCAGTGACAACGATAATTATAACGCTCGTGCGCTTTCCGAGGATAAAGTATCCGTTTATTTACCGGCTGGCCAGTTAGGTATTTTAGGGTATCTTTTAGGAGGGCGGTACGAGGCATACCCTCCAAAAAACAAATGTAAGTTTTGTATATTGCGCTAACTTTTCTTTTGTGACAATAATTGATCGACCTTGCTATCTAAATATAATTACGATTGAAACTATTAACAGTCATAAGGTAGACCGGAAATTAATTAATATTTATTATCTTTATTACAGAATTACTTGTTTGCCGGATCCAACCGAACCGTAAGTTAATTATAGAACTTGTTATTGTAAAGCCCGAATAATAGTTGTGTGTGAAGGTTGCTGATCATCGAGGGGCGATTAGGGCGGTCGCTACAGTTAACATTTCATTACAATTCTATTGGTTTCGTGAATACATTCGCATATTTGCAAATAGCTATTAATGGAAATGCGAATACGCATGCGAATACGAATATTGAAAAACATTGCGAATATTCGGAAATACGAATACGAAACGAATATTCGGTCCATCTCTAAATTATATATATATATATATATATATATATATATATATATATATATATATATATGTGTGTGTGTGCTTGTGTGTGTGTGTTTGTGTGTGTGTGTGTGTGTGTGTGTGTGTGTGTGTGTGTGTGTGTAGCTCCTGCTTACCTCTTTGCTCACAATATTACTCCAGACCTAACAGATACATTATACGTTACCGAACCCTGGCCAGAACCTTCAGTTGTTCCTGGAACACATTAAGGGGAAGTATTTGCATTTTTTTTTGTTTTCTGAACCACCTTCTGTTTTATGTTTATCCCCATTAGTTTTAAAATGTTAAAACTTTAACCCACTTCCTCGTCAATATTAAGACCTTTTGTGTCATTTAGGTGTCGATTTTTCTTGGCGAGCGATAGTAAACCTGTAATTTAGAAGGAATCGGCCTTCGGCCAGGACATTTTTCGACCGAAAAATTTACAAATTTAGCTCGAAGGGGTCTTTGGGATGTTTTTTTTTTTTTTTTTTTTTAAATGTAATTGAGGTCTAAGGAACACACTAAAACAACTATATACTGTATACCGGTACCAGTAATAATAAACAACTATATACTGTATACCGGTACCAGTAATAATAAACAACTATATACTGTATACCGGTACCAGTAATAATAAACAACTATATACTGTATACCGGTACCAGTAATAATAAACAACTATATACTGTATACCGGTACCAGTAATAATAAACAACTATATACTGTATACCGGTACCAGTAATAATAAACAACTATATACTGTATACCGGTACCAGTAATAATAAACAACTATATACTGTATACCGGTACCAGTAATAATAAACAACTATATACTGTATACCGGTACCAGTAATAATAAACAACTATATACTGTATACCGGTACCAGTAATAATAAACAACTATATACTGTATACCGGTACCAGTAATAATAAACAACTATATACTGTATACCGGTACCAGTAATAATAAACAACTATATACTGTATACCGGTACCAGTAATAATAAACAACTATATACTGTATACGGTACCAGTAATAATAAACAACTATATACTGTATACCGGTACCAGTAATAATAAACAACTATATACTGTATACCGGTACCAGTAATAATAAACAACTATATACTGTATACCGGTACCAGTAATAATAAACAACTATATACTGTATACCGGTACCAGTAATAATAAACAACTATATACTGTATACCGGTACCAGTAATAATAAACAACTATATACTGTATACCGGTACCAGTAATAATAAACAACTATATACTGTATACCGGTACCAGTAATAATAAACAACTATATACTGTATACCGGTACCAGTAATAATAAACAACTATATACTGTATACCGGTACCAGTAATAATAAACAACTATATACTGTATACCGGTACCAGTAATAATAAACAACTATATACTGTATACCGGTACCAGTAATAATAAACAACTATATACTGTATACCGGTACCAGTAATAATAAACAACTATATACTGTATACCGGTACCAGTAATAATAAACAACTATATACTGTATACCGGTACCAGTAATATAAACAACTATATACTGTATACCGGTACCAGTAATAATAAACAACTATATACTGTATACCGGTACCAGTAATAATAAACAACTATATACTGTATACCGGTACCAGTAATAATAAACAACTATATACTGTATACCGGTACCAGTAATAATAAACAAATAAAATACACAAATAACTTCCCCTTAACCTGTACAGAATATTATATTAATTTCCCTGTTCTATATTGTGCTAGACCCCACAAAGGGATATATTTCATCGAACCCTCCACCCACCATAAAATGGTATCCGTATTTTATTAACTTCACACTCATCGATTCTATGGTCCTGCCCTATCAGTCTTTACTACTCTACCCAATCCACTCAACCTATCTACCTCTCTCTCTCTCTCTCTCAGTGTTTTACTAGGTCATTTCATGGGCCTAATTGGCAGTCTCTCTGGCAGTCTCTCGGCCCCACTGAAGTCATCCTCCCTCTCTCTCTCTCTCTCTCTAATTATTACCTCATTACCCTCCATTCTCTCTCTCTCTCTCAGTGTTTTACTAGGTCATTTCGTGGGCCTAATTGGCAGTCTCTCTGGCAGTCTCTCGGCCCCACTGAAGTCATCCTCCCTCTCTCTCTCTCTAATTATTACCTCATTACCCTCCATTCTCTCTCTCTCTCTCTCTCTGTCTCTCAGTGTTTTACTAGGTCATTTCGTGGGCCTAATTGGCAGTCTCTCTGGCAGTCTCTCGGCCCCACTGAAGTCATCCTCCCTCTCTCTCTCTAATTATTACCTCATTACCCTCCAGTCTCTCTCTCTCTCTCTCTCTCTCTCTCTCGTCCCAACAGCAAGGACCAAGCCCCCCCCCCCCCCCTCGCTAGCGGTCGGGAGGGACGGGAAGTAAATATTGCATACTTAACGGATAAATTGCAGGGATTGGGACAGGCTTGCTTTTAGTCAGTTGTGGCCAAGGTAGGATGGGCTTGGAAGGAGTTGGGGCCTGTCAGTGGTTGTTCGGGTAGGAGGGTGGCTTTTGTCTATCTGTGTCTGTCTGTCTGTCTTTCTTTCTCTCTCTCTCTCTCTATGTACTTTATATATGGAGGGAGAGAGAGATGGGGGGGGGGGGAATATATTTGTGAGTGTATTTATAGTATTATAGGGGGGGGGGGGTACATAGCACTTACCGTTGTGTGTGTGCGTGTGTGTGTGTGTGTTTTGTGTGTGTGTGTGTGTGTAGCTATAGAATACATTAATATAATTGGAGGGTGGGGGGGGGGATGGTAGTGGGACACAATACTTACCCTAGAGAGCGAATGAAAACCGATATTTACTGGCCTTTCTCAGACGCTCGGAGGGGTGGAGGGTAGGGAGGGTGAGGGAAGGAGTTTGTGAAATACGGGTTCTGTGGGATTGATTATTTTAAGAGAATGAGAGGGATGGTTGGGCCTAGGAAACCCACTATCCAGTAAGTGGTTAGTGTATTGGAGTCCCACCTTGGTGGTCCTAGGTTCGATCCTCACTTATTGCACATCATCCAGGAATGTTGCTGTCTCTTTTGATCAAGGAAGCGAATGATAGAGGATGGATGGGTTTATAGCTGACGCAGGCATAATATGGATAATGATGGAGGATGGATGGGTTTATAGCTGACGCAGGCATAATATGGATAATGATGGAGGATGGATGGGTTTATAGCTGACGCAGGCATAATATGGATAATGATGGAGGATGGATGGGTTTATAGCTGACGCAGGCATAATATGGATAATGATGGAGGATGGATGGGCTTATAGCTGACGCAGGCATAATATGGATAATGATGGAGGATGGATGGGTTTATAGCTGACGCAGGCATAATATGGATAATGATGGAGGAAGGATGGGTTTATAGCTGACGCAGGCATAATATGGATAATGATGGAGGATGGATGGGTTTATAGCTGACGCAGGCATAATATGGATAATGATGGAGGATGGATGGGTTTATAGCTGACGCAGGCATAATATGGATAATGATGGAGGATGGATGGGTTTATAGCTGCCGCAGGCATAATATGGATAATGATGGAGGAAGGATGGGTTTATAGCTGACGCAGGCATAATATGGATAATGATGGAGGATGGATGGGTTTATAGCTGCCGCAGGCATAATATGGATAATGATGGAGGAAGGATGGGTTTATAGCTGACGCAGGCATAATATGGATAATGATGGAGGATGGATGGGTTTATAGCTGCCGCAGGCATAATATGGATAAACCACGGCCTTAATTTGGGAGACTATTGACTCAGGCCTTAGGGAGCTTTG
Organism: Paralithodes platypus; assembly: GCA_032716605.1. Classification (NCBI taxonomy): domain Eukaryota; kingdom Metazoa; phylum Arthropoda; class Malacostraca; order Decapoda; family Lithodidae; genus Paralithodes; species Paralithodes platypus. Next base: position 45,473,109 of record CM064503.1, read on the forward strand.
TGGCTATATACTTGTTATACAGTAGACCCTTAACATTACCCCATGCGGGAAATACTGAGTGATTCCTGTTCTTTAGTTAACCCCTTCTGTACCGGCGACATCCTTTTCATTCTATTCTGGCAACTATTATACGATTTTATTAAGTTAAAAAGGGTAACCAGCAATTAAGAAGCTTCGAACTATCTCACTTAACCCTTTGTACTACCACAGATCCTTCTTAAACTGCACAAAATAGTCTAAATATAATTAGAATAAAACTAAAAAGACTTAGCGGTAAAGAAAGGGTTAAGCATAATATGATTATGTAATGATGGCATGTGGTATCCTACCCATTATGTAATGATGGCATGTGGTATCCTACCCATTATGTAATGATGGCATGTGGTATCCTACCCATTATGTAATGATGGCATGTGGTATCCTACCCATTATGTAATGATGGCATGTGGTATCCTACCCATTATGTAATGATGGCATGTGGTATCCTACCCATTATGTAATGATGGCATGTGGTATCCTACCCATTATGTAATGATGGCATGTGGTATCCTACCCAGTATGTAATGATGGCATGTGGTATCCTACCCATTATGTAATGATGGCATGTGGTATCCTACCCATTATGTAATGATGGCATGTGGTATCCTACCCAGTATGTAATGATGGCATGTGGTATCCTACCCATTATGTAATGATGGCATGTGGTATCCTACCCAGTATGTAATGATGGCATGTGGTATCCTACCCATTATGTAATGATGGCATGTGGTATCCTACCCATTATGTAATGATGGCATGTGGTATCCTACCCATTATGTAATGATGGCATGTGGTATCCTACCCATTTTGTAATGATGGCATGTGGTATCCTACCCATTATGTAATGATGGCATGTGGTATCCTACCCATTATGTAATGATGGCATGTGGTATCCTACCCATTATGTAATGATGGCATGTGGTATCCTACCCATTATGTAATGATGGCATGTGGTATCCTACCCATTTGGAGATGGTGAATACGAGAGGTTATAATGAAGCCGGTATTAGTGTCATCAAATGTTCACTCACACTCCAAATACGAGGTTATAATGAAGCCGGTATTAGTGTCATCAAATGTTCACTCACACTCCAAATACGAGAGGTTATAATGAAGCCGGTATTAATGTCATCAAATGTTCACTCACACTCCAAATACGAGAGGTTATAATTAAGCCGGTATTAGTGTCATCAAATGTTCACTCACACTCCAAATACGAGAGGTTATAATGAAGCCGGTATTTGTGTCATCAAATGTTCACTCACGCTCCAATACCTCTATGACTTCAATTATGGTTATTTCCATAGTAAAACGTAAGACGGAAGCAATAATAATTAATTATTATGTTATCTCCACCAACCAACAGAAACAATAATCATTAATACATAAGAATAAAGCTGTTATAATCTAATTTTGCTCAGTGTTATTCCAGAGTATAATTTCGTATATTAAATATTCTATAACCTGTATAATGTTGAATTTGTGAAAGTGGGACAAGATATTTCAATTCTATAAGTCCTCTGTGTGAGAAGCGGACAAAAGGCAAAGCTGCCTGTAACGAGCGTGCCCCCCCCCCCCCTATTAAGACAGTGACAGAGCAACATTTAAGATACGTTAGAGTCAAAATCTCTGGAGACAATAATAATAATAATAATAATATTTATTCAGTCAGCAATTTACAGAGTTGGTACCACATAGTTTGTTACAAATATGACATGTACCAGCCTTGCATAATTCCAACTAAGGATAGCCCAATAAGGCCGTTAGGCGTATTTCCATTGGGGTCCTTGTGGGATTAGGTTAGCTGGGGAAAATGGGGAGGATTAAGAAATAGATACTTTAGAGAAAGTATTTCTAGGGGGTTATTTTAAGATACCTTACATCCTATAATAAATATCAGTAATCCGTAATCAGTAATCATTTCAGTTTGGTTTGTCTATCTCTTATGTCGTATTTAGTAGTAGTTTGAGTCCGAGGATGAGGGAAAGGTAGATTGAGGGAGAGAGTTGTTGCATACCTGCGGACAAGACTAAGTATTCATGGTAATAACAGAAATGAGGGTACACAGAGATTGACAGAGAGCGTTGAATAATGTATAAACAGAGAGGGAAATCATTAATGTCCCAGCCAAAGGCCGCTCTTTCCTACATTGTTGGCTCGCTATTGCTCACCCAGAAAAAATATCGATATCTTTATGAGGTGAAACGTCTTAAGCCCGGTTCACACTAGCAGTTTTTCCTACCGTTTTACTGTACGTATACACAATCGTGACGTCAGAGTGACGTCACTTACAGACATGCGGCGTGTACGTATTGTGAACCGTGGAGCCGTTTACCAAAATGCGTACCCCTCAAAAAGATGGTTTCGATTTATCTTTTTGGTGTACGTATACATACGTATATTGAACATTGAAGTGAAATGTGTGTAATATTTGTCTGCCAATTTCCATTACATTATAGTTAATATCGCATGACAATATATGCTATATGTATAATTTTAATGGCAAGGCAAATATTAAGGCAGTTTAATATGTTAACCTATTGATCGTGTACCTGGCAGCCGACGCGGCACCACCACAGTTAACACGTTGTACTGCTTCGCGCGCCTCCAGATAGAGACAATGTACAGTATATTCCTAGTTAATATGCATTGAATTACGGTGGTGGTTCATCTTCGTTCCAAATAAATAAAAAACAAAAACAAGAAAGATCGTTTCTCAGTCCATATTGACGATCGTCAAGTAGGTGTTTACCGTACGCCAGAGAAGTAAGGTAAACACCCCTGAGTCTGGCTCACGCTCTGGAATGTGGTACGCATTTCATTTCAACTTCCCTACTCCACGTCCGTTTTTTGTATGTGACGTCACAGGCCCAAAAACGGATCCCAACAGACGGCTCGTGTGAACCGGGCTTTAGAATCGTCAAACTAAGGGGGTGGAACGGATTAAAATCTCCAGACTGATGGAGTGAAACAGAAACTGTCTTGCACCAGGCGAGCGAGCCTGCAATTTATGAGGAACTGGCCTGCGGCCGGAACCTTTTTCTATCGAAAAATGTACAAATTTATCTTGAAGGAAGGTCTTGGATGGATGTTTTTTTAAGTTTAATTAATGGAGGTCTAGGGAGGAAACAAAAAATAGAGATATATAAATGAGCCAATAAATACGCCCATCCCCCCCTTAATACTCCTACCCTCCATCCCCCAACCTCACTCCCTCCCACCCCCCTCCTTTCCCCTCTCAGTTATACCCCTACCCCTCCTTCTCCACCATTCCCCTTCCCATTCCCTCTCTTCCGTATCCCCCTCATCTCTCCGCCATCTTTCATACTCCCCCTCCCCTCTCCCCCCACTTCCACCCCCCCCCCCCCCCTCCCTCCAAACAGCCGTAAATATCGGGCTTCCGTAACCCCCCCTCCCCTTCCCTCTACCCCCTCCCCCCTAAGCTCCATCTACCGGGTGAGTTGCGTCAATGGAGTTTTAATAGCCGAACTGTTAGTGGAGAGGGTGGCTGGGTGGCTAGAGCGCTGGGTATATAGTAACTACAAACTCCGGGTTATAATAATACATTACAATAATAATAGTACTACTAATAATAGTAATAATAATAATAATAATAATAATAATAATAACTATAATAATAAATAATACTACTAATAAAATAATAATTATAATAATACATTAATCCGTATATAATGTTGAAGGGGTCATCGTGCTGAAGGGTTTAAAGGAAGAAATGCATCCTCAAATACCGAAGGGGTTAAGCAGATCATGAAGAAGCAATTTGATAGTCATAATCTAAACACACTCGGAAATAATGTGTGTATATATATATATATAGTATAGTGTATAATATATATATATATATATATATATTTATAAATATATATATATATATATATATATGAGAGAGAGAGAGAGAGAGAGAGTGAGTAAGAATAACAAGCCAAGCGGAATATCAGACCCACAGGAGAGAAATTAACATGATAAATACCCGACTTAAGAGGACAGTGGCTGTTTGTTTGGTCTATTAATTCATTTATTCATATATTTTGTTAGTTTCCTCCCTAGAAATCCATCAAGCTTAGAAAAACACCCCCTAGACCCCCCCCCCCCCTTTAAGATAGATTTGTAAATTTTTCGGTAGAAAAATGTCCCGGCCAAAGGCCGATTCCTCCTAAAATTACAGGCTCGCTATAGCTCGCCAGGAAAAAATCGACACCTAAATGGCACGAACGGTCCTAATATTGACAAAGAAATGGGGTGAATGGTCATAAAATCCCCAAACTAATGGAACCAACGTCTTAAATTTCAAAACTAGTGGGGCTAAACATTAGGGAGAAGGGGGTCCAGAAGAACGGTCCGTCTCCCCTTAATACTAAAGAGGAGGAAGGAAGGGGAACTACAAGACAAATAGGGATTATCAGATTACAAAGATTGTACCAGAAAGAAAACACGAGGGGGTCACCTGCTTTTTGTTCTCTTCCTCTCCTTTTCTCTCTTTCTTTGGCTTGTATCCATTCGGCCCCATTCAGCCAACTGTTTTAAAATGTTTATCCCCATCCAGGTGTCGATTTCTTCCTGGTGAGCGAAAGCGAACCCGCATTGTATGGAGAAATCCGGCTTCGCCGGAAACATTTTTCTATCGAAAAATGTACAAATAAAGCTTGCTGTCAAATCAAATATATATATATATATATATGCTGGCTCGCTACCGCATACCGCTACCGCCAGAAAATATTGACACCTGGATGGGGGTAAAGTCTTCAAACAGTAGGCTGAATGGGGTCGAATGGATACAAACCAAAGAGAGAGGGAGAGAAAGAGAACACAAGCGGAGTGGGCTCCCTTAAGACTAAAGAGGAGGAAGTAAGGGAAACTACAAGAATAATAGGGATTATTAGATAAGAAAGATTGAACCAGAAAGAAAACGCGAGGGGGAGAGAGAGAGGAAGGGAAAAAAAAAAGAAAAATCTCTGGAACTCTCTCCCAGAATCAGTCTTCCCCTCTTCCTATGACTTAAATTGCTTCAAACTCCGTGTGTCCAGGTATTTTGGCTCAAACATCCCTTGATTTTGGCCCTGTAACTCATTCAACTCTTGGGCGGGTGCCGAATCCCGAAAGGGGTTGAAATAGGGGAGCTATCCCCCCGCCAAAGGCGGCTTTCTAGGGCCTTTCCTAGCTGATGCAGAGCGGATTGGGTTCTAGTCATACGGCGATGGGCTGGTCTATCAGAGTGAGAACTGAGCGATCTCTGCCATACCCATAGCTTACTCTGACTGTTCCTTTTACTTATATATTTTCTAGATCTCGAGTGACGGAGTCTCTTCCGTGGATTGACCTCCCAATCCACCAAGATTGGAAACCAAAGCGTCACATTTTTCCTTTGCCCCTCAACTTTCTCTTCATAATTGCTGAGGGGCACAGGGCCCTGGGTGGGGCTTTGGTTTCCCGGGCGTTTCCGCAGCCTCCTCAGCTCCCCGCCATGGAGTGGCTTTGGTCACCCAGGCTTTATTGTGGTAGGCAGGCAGGGTTCTGTGGGGTGCTCGGTTATGGCCTTGGCCTTGCTCGGGGCCTTGGGGCTGTTCGGCCATGCAGCCTGGGGAACAACAACAACAACTCTGGGGGAGGCACACGCTACAGGCAGTTCTGCCTTTTGTCTCCCTCACTCACATAGAACAAAATATATATAAATACAGTATATATATATATAAACCGTTGACACACTGCTTCACGGATATCCAATTGGTTGGTGTAAATATATCCTTCAGCACTGCACCGTGAATATTAACTTTAAATATAACAACACCCTGATGGTGATGCCAATTTAGCTACTTTACCGCTAGATCTAGAGCTATTTACTTCCACCTAGAGGCACAAATTCTCATCTAGCATTTATATTCTAGCTATATTATGGACATCTAGAGCTAGTTACTTCCACCTAGAGGCACACATTCTCATCTAGCATTTATATTCTAGCTATATTATGGACATCTAGAGCTAGTTACTTCCACCTAGAGGCACACATTCTCATCTAGCATTTATATTCCAGCAATATTATGGACATCTAGAGCTAGTTACTTCCACCTAGAGGCACAAATTTTCATCTACCATTTATATTCTAGCAATATTATGGACATCTAGAGCTATTTACTTCCACCTAGAGGCACACATTCTCATCTAGCATTTATATTCTAGCTATATTATGGACATCTAGAGCTAGTTACTTCCACCTAGAGGCACACATTCTCATCTAGCATTTATATTCTAGCAATATTATGGACATCTAGAGCTAGTTACTTCCACCTAGAGGCACACATTTTCATCTAGCATTTATATTCTAGCAATATTATGGACATCTAGAGCTATTTACTTCCACCTAGAGGCACAAATTCTCATCTAACATTTAAATTCTAGCAATATTATGGACATCTAGAGATATTTATCACCTAGAGCACAACATCTAGATATTCTAGCAATATTATGGACATCTAGAGCTAGTTACTTCCACCTAGAGGCACACATTCTGATCTAGCATTTATATTCTAGCAATATTATGGACATCTAGAGCTAGTTACTTCCACCTAGAGGCACACATTCTCATCTAGCATTTATATTCTAGCAATATTATGGACATCTAGAGCTAGTTACTTCCACCTAGAGGCACACATTCTCATCTAGCATTTATATTCTAGCAATATTATGGACATCTAGAGCTATTTACTTCCACCTAGAGGCACACATTCTTATCTAGCATTTATATTCTAGCAATATTATAGACATCTAGAGATAGTTACTTCCACCTAGAGGCACACATTCTCATCTAGCATTTATATTCTAGCAATATTATGGACATCTATTTACTTCCACCTAGAGGCACACATTCTCATCTAGCATTTATATTCTAGCAAATATTATGGACATCTAGAGATAGTTACTTCCACCTAGAGGCACACATTCTCATCTAGCATTTATATTCTAGCAATATTATGGACATCTAGAGCTAGTTACTTCCACCTAGAGGCACACATTCTCACCTAGCATTTATATTCTAGCAATATTATGGACATCTAGAGCTAGTTACTTCCACCTAGAGGCACAAATTTTCATCTACCATTTATATTCTAGCAATATTATGGACATCTAGAGCTATTTACTTCCACCTAGAGGCACACATTCTCATCTAGCATTTATATTCTAGCTATATTATGGACATCTAGAGCTAGTTACTTCCACCTAGAGGCACACACTCTCATCTAGCATTTATATTCTAGCAATATTATGGACATCTAGAGCTAGTTACTTCCACCTAGAGGCACAAATTTTCATCTAGCATTTATATTCTAGCAATATTATGGACATCTAGAGCTATTTACTTCCACCTAGAGGCACAAATTCTCATCTAACATTTAAATTCTAGCAATATTATGGACATCTAGAGATATTTACTTCCACCTAGAGGCACAAATTCTCATCTAGCATTTATATTCTAGCAATATTATGGACATCTAGAGCTAGTTACTTCCACCTAGAGGCACACATTCTGATCTAGCATTTATATTCTAGCAATATTATGGACATCTAGAGCTAGTTACTTCCACCTAGAGGCACACATTTTCATCTAGCATTTATATTCTAGCAATATTATGGACATCTAGAGCTATTTACTTCCACCTAGAGGCACAAATTCTCATCTAACATTTAAATTCTAGCAATATTATGGACATCTAGAGATATTTACTTCCACCTAGAGGCACAAATTCTCATCTAGCATTTATATTCTAGCAATATTATGGACATCTAGAGCTAGTTACTTCCACCTAGAGGCACACATTCTGATCTAGCATTTATATTCTAGCAATATTATGGACATCTAGAGCTAGTTACTTCCACCTAGAGGCACACATTCTCATCTAGCATTTATATTCTAGCAATATTATGGACATCTAGAGCTAGTTACTTCCACCTAGAGGCACACATTCTCATCTAGCATTTATATTCTAGCAATATTATGGACATCTAGAGCTATTTACTTCCACCTAGAGGCACACATTCTTATCTAGCATTTATATTCTAGCAATATTATAGACATCTAGAGATAGTTACTTCCACCTAGAGGCACACATTCTCATCTAGCATTTATATTCTAGCAAATATTATGGACATCTAGAGCTATTTACTTCCACCTAGAGGCACACATTCTCATCTAGCATTTATATTCTAGCAAATATTATGGACATCTAGAGATAGTTACTTCCACCTAGAGGCACACATTCTCATCTAGCATTTATATTCTAGCAATATTATGGACATCTAGAGCTAGTTACTTCCACCTAGAGGCACACATTCTCACCTAGCATTTATATTCTAGCAATATTATGGACATCTAGAGCTAGTTACTTCCACCTAGAGGCACAAATTTCCATCTACCATTTATATTCTAGCAATATTATGGACATCTAGAGCTATTTACTTCCACCTAGAGGCACACATTCTCATCTAGCATTTATATTCTAGCTATATTATGGACATCTAGAGCTAGTTACTTCCACCTAGAGGCACACACTCTCATCTAGCATTTATATTCTAGCAATATTATGGACATCTAGAGCTAGTTACTTCCACCTAGAGGCACAAATTTTCATCTAGCATTTATATTCTAGCAATATTATGGACATCTAGAGCTATTTACTTCCACCTAGAGGCACACATTCCCATCTAACATTTAAATTCTAGCAATATTATGGACATCTAGAGATATTTACTTCCACCTAGAGGCACAAATTCTCATCTAGCATTTATATTCTAGCAATATTATGGACATCTAGAGCTAGTTACTTCCACCTAGAGGCACACATTCTGATCTAGCATTTATATTCTAGCAATATTATGGAGATCTAGAGCTAGTTACTTCCCCCTAGAGGCACACATTCTCATCTAGCATTTATATTCTAGCAATATTATGGACATCTAGAGCTAGTTACTTCCACCTAGAGGCACACATTCTCATCTAGCATTTATATTCTAGCAATATTATGGACATCTAGAGCTATTTACTTCCACCTAGAGGCACACATTCTCATCTAGCATTTATATTCTAGCAATATTATAGACATCTAGAGATAGTTACTTCCACCTAGAGGCACACATTCTCATCTAGCATTTATATTCTAGCAAATATTATGGACATCTAGAGCTATTTACTTCCACCTAGAGGCACACATTCTCATCTAGCATTTATATTCTAGCAAATATTATGGACATCTAGAGATAGTTACTTCCACCTAGAGGCACACATTCTCATCTAGCATTTATATTCTAGCAATATTATGGACATCTAGAGCTAGTTACTTCCACCTAGAGGCACACATTCTCACCTAGCATTTATATTCTAGCAATATTATGGTAGTTCTAGAGCTAGTTACTTCCACCTAGAGGCACACATTCTCATCTAGCATTTATATTCTAGCAATATTATGGACATCTAGAGCTAGTTACTTCCACCTAGAGGCACACATTCTCATCTAGCATTTATTCTAGCAATATTATGGACATCTAGAGCTATTTACTTCCACCTAGAGGCACACATTCTCATCTAGCATTTATATTCTAGCAATATTATGGACATCTAGAGATAGTTACTTCCACCTAGAGGCACACATTCTCATCTAGCATTTATATTCTAGCAAATATTATGGACATCTAGAGATAGTTACTTCCACCTAGAGGCACACATTCTCATCTAGCATTTATATTCTAGCAATATTATGGACATCTAGAGCTAGTTACTTCCACCTAGAGGCACACATTCTCATCTAGCATTTATATTCTAGCAATATTATGGACATCTAAAGCTAGTTACTTCCACCTAGAGGCACACATTCTCATCTAGCATTTATATTCTAGCAATATTATGGTCATTTGAGCCATTACAGATCGATCTTATAGAGATTGTGACGTTTTTGTAGCGATTATCGGCATTTATTTACTATCTAGCGGACTTGATTTGGTAACCCTGCACCCTGATAATAGTGAGAGAAAATGCTAGTGTGTTTTATCTTGGCCAAGCTGTCAGGTTTGAGCCAAATCACACAGAGGAGACGCTACCACCCCAATTACTGAAAGACAGGTGTTCTCCAGGAGGGATTGACACGGGGGAGTCTACTTTGCAATTTGTAATTATTTAATATATAATATACAGTATATATTTTTTTCTCCAGGACGGATTAACACGTGAGAATCTACTTGTCGATATATGTTTTTATTTTATTTTCTCCAGGACGGATTGTAACGTAGGAATCTGCTTGTCGATTTTACTTTTCTCTCGCATATATATATATTTTTTATTTCCATTTCTGCGAGAGTGAAGTTGCTGTTTTAATGGTGTATCCGTCTTTTACGTGGCCGCTTGCCTTGGAATGAGAAATGCAGGGTTGAAGTCAATATACATATATATATATATATATATATATATATATGTTTCTAATCTCTCAGTGGGGTTCGAACCGCCGACCGTCAGGACGATAGCCGACGCTTTAATCAACTACACCACTGCAGTCTAAAAGACACTCAACCCTCTATCCTATTTATGATAGGGAGAAGGGAAACCCACTAGGCGAATATATTTCAATTCATACCTAGTCGGCCATACAAGGATTTCTGAGTGTCCCGACGCAACTGTCCCGGCTATCGTCCTGACGGTCGGCGGTTCGAACCCCACTGAGAGATTAGAAACATTTAGTGACTCAGATGTATTTGTGATATATATACTCAATATTTGTAACTCTCATGCTTGGTGGGTTAGAATTAAATTTAATCAATTTCGGCCTAAGTTGCGCCGGGACACTCAGAAATCCTTGTATGGTATTCTGGAATATGGATCCTACGACTAGGTATGAATTGAAATATATTCGCCTAGTGGGTTTCCCTTCTCCCTAACATAAATAGGATAGAGGGTTGAGTGTCTTTTAGACAGCCGGGTGTAGTTGATTAAAGCGTCGGCTATCGTCCTGACGGTCGGCGGTTCGAACCCCACTAAGAGATTAGAAACATATAGTGACTCACGTGTATTTGTGATATATACTCAATATATACAGTATATATATGTATATATATATATATATATATATATATATATATATATATATACAGTATATATATATATATATATATATATATATATATATATACAGTATATATATATCGTTATATTGTTAGTTCTTTCAGTATATACTTTCGCCATTATTAATGGGGGGGGGGGGGCGGGGGGTTCTGGATCTATTTCTCCTTAATGCTTAACCCCATTATTCTTGAGATCTCAAGACATTGGCCCTAATAGTTTGGCGATTTTAAGACCTTTCGTGCTATTTAGGTGTCCATTTTTCATGGCGAGCGATAGCAAGCCTGTATTTTAGGAGGAACTGGCCTTTGGCCGGAGCATTTTTCTACCGAAAAATGCCCAATTCTATCAGGAAGGAGGGTTTTGGGGGTAATTTTTGTAATCAAGTATATTTTGATCAATAATTGGTATCAGCAATATCTAAGCTTTTTGTAATCAATTTCGAGTGAGATATACAAACATGTTCCTACACTTACCCACCCTATTCAACATCTGACAGACATTAATACAGGACAGAGCGAGCCAAATGTAATAGCAGTTGAGACATATTAGAACTACCGTACCTTCAGCGTCCTTCCTTCATTTTCTTATACTGTAGACTTTTATTCTCTCTTTCTTGCTTTGCCTCTTCATCTTTCGCCTCTTCTCTCTTTCTTCCTGTTCTTTATCGTTTGTCCCTTCTCTCTTTAATCCCCATTTTCATCTCTTAATCTTCACTTTTCCTTCCTTTATCCTCTTCATCTCTCTTCCCTCATTTAATTTAGCGTCTCTCTCTCTCTCTCTCTCT